>OY755038.1:125706239-126226239 GCA_963576565.1 Aspidapion aeneum
AGTCAGTCAGTCAGTCAGTCAGTCAGTCAGTCAGTCAGTCAGTCAGTCAGTCAGTCAGTCAGTCAGTCAGTCAGTCAGTCAGTCAGTCAGTCAGTCAGTCAGTCAGTCAGTCAGTCAGTCAGTCAGTCAGTCAGTCAGTCAGTCAGTCAGTCAGTCAGTCAGTCAGTCAGTCAGTCAGTCAGTCAGTCAGTCAGTCAGTCAGTCAGTCAGTCAGTCAGTCAGTCAGTCAGTCAGTCAGTCAGTCAGTCAGTCAGTCAGTCAGTCAGTCAGTCAGTCAGTCAGTCAGTCAGTCAGTCAGTCAGTCAGTCAGTCAGTCAGTCAGTCAGTCAGTCAGTCAGTCAGTCAGTCAGTCAGTCAGTCAGTCAGTCAGTCAGTCAGTCAGTCAGTCAGTCAGTCAGTCAGTCAGTCAGTCAGTCAGTCAGTCAGTCAGTCAGTCAGTCAGTCAGTCAGTCAGTCAGTCAGTCAGTCAGTCAGTCAGTCAGTCAGTCAGTCAGTCAGTCAGTCAGTCAGTCAGTCAGTCAGTCAGTCAGTCAGTCAGTCAGTCAGTCAGTCAGTCAGTCAGTCAGTCAGTCAGTCAGTCAGTCAGTCAGTCAGTCAGTCAGTCAGTCAGTCAGTCAGTCAGTCAGTCAGTCAGTCAGTCAGTCAGTCAGTCAGTCAGTCAGTCAGTCAGTCAGTCAGTCAGTCAGTCAGTCAGTCAGTCAGTCAGTCAGTCAGTCAGTCAGTCAGTCAGTCAGTCAGTCAGTCAGTCAGTCAGTCAGTCAGTCAGTCAGTCAGTCAGTCAGTCAGTCAGTCAGTCAGTCAGTCAGTCAGTCAGTCAGTCAGTCAGTCAGTCAGTCAGTCAGTCAGTCAGTCAGTCAGTCAGTCAGTCAGTCAGTCAGTCAGTCAGTCAGTCAGTCAGTCAGTCAGTCAGTCAGTCAGTCAGTCAGTCAGTCAGTCAGTCAGTCAGTCAGTCAGTCAGTCAGTCAGTCAGTCAGTCAGTCAGTCAGTCAGTCAGTCAGTCAGTCAGTCAGTCAGTCAGTCAGTCAGTCAGTCAGTCAGTCAGTCAGTCAGTCAGTCAGTCAGTCAGTCAGTCAGTCAGTCAGTCAGTCAGTCAGTCAGTCAGTCAGTCAGTCAGTCAGTCAGTCAGTCAGTCAGTCAGTCAGTCAGTCAGTCAGTCAGTCAGTCAGTCAGTCAGTCAGTCAGTCAGTCAGTCAGTCAGTCAGTCAGTCAGTCAGTCAGTCAGTCAGTCAGTCAGTCAGTCAGTCAGTCAGTCAGTCAGTCAGTCAGTCAGTCAGTCAGTCAGTCAGTCAGTCAGTCAGTCAGTCAGTCAGTCAGTCAGTCAGTCAGTCAGTCAGTCAGTCAGTCAGTCAGTCAGTCAGTCAGTCAGTCAGTCAGTCAGTCAGTCAGTCAGTCAGTCAGTCAGTCAGTCAGTCAGTCAGTCAGTCAGTCAGTCAGTCAGTCAGTCAGTCAGTCAGTCAGTCAGTCAGTCAGTCAGTCAGTCAGTCAGTCAGTCAGTCAGTCAGTCAGTCAGTCAGTCAGTCAGTCAGTCAGTCAGTCAGTCAGTCAGTCAGTCAGTCAGTCAGTCAGTCAGTCAGTCAGTCAGTCAGTCAGTCAGTCAGTCAGTCAGTCAGTCAGTCAGTCAGTCAGTCAGTCAGTCAGTCAGTCAGTCAGTCAGTCAGTCAGTCAGTCAGTCAGTCAGTCAGTCAGTCAGTCAGTCAGTCAGTCAGTCAGTCAGTCAGTCAGTCAGTCAGTCAGTCAGTCAGTCAGTCAGTCAGTCAGTCAGTCAGTCAGTCAGTCAGTCAGTCAGTCAGTCAGTCAGTCAGTCAGTCAGTCAGTCAGTCAGTCAGTCAGTCAGTCAGTCAGTCAGTCAGTCAGTCAGTCAGTCAGTCAGTCAGTCAGTCAGTCAGTCAGTCAGTCAGTCAGTCAGTCAGTCAGTCAGTCAGTCAGTCAGTCAGTCAGTCAGTCAGTCAGTCAGTCAGTCAGTCAGTCAGTCAGTCAGTCAGTCAGTCAGTCAGTCAGTCAGTCAGTCAGTCAGTCAGTCAGTCAGTCAGTCAGTCAGTCAGTCAGTCAGTCAGTCAGTCAGTCAGTCAGTCAGTCAGTCAGTCAGTCAGTCAGTCAGTCAGTCAGTCAGTCAGTCAGTCAGTCAGTCAGTCAGTCAGTCAGTCAGTCAGTCAGTCAGTCAGTCAGTCAGTCAGTCAGTCAGTCAGTCAGTCAGTCAGTCAGTCAGTCAGTCAGTCAGTCAGTCAGTCAGTCAGTCAGTCAGTCAGTCAGTCAGTCAGTCAGTCAGTCAGTCAGTCAGTCAGTCAGTCAGTCAGTCAGTCAGTCAGTCAGTCAGTCAGTCAGTCAGTCAGTCAGTCAGTCAGTCAGTCAGTCAGTCAGTCAGTCAGTCAGTCAGTCAGTCAGTCAGTCAGTCAGTCAGTCAGTCAGTCAGTCAGTCAGTCAGTCAGTCAGTCAGTCAGTCAGTCAGTCAGTCAGTCAGTCAGTCAGTCAGTCAGTCAGTCAGTCAGTCAGTCAGTCAGTCAGTCAGTCAGTCAGTCAGTCAGTCAGTCAGTCAGTCAGTCAGTCAGTCAGTCAGTCAGTCAGTCAGTCAGTCAGTCAGTCAGTCAGTCAGTCAGTCAGTCAGTCAGTCAGTCAGTCAGTCAGTCAGTCAGTCAGTCAGTCAGTCAGTCAGTCAGTCAGTCAGTCAGTCAGTCAGTCAGTCAGTCAGTCAGTCAGTCAGTCAGTCAGTCAGTCAGTCAGTCAGTCAGTCAGTCAGTCAGTCAGTCAGTCAGTCAGTCAGTCAGTCAGTCAGTCAGTCAGTCAGTCAGTCAGTCAGTCAGTCAGTCAGTCAGTCAGTCAGTCAGTCAGTCAGTCAGTCAGTCAGTCAGTCAGTCAGTCAGTCAGTCAGTCAGTCAGTCAGTCAGTCAGTCAGTCAGTCAGTCAGTCAGTCAGTCAGTCAGTCAGTCAGTCAGTCAGTCAGTCAGTCAGTCAGTCAGTCAGTCAGTCAGTCAGTCAGTCAGTCAGTCAGTCAGTCAGTCAGTCAGTCAGTCAGTCAGTCAGTCAGTCAGTCAGTCAGTCAGTCAGTCAGTCAGTCAGTCAGTCAGTCAGTCAGTCAGTCAGTCAGTCAGTCAGTCAGTCAGTCAGTCAGTCAGTCAGTCAGTCAGTCAGTCAGTCAGTCAGTCAGTCAGTCAGTCAGTCAGTCAGTCAGTCAGTCAGTCAGTCAGTCAGTCAGTCAGTCAGTCAGTCAGTCAGTCAGTCAGTCAGTCAGTCAGTCAGTCAGTCAGTCAGTCAGTCAGTCAGTCAGTCAGTCAGTCAGTCAGTCAGTCAGTCAGTCAGTCAGTCAGTCAGTCAGTCAGTCAGTCAGTCAGTCAGTCAGTCAGTCAGTCAGTCAGTCAGTCAGTCAGTCAGTCAGTCAGTCAGTCAGTCAGTCAGTCAGTCAGTCAGTCAGTCAGTCAGTCAGTCAGTCAGTCAGTCAGTCAGTCAGTCAGTCAGTCAGTCAGTCAGTCAGTCAGTCAGTCAGTCAGTCAGTCAGTCAGTCAGTCAGTCAGTCAGTCAGTCAGTCAGTCAGTCAGTCAGTCAGTCAGTCAGTCAGTCAGTCAGTCAGTCAGTCAGTCAGTCAGTCAGTCAGTCAGTCAGTCAGTCAGTCAGTCAGTCAGTCAGTCAGTCAGTCAGTCAGTCAGTCAGTCAGTCAGTCAGTCAGTCAGTCAGTCAGTCAGTCAGTCAGTCAGTCAGTCAGTCAGTCAGTCAGTCAGTCAGTCAGTCAGTCAGTCAGTCAGTCAGTCAGTCAGTCAGTCAGTCAGTCAGTCAGTCAGTCAGTCAGTCAGTCTCAGTCAGTCAGTCAGTCAGTCAGTCAGTCAGTCAGTCAGTCAGTCAGTCAGTCAGTCAGTCAGTCAGTCAGTCAGTCAGTCAGTCAGTCAGTCAGTCAGTCAGTCAGTCAGTCAGTCAGTCAGTCAGTCAGTCAGTCAGTCAGTCAGTCAGTCAGTCAGTCAGTCAGTCAGTCAGTCAGTCAGTCAGTCAGTCAGTCAGTCAGTCAGTCAGTCAGTCAGTCAGTCAGTCAGTCAGTCAGTCAGTCAGTCAGTCAGTCAGTCAGTCAGTCAGTCAGTCAGTCAGTCAGTCAGTCAGTCATCAGTCAGTCAGTCAGTCAGTCAGTCAGTCAGTCAGTCAGTCAGTCAGTCAGTCAGTCAGTCAGTCAGTCAGTCAGTCAGTCAGTCAGTCAGTCAGTCAGTCAGTCAGGTCAGTCAGTCAGTCAGTCAGTCAGTCAGTCAGTCAGTCAGTCAGTCAGTCAGGTCAGTCAGTCAGTCAGTCAGTCAGTCAGTCAGTCAGTCAGTCAGTCAGTCAGTCAGTCAGTCAGTCAGTCAGTCAGTCAGTCAGTCAGTCAGTCAGTCAGTCAGTCAGTCAGTCAGTCAGTCAGTCAGTCAGTCAGTCAGTCAGTCAGTCAGTCAGTCAGTCAGTCAGTCAGTCAGTCAGTCAGTCAGTCAGTCAGTCAGTCAGTCAGTCAGTCAGTCAGTCAGTCAGTCAGTCAGTCAGTCAGTCAGTCAGTCAGTCAGTCAGTCAGTCAGTCAGTCAGTCAGTCAGTCAGTCAGTCAGTCAGTCAGTCAGTCAGTCAGTCAGTCAGTCAGTCAGTCAGTCAGTCAGTCAGTCAGTCAGTCAGTCAGTCAGTCAGTCAGTCAGTCAGTCAGTCAGTCAGTCAGTCAGTCAGTCAGTCAGTCAGTCAGTCAGTCAGTCAGTCAGTCAGTCAGTCAGTCAGTCAGTCAGTCAGTCAGTCAGTCAGTCAGTCAGTCAGTCAGTCAGTCAGTCAGTCAGTCAGTCAGTCAGTCAGTCAGTCAGTCAGTCAGTCAGTCAGTCAGTCAGTCAGTCAGTCAGTCAGTCAGTCAGTCAGTCAGTCAGTCAGTCAGTCAGTCAGTCAGTCAGTCAGTCAGTCAGTCAGTCAGTCAGTCAGTCAGTCAGTCAGTCAGTCAGTCAGTCAGTCAGTCAGTCAGTCAGTCAGTCAGTCAGTCAGTCAGTCAGTCAGTCAGTCAGTCAGTCAGTCAGTCAGTCAGTCAGTCAGTCAGTCAGTCAGTCAGTCAGTCAGTCAGTCAGTCAGTCAGTCAGTCAGTCAGTCAGTCAGTCAGTCAGTCAGTCAGTCAGTCAGTCAGTCAGTCAGTCAGTCAGTCAGTCAGTCAGTCAGTCAGTCAGTCAGTCAGTCAGTCAGTCAGTCAGTCAGTCAGTCAGTCAGTCAGTCAGTCAGTCAGTCAGTCAGTCAGTCAGTCAGTCAGTCAGTCAGTCAGTCAGTCAGTCAGTCAGTCAGTCAGTCAGTCAGTCAGTCAGTCAGTCAGTCAGTCAGTCAGTCAGTCAGTCAGTCAGTCAGTCAGTCAGTCAGTCAGTCAGTCAGTCAGTCAGTCGTCAGTCAGTCAGTCAGTCAGTCAGTCAGTCAGTCAGTCAGTCAGTCAGTCAGTCAGTCAGTCAGTCAGTCAGTCAGTCAGTCAGTCAGTCAGTCAGTCAGTCAGTCAGTCAGTCAGTCAGTCAGTCAGTCAGTCAGTCAGTCAGTCAGTCAGTCAGTCAGTCAGTCAGTCAGTCAGTCAGTCAGTCAGTCAGTCAGTCAGTCAGTCAGTCAGTCAGTCAGTCAGTCAGTCAGTCAGTCAGTCAGTCAGTCAGTCAGTCAGTCAGTCAGTCAGTCAGTCAGTCAGTCAGTCAGTCAGTCAGTCAGTCAGTCAGTCAGTCAGTCAGTCAGTCAGTCAGTCAGTCAGTCAGTCCAGTCAGTCAGTCAGTCAGTCAGTCAGTCAGTCAGTCAGTCAGTCAGTCAGTCAGTCAGTCAGTCAGTCAGTCAGTCAGTCAGTCAGTCAGTCAGTCAGTCAGTCAGTCAGTCAGTCGTCAGTCAGTCAGTCAGTCAGTCAGTCAGTCAGTCAGTCAGTCAGTCAGTCAGTCAGTCAGTCAGTCAGTCAGGTCAGTCAGTCAGTCAGTCAGTCAGTCAGTCAGTCAGTCAGTCAGTCAGTCAGTCAGTCAGTCAGTCAGTCAGTCAGTCAGTCAGTCAGTCAGTCAGTCAGTCAGTCAGTCAGTCAGTCAGTCAGTCAGTCAGTCAGTCAGTCAGTCAGTCAGTCAGTCAGGTCAGTCAGTCAGTCAGTCAGTCAGTCAGTCAGTCAGTCAGTCAGTCAGTCAGTCAGTCAGTCAGTCAGTCAGTCAGTCAGTCAGTCAGTCAGTCAGTCAGTCAGTCAGTCAGTCAGTCAGTCAGTCAGTCAGTCAGTCAGTCAGTCAGTCAGTCGTCAGTCAGTCAGTCAGTCAGTCAGTCAGTCAGTCAGTCAGTCAGTCAGTCAGTCAGTCAGTCAGTCAGTCAGTCAGTCAGTCAGTCAGTCAGTCAGATCAGTCAGTCAGTCAGTCAGTCAGTCAGTCAGTCAGTCAGTCAGTCAGTCAGTCAGTCAGTCAGTCAGTCAGTCAGTCAGTCAGTCAGTCAGTCAGTCAGTCAGTCAGTCAGTCAGTCAGTCAGTCAGTCAGTCAGTCAGTCAGTCAGTCAGTCAGTCAGTCAGTCAGTCAGTCAGTCAGTCAGTCAGTCAGTCAGTCAGTCAGTCAGTCAGTCAGTCAGTCAGTCAGTCAGTCAGTCAGTCAGTCAGTCAGTCAGTCAGTCAGTCAGTCAGTCAGTCAGTCAGTCAGTCAGTCAGTCAGTCAGTCAGTCAGTCAGTCAGTCAGTCAGTCAGTCAGTCAGTCAGTCAGTCAGTCAGTCAGTCAGTCAGTCAGTCAGTCAGTCAGTCAGTCAGTCAGTCAGTCAGTCAGTCAGTCAGTCAGTCAGTCAGTCAGTCAGTCAGTCAGTCAGTCAGTCAGTCAGTCAGTCAGTCAGTCAGTCAGTCAGTCAGTCAGTCAGTCAGTCAGTCAGTCAGTCAGTCAGTCAGTCAGTCAGTCAGTCAGTCAGTCAGTCAGTCAGTCAGTCAGTCAGTCAGTCAGTCAGTCAGTCAGTCAGTCAGTCAGTCAGTCAGTCAGTCAGTCAGTCAGTCAGTCAGTCAGTCAGTCAGTCAGTCAGTCAGTCAGTCAGTCAGTCAGTCAGTCAGTCAGTCAGTCAGTCAGTCAGTCAGTCAGTCAGTCAGTCAGTCAGTCAGTCAGTCAGTCAGTCAGTCAGTCAGTCAGTCAGTCAGTCAGTCAGTCAGTCAGTCAGTCAGTCAGTCAGTCAGTCAGTCAGTCAGTCAGTCAGTCAGTCAGTCAGTCAGTCAGTCATCAGTCAGTCAGTCAGTCAGTCAGTCAGTCAGTCAGTCAGTCAGTCAGTCAGTCAGTCAGTCAGTCAGTCAGTCAGTCAGTCAGTCAGTCAGTCAGTCAGTCAGTCAGTCAGTCAGTCAGTCAGTCAGTCAGTCAGTCAGTCAGTCAGTCAGTCAGTCAGTCAGTCGTCAGTCAGTCAGTCAGTCAGTCAGTCAGTCAGTCAGTCAGTCAGTCAGTCAGTCAGTCAGTCAGTCAGTCAGTCAGTCAGTCAGTCAGTCAGTCAGTCAGTCAGTCAGTCAGTCAGTCAGTCAGTCAGTCAGTCAGTCAGTCAGTCAGTCAGTCAGTCAGTCAGTCAGTCAGTCAGTCAGTCAGTCAGTCAGTCAGTCAGTCAGTCAGTCAGTCAGTCATCAGTCAGTCAGTCAGTCAGTCAGTCAGTCAGTCAGTCAGTCAGTCAGTCAGTCAGTCAGTCAGTCAGTCAGTCAGTCAGTCAGTCAGTCAGTCAGTCAGTCAGTCAGTCAGTCAGTCAGTCAGTCAGTCAGTCATCAGTCAGTCAGTCAGTCAGTCAGTCAGTCAGTCAGTCAGTCAGTCAGTCAGTCAGTCAGTCAGTCAGTCAGTCAGTCAGTCAGTCAGTCAGTCAGTCAGTCAGTCAGTCAGTCAGTCAGTCAGTCAGTCAGTCAGTCAGTCAGTCAGTCAGTCAGTCAGTCAGTCAGTCAGTCAGTCAGTCAGTCAGTCAGTCAGTCAGTCAGTCAGTCAGTCAGTCAGTCAGTCAGTCAGTCAGTCAGTCAGTCAGTCAGTCAGTCAGTCAGTCAGTCAGTCAGTCAGTCCAGTCAGTCAGTCAGTCAGTCAGTCAGTCAGTCAGTCAGTCAGTCAGTCAGTCAGTCAGTCAGTCAGTCAGTCAGTCAGTCAGTCAGTCAGTCAGTCAGTCAGTCAGTCAGTCAGTCAGTCAGTCAGTCAGTCAGTCAGTCAGTCAGTCAGTCAGTCAGTCAGTCAGTCAGTCAGTCAGTCAGTCAGTCAGTCAGTCAGTCAGTCAGTCAGTCAGTCAGTCAGTCAGTCAGTCAGTCAGTCAGTCAGTCAGTCAGTCAGTCAGTCAGTCAGTCAGTCAGTCAGTCAGTCAGTCAGTCAGTCAGTCAGTCAGTCAGTCAGTCGTCAGTCAGTCAGTCAGTCAGTCAGTCAGTCAGTCAGTCAGTCAGTCAGTCAGTCAGTCAGTCAGTCAGTCAGTCAGTCAGTCAGTCAGTCAGTCAGTCAGTCAGTCAGTCAGTCAGTCAGTCAGTCAGTCAGTCAGTCAGTCAGTCAGTCAGTCAGTCAGTCAGTCAGTCAGTCAGTCAGTCAGTCAGTCAGTCAGTCAGTCAGTCAGTCAGTCAGTCAGTCAGTCAGTCAGTCAGTCAGTCAGTCAGTCAGTCAGTCAGTCAGTCAGTCAGTCAGTCAGTCAGTCAGTCAGTCAGTCAGTCAGTCAGTCAGTCAGTCAGTCAGTCAGTCAGTCAGTCAGTCAGTCAGTCAGTCAGTCAGTCAGTCAGTCAGTCAGTCAGTCAGTCAGTCAGTCAGTCAGTCAGTCAGTCAGTCAGTCAGTCAGTCAGTCAGTCAGTCAGTCAGTCAGTCAGTCAGTCAGTCAGTCAGTCAGTCAGTCAGTCAGTCAGTCAGTCAGTCAGTCAGTCAGTCAGTCAGTCAGTCAGTCAGTCAGTCAGTCAGTCAGTCAGTCAGTCAGTCAGTCAGTCAGTCAGTCAGTCAGTCAGTCAGTCAGTCAGTCAGTCAGTCAGTCAGTCAGTCAGTCAGTCAGGTCAGTCAGTCAGTCAGTCAGTCAGTCAGTCAGTCAGTCAGTCAGTCAGTCAGTCAGTCAGTCAGTCAGTCAGTCAGTCAGTCAGTCAGTCAGTCAGTCAGTCAGTCAGTCAGTCAGTCAGTCAGTCAGTCAGTCAGTCAGTCAGTCAGTCAGTCAGTCAGTCAGTCAGTCAGTCAGTCAGTCAGTCAGTCAGTCAGTCAGTCAGTCAGTCAGTCAGTCAGTCAGTCAGTCAGTCAGTCAGTCAGTCAGTCAGTCAGTCAGTCAGTCAGTCAGTCAGTCAGTCAGTCAGTCAGTCAGTCAGTCAGTCAGTCAGTCAGTCAGTCAGTCAGTCAGTCAGTCAGTCAGTCAGTCAGTCAGTCAGTCAGTCAGTCAGTCAGTCAGTCAGTCAGTCAGTCAGTCAGTCAGCAGTCAGTCAGTCAGTCAGTCAGTCAGTCAGTCAGTCAGTCAGTCAGTCAGTCAGTCAGTCAGTCAGTCAGTCAGTCAGTCAGTCAGTCAGTCAGTCAGTCAGTCAGTCAGTCCAGTCAGTCAGTCAGTCAGTCAGTCAGTCAGTCAGTCAGTCAGTCAGTCAGTCAGTCAGTCAGTCAGTCAGTCAGTCAGTCAGTCAGTCAGTCAGTCAGTCAGTCAGTCAGTCAGTCAGTCAGTCAGTCAGTCAGTCAGTCAGTCAGTCAGTCAGTCAGTCAGTCAGTCAGTCAGTCAGTCAGTCAGTCAGTCAGTCAGTCAGTCAGTCAGTCAGTCAGTCAGTCAGTCAGTCAGTCAGTCAGTCAGTCAGTCAGTCTCAGTCAGTCAGTCAGTCAGTCAGTCAGTCAGTCAGTCAGTCAGTCAGTCAGTCAGTCAGTCAGTCAGTCAGTCAGTCAGTCAGTCAGTCAGTCAGTCAGTCAGTCAGTCAGTCAGTCAGTCAGTCAGTCAGTCAGTCAGTCAGTCAGTCAGTCAGTCAGTCAGTCAGTCAGTCAGTCAGTCAGTCAGTCAGTCAGTCAGTCAGTCAGTCAGTCCAGTCAGTCAGTCAGTCAGTCAGTCAGTCAGTCAGTCAGTCAGTCAGTCAGTCAGTCAGTCAGTCAGTCAGTCAGTCAGTCAGTCAGTCAGTCAGTCAGTCAGTCAGTCAGTCAGTCAGTCAGTCAGTCAGTCAGTCAGTCAGTCAGTCAGTCAGTCAGTCAGTCAGTCAGTCAGTCAGTCAGTCAGTCAGTCAGTCAGTCAGTCAGTCAGTCAGTCAGTCAGTCAGTCAGTCAGTCAGTCAGTCAGTCATCAGTCAGTCAGTCAGTCAGTCAGTCAGTCAGTCAGTCAGTCAGTCAGTCAGTCAGTCAGTCAGTCAGTCAGTCAGTCAGTCAGTCAGTCAGTCAGTCAGTCAGTCAGTCAGTCAGTCAGTCAGTCAGTCAGTCAGTCAGTCAGTCAGTCAGTCAGTCAGTCAGTCAGTCAGTCAGTCAGTCAGTCAGTCAGTCAGTCAGTCAGTCAGTCAGTCAGTCAGTCAGTCAGTCAGTCAGTCAGTCAGTCAGTCAGTCAGTCAGTCAGTCAGTCAGTCAGTCAGTCAGTCAGTCAGTCAGTCAGTCAGTCAGTCAGTCAGTCAGTCAGTCAGTCAGTCAGTCAGTCAGTCAGTCAGTCAGTCAGTCAGTCAGTCAGTCAGTCAGTCAGTCAGTCAGTCAGTCAGTCAGTCAGTCAGTCAGTCAGTCAGTCAGTCAGTCAGTCAGTCAGTCAGTCAGTCAGTCAGTCAGTCAGTCAGTCAGTCAGTCAGTCAGTCAGTCAGTCAGTCAGTCAGTCAGTCAGTCAGTCAGTCAGTCAGTCAGTCAGTCAGTCAGTCAGTCAGTCAGTCAGTCAGTCAGTCAGTCAGTCAGTCAGTCAGTCAGTCAGTCAGTCAGTCAGTCAGTCAGTCAGTCAGTCAGTCAGTCAGTCAGTCAGTCAGTCAGTCAGTCAGTCAGTCAGTCAGTCAGTCAGTCAGTCAGTCAGTCAGTCAGTCAGTCAGTCAGTCAGTCAGTCAGTCAGTCAGTCAGTCAGTCAGTCAGTCAGTCAGTCAGTCAGTCAGTCAGTCAGTCAGTCAGTCAGTCAGTCAGTCAGTCAGTCAGTCAGTCAGTCAGTCAGTCAGTCAGTCAGTCAGTCAGTCAGTCAGTCAGTCAGTCAGTCAGTCAGTCAGTCAGTCAGTCAGTCAGTCAGTCAGTCAGTCAGTCAGTCAGTCAGTCAGTCAGTCAGTCAGTCAGTCAGTCAGTCAGTCAGTCAGTCAGTCAGTCAGTCAGTCAGTCAGTCAGTCAGTCAGTCAGTCAGTCAGTCAGTCAGTCAGTCAGTCAGTCAGTCAGTCAGTCAGTCAGTCAGTCAGTCAGTCAGTCAGTCAGTCAGTCAGTCAGTCAGTCAGTCAGTCAGTCAGTCAGTCAGTCAGTCAGTCAGTCAGTCAGTCAGTCAGTCAGTCAGTCAGTCAGTCAGTCAGTCAGTCAGTCAGTCAGTCAGTCAGTCAGTCAGTCAGTCAGTCAGTCAGTCAGTCAGTCAGTCAGTCAGTCAGTCAGTCAGTCAGTCAGTCAGTCAGTCAGTCAGTCAGTCAGTCAGTCAGTCAGTCAGTCAGTCAGTCAGTCAGTCAGTCAGTCAGTCAGTCAGTCAGTCAGTCAGTCAGTCAGTCAGTCAGTCAGTCAGTCAGTCAGTCAGTCAGTCAGTCAGTCAGTCAGTCAGTCAGTCAGTCAGTCAGTCAGTCAGTCAGTCAGTCAGTCAGTCAGTCAGTCAGTCAGTCAGTCAGTCAGTCAGTCAGTCAGTCAGTCAGTCAGTCAGTCAGTCAGTCAGTCAGTCAGTCAGTCAGTCAGTCAGTCAGTCAGTCAGTCAGTCAGTCAGTCAGTCAGTCAGTCAGTCAGTCAGTCAGTCAGTCAGTCAGTCAGTCAGTCAGTCAGTCAGTCAGTCAGTCAGTCAGTCAGTCAGTCAGTCAGTCAGTCAGTCAGTCAGTCAGTCAGTCAGTCAGTCAGTCAGTCAGTCAGTCAGTCAGTCAGTCAGTCAGTCAGTCAGTCAGTCAGTCAGTCAGTCAGTCAGTCAGTCAGTCAGTCAGTCAGTCAGTCAGTCAGTCAGTCAGTCAGTCAGTCAGTCAGTCAGTCAGTCAGTCAGTCAGTCAGTCAGTCAGTCAGTCAGTCAGTCAGTCAGTCAGTCAGTCAGTCAGTCAGTCAGTCAGTCAGTCAGTCAGTCAGTCAGTCAGTCAGTCAGTCAGTCAGTCAGTCAGTCAGTCAGTCAGTCAGTCAGTCAGTCAGTCAGTCAGTCAGTCAGTCAGTCAGTCAGTCAGTCAGTCAGTCAGTCAGTCAGTCAGTCAGTCAGTCAGTCAGTCAGTCAGTCAGTCAGTCAGTCAGTCAGTCAGTCAGTCAGTCAGTCAGTCAGTCAGTCAGTCAGTCAGTCAGTCAGTCAGTCAGTCAGTCAGTCAGTCAGTCAGTCAGTCAGTCAGTCAGTCAGTCAGTCAGTCAGTCAGTCAGTCAGTCAGTCAGTCAGTCAGTCAGTCAGTCAGTCAGTCAGTCAGTCAGTCAGTCAGTCAGTCAGTCAGTCAGTCAGTCAGTCAGTCAGTCAGTCAGTCAGTCAGTCAGTCAGTCAGTCAGTCAGTCAGTCAGTCAGTCAGTCAGTCAGTCAGTCAGTCAGTCAGTCAGTCAGTCAGTCAGTCAGTCAGTCAGTCAGTCAGTCAGTCAGTCAGTCAGTCAGTCAGTCAGTCAGTCAGTCAGTCAGTCAGTCAGTCAGTCAGTCAGTCAGTCAGTCAGTCAGTCAGTCAGTCAGTCAGTCAGTCAGTCAGTCAGTCAGTCAGTCAGTCAGTCAGTCAGTCAGTCAGTCAGTCAGTCAGTCAGTCAGTCAGTCAGTCAGTCAGTCAGTCAGTCAGTCAGTCAGTCAGTCAGTCAGTCAGTCAGTCAGTCAGTCAGTCAGTCAGTCAGTCAGTCAGTCAGTCAGTCAGTCAGTCAGTCAGTCAGTCAGTCAGTCAGTCAGTCAGTCAGTCAGTCAGTCAGTCAGTCAGTCAGTCAGTCAGTCAGTCAGTCAGTCAGTCAGTCAGTCAGTCAGTCAGTCAGTCAGTCAGTCAGTCAGTCAGTCAGTCAGTCAGTCAGTCAGTCAGTCAGTCAGTCAGTCAGTCAGTCAGTCAGTCAGTCAGTCAGTCAGTCAGTCAGTCAGTCAGTCAGTCAGTCAGTCAGTCAGTCAGTCAGTCAGTCAGTCAGTCAGTCAGTCAGTCAGTCAGTCAGTCAGTCAGTCAGTCAGTCAGTCAGTCAGTCAGTCAGTCAGTCAGTCAGTCAGTCAGTCAGTCAGTCAGTCAGTCAGTCAGTCAGTCAGTCAGTCAGTCAGTCAGTCAGTCAGTCAGTCAGTCAGTCAGTCAGTCAGTCAGTCAGTCAGTCAGTCAGTCAGTCAGTCAGTCAGTCAGTCAGTCAGTCAGTCAGTCAGTCAGTCAGTCAGTCAGTCAGTCAGTCAGTCAGTCAGTCAGTCAGTCAGTCAGTCAGTCAGTCAGTCAGTCAGTCAGTCAGTCAGTCAGTCAGTCAGTCAGTCAGTCAGTCAGTCAGTCAGTCAGTCAGTCAGTCAGTCAGTCAGTCAGACAGACAGACAGACAGACAGACAGACAGACAGACAGACAGACAGACAGACAGACAGACAGACAGACAGACAGACAGACAGACAGACAGACAGACAGACAGACAGACAGACAGACAGACAGACAGACAGACAGACAGACAGACAGACAGACAGACAGACAGACAGACAGACAGACAGACAGACAGACAGACAGACAGACAGACAGACAGACAGACAGACAGACAGACAGACAGACAGACAGACAGACAGACAGACAGACAGACAGACAGACAGACAGACAGACAGACAGACAGACAGACAGACAGACAGACAGACAGACAGACAGACAGACAGACAGACAGACAGACAGACAGACAGACAGACAGACAGACAGACAGACAGACAGACAGACAGACAGACAGACAGACAGACAGACAGACAGACAGACAGACAGACAGACAGACAGACAGACAGACAGACAGACAGACAGACAGACAGACAGACAGACAGACAGACAGACAGACAGACAGACAGACAGACAGACAGACAGACAGACAGACAGACAGACAGACAGACAGACAGACAGACAGACAGACAGACAGACAGACAGACAGACAGACAGACAGACAGACAGACAGACAGACAGACAGACAGACAGACAGACAGACAGACAGACAGACAGACAGACAGACAGACAGACAGACAGACAGACAGACAGACAGACAGATTTTTAAGCATGATGACGAGGTCCAAATTATGCGCACTATAGCGGAAAAGATTTTACGACCTCGGTGAGGGAGGCGAGGGGATGGGTGGAGCCAAGGCCCCGGGGGAGGGGGTCCAATAGGTTTTTTTTTAGGTATCAATTAAAATTGAGACTTGTAATTTTTTTCATGTCTTAAAATAGACGTTTTTTCTTAATATCTTGTAAAGTAGCGTCTTAGTTAAAAATTTTTAAGAGATAAAAATTGTGAAAAGATAGGTTAGCTTTCGATCTGTTAAAATTTTATTGTGATATTAATATTATTTTAACAGTTATGATCAATTTAATTAAAATAGTAACAATTTTAATTAGGCTATTATGTCATTATTTCCTAAAATTAAAGTCCAGCAAAAATTTTTATATGATAAGAATTGTCAACGCATTCTTGATTAGTCGATTGAAATAATTATTTTTGTAATAGCCTTATTAGTTTAGAAGCTACACCCATTTGTAACTGATTAGACATCTACCCCACTTGACAAAATGTGTTTTTATTTGTTTTATTATGTAAATATCTCCAAAAATTAAACTTTTCCAAAAAATTTTATATGATAAAATTTGTTTGGATATGTTTGTTGAATCGATGGAATGAATTATTTTTGTAATAGCTTTATTAGTTTGGAGACTACACTTATTTTAATTGAATAATTTACGATCTATTCTCCAAGTAAATATGTGTTTTATCAGTTTTATTATGTGAATAGGTGTGCAACTGAGTATTCAAATTTGTTATAGCTTAATCATAAGTATAAAAATATAAAAACAAATAGTATTCCATAATATGTGTTTTATTTAAACTTTATTTAAGAAAAATATATTTATATCTAAATCATTTTAAAATACAAAATTCAAAACATATTTTCATTTAAATCATTAAAATACATTCAAAAATATTATAAATAAAATTACATTGAAATTAACCCCTTGTTAAAGTACCATTTAGAATATTATAGGAAATTAGGGAATCATGAATAAGTAAAGCATACACTTTTACATCATTTGGAAATTTAGATTTTCTGGTGTTAAATTCCAATTTAATATCCACTGTTGATGAGGTTATTGAATCTTGTTGATGCGAAGCATCAATAACAATTAATGGGTTTTGAATAAAACTATTTAAATCAAGCATTGGTTCATTACATGTTTTTCCATAGTAACTGCTTTGAAAATTTTGATATGCATAGTAGGCAGGACCGCATAATCTTTTTGAAAAATCGAGACTCCACCTCTCATAGGGGAAAACTATCGAATTAATATATAATCTAATATCAGCCAAATCAGCAGAGATAAATTCTGTGGCATCTTTGTCTCTGGCATTGCAATTTTCAGTCTTTTGAAATCCAATAATAATGTATCGTGGTCTTTCCAAATTCGTACTACTTCTTACTGCCCACGTATAAGAAGCTGTGCTCCGAAGAAGAGGCAGTTCATATAGGTCCCACATGCGATAGGCAGCTTTGATATTAACATTATTACCACCCTTATTAATTTTAGATAGAATTTTAATCCTTTGACGATCCTCTGGAATTATGTGCCGGATTTTCCATTCGATTTTATCTATGGAGATTTCCGCATCAACTTCACCAATATAACAATTATTGAAGGTGTGAGCTATTACGAGAATCAGTTCTTGTTTTTGATTAAAAATGCCCCTGCTATAGTCCTCTGCAAATCCCATCAAGTATTTTAATGGGAGTCTTCCACTAAATACATGACTTGTTTTGTCCAATATGCATTGATTGGCTTCTGTTAAACCCCAACCGTATGTTCAAAGAAGCTTTTCTTGACTACTTCCAAATGAAACAATGGTTTTTAGTGCTGAAGTAATTCCTGGTTTTCGAACAACGCAAATTTGTTCACCACCCATTTCATACCGAATTTCTTCGAATAAAAAAGCAAGAGCATTATTTGATAAGTAGCATCTTTTAGATGCATCACTTGGTGTAAACTTTCCTTCTATATAAATATAACTTTCGGAAACATCCAAAATTAGATCTTGAAATTGAATTGGGATACGAATTTCATCTGAGTTTTTAAAAGATGGTGTTCTATAGGGTTTATAACTATGCTCTTCCAGACTTATAATTGAATTCTCAAAAATTGGTTCATTAAATGCTTCTAACTTTTCACTAGTTGAAATCATTTTAAACAGTTTTTTTTAAATGTAAACCAAGTGATTTCAAAAATACTTTTTCTTCTGTGGACAATTTAGATCTTTCTCTTGACAAGTCTTTAACATGAATGGTTTTTCTACTGCTTCTGCATAGGTTTTTATTTGGAATATAAGTCTTAACATCTTTTTTTTGCGACACGGGATAGCTGTGATGATGATAACAATAACCCATTTTCGTTATAACCTTTTAAGCTCTAATTTAACAATTTTTTTTTCTCCTTGAAAATTAATGAGCTTTCCTCTATCATCCACGATCCTTAGTGTAATGTTGTCGATAAACTGACGACCCTCTGGTTGAATTGGCATATAAATGATATTTGTTGGTTCTTTAGTTAGCTTTTACCCAGGTTCCACATCAATGTCAAATTCATAAATAGAGTGCGCCTGTTCTGAATTTAAATATGCACCGGTTGTTATATTGCAATCTACTCTTATAATGCGAACTTTTGTAATATCAACTATTGTTGAAGATTCATGAATCTCATTGGGCTTTAGTCGCTCTTCATTTGCAAATCCCAACAACTGTCCAATTGAGTTGTAGTGCTTAAAGTGAAGTAGATACTTTGACTTAATTTCGCATTTCAAAGTGCTATTGTTTGCACGTAAGCTAAAAATATTTTCATCTAGATACTTGAATAACCACTTAATGTAAAAGTATAAGACATTTTTTTTACTGTGTCTTACAACAACTGGATATAATGTCATAATCTACAATTTCCTCAGATTTAGACACTTTTGAGCCGTTTGCATTACATATACAACAAAATATTTTTTTTGGTGGTGGACCATCAATTTGATCGTTAGAGTTGTTTGTAGAGTAATGGTCGTAGCAATACTGATATTTTAAAATATCAATGTCTTCTTTAACTTCTTCTGGCAACTTCTCCCACACCAAAGCTATTTCGTTTGGTGCATATGCTATCATTACTTCTTTAGGTAAACCACATAGTTCGTCACTCGTCATCGGTAGCAAACTTTTTGCATTGCTAAATGCTTTTAGTGATTTATAAATTTTTTTTAGTTTTGCATACTCACTTTCGGAATTATTTCGATTCATTTTTTAAAATTACTACAAAAATAAGTTATTTTTTAAGAGAAACTGTAGACACAGCTGACCACAATATACTGTATTAAATTTTTGTTGGTTTTTATATGTATACCAAATTTCTGTGGCATAATTACTTCCTTTATACATGTATTCTATGAATTCCAAAGGTGGGGGTAAGTTTCCAAAACTATCATAATAAATTTCTTTTCTAGCTTTCTTTCTGTAGGCAACCCAATGTGTTCCTGGTCCATTTACACTGTCTAAGTTTATGATGGCCGATTCAGTTTTGCGAGGTCCACTTTTAGGAAGACTATCTCTCATAAATACACCAACGAAATTTGCAATTTGATATTGTTTTGCATATCTTTCCAACTCAATATTTGATAATGCCCTTGCTGGTAAGGGCTTTACTAGTTTTTTGGATTTGTTAAATAAAGTCCTAACCCAGTTCGATACGGTTTTAAGTATAAAACTCCCCCTTTTTTACTTTCTACAAGCATTTGAGAGTTTTTAACACCAGCAACACTATTTTTAAGATGATTAACGGTTTTTATTGCTTTAACTATACCAGCAGCGCCACCCGCTAATGATCCTAGGGCGGATAACTTCGCAAAAATTGGTATAAGAGGTAAAATACCCCCCATTTTAGGAATGGGAATTACTCTTTGGGTTTTAATCTTCTTTTTTCCACCAGAAGCTTTTAAATGCTTAAGCGCTGCGATCAAAGCAATTTTTGAAATTTTTGAAATATCTTGAAATTTCCCCTTATTTTGATTCAAGATCGATTTAATTTTTGTTTGAACGTTTCGACATATCGCAGACCCAAAAGCCACCTTTCGAGTTTTCGATTTTATCTTTGTTAACCCCATTCCAAATCTTCGCTTAACTTTCATTGAATTTGTAACAAAGTAAGCAGCAGCCTTCTCTTTTATTCCAGCGTCTTTTGATTTAACAACTTGCCACGCACTTTCTTCTAGTTCGCGATCAGATTTGTGTCTTTTTTCTAAATTATCCAAATTAATAGAGTAACTAATATTGTGTTTTTTGCAGGCTCTATCTAGTGCATTTATTCCAGAAACACCTCTCGCTAATCTTGTCTTTAGTTTAGTTCCAGGACCACAATATTGATAACCCGGGATGTGTAATTCTACAGGAAGTTTATTTAAAAGTGAATTAAATACGCCTCGCCCCTTTTTTACTGAACTTTTTCTATTGATAGATGACATCGAACTGATTTTGATATAAATACAAGTCAGCTTAAATACTAAAAGATAGTTCATATAAAAATGCGCATAGTGCAGCAACAAGACAGAATCTCAATTATAAATTGGGATGAAAAGACGGGTTGTGGTATTACATATCAACGTCATGGATCTTTACTACCCAATTCCATACGTGGATTAATAATTGGGCCATCAAATTGTGGTAAAACCAATGTGCTTATCACTCTTATTACACACCCACTAGGATTAAAATTTGAAAATGTATATACATATATATATATATATATATATATATATATATATATATATATATATATATATATATATATATATATATATATATATATATATTCCAAATCATTATTTCAATCAAAATATGAATTTTTAAAGCAAATTTTATCGCCAATTGAGGGGCTTGGATACTACACATTTAATGATACATCCTGCGTTATACCACCATCTGAGGCAAAACCAAATTCGATATTTATTTTCGATGCTGTAATTTGCGATGGTCAGAGTGTAATAAAATCATACTACAGTATGGAGAGGCATAAAAATATAGATTGTTTTTACCTAGCACAGACTTACTCTAGAGTACCAAAACAGCTAGTTCGAGATAATTCAAATTTCATAATAGTATTTAAACAAGATGAAATGAATCTGCGACATATTTTTTCAGATCACGTTTCTCCAGACTTTACTTTTACTAAGTTTCAAGAAATCTGTGGAAAATGTTGGGACGATAAATATGGTTTTCTAGTTATTGTTAAAGATGCAGATTTAAACAATGGCAGATATAGAAAAGGATTTGATAGTTACATATATGTTTAATAAATGTGTAGCAACAACTTTAGTTGCTTTTAGAACGAACAACTGCAAACATCTTATTTGTAAATATGTCAAATTCGATCGATCGATCGATCGATTTAAAACGTGATCTTGTTGCTATGACTGATGCAGTAAGAACAAAATTTAAATTTTTTAAAAATGAAGAGTCGCAAAATCAAACAAATCTTGAGAAATTTTATAAACCCATCTCAAAACCATTATCAAAAATTTCAGAAAATTTTAAAAATGCAGCAATTGTAAAAAAAAAGTAGTAATATAGCAACACCTTTGATAGCTGTAGAAGCAAAAAAAGCAAAGAGAGTTGCAGCCAATGTTATGGTTGATGATTCGGAAGATGGTGATGGTGGAAATAAATCTCATCATGGATCTTACCTCTCAGCTTCACCATCCTTGCCGGATACACCAATATCCTCATACTCTAATCAAAGTCAAAAATCATTTAATGCAGATGCAAGTTCTCATTTATCACCTAAAAAGAGTGTCAACAATGAAGCTATGGATGAATCACTGAGACAAGATATTGGGGAAGATTTAAATTCTGTATCTACAATCTATATGGAGGGGCTTAAATCAAATCCATCTATCTATGACACCATATATGGTGTTAGGTACAATTCCAACAATGATAATTTTCAGATAGGTAATGCTACAATAAAATTTCCAGATAAACTAATAACTCTTTGGCGTAAAAAAATATGATTGGGGCAATTTCTGCTCATCGTGATTTATATGATTTGTTATTTTTTAAAAAACCAAGTGTGTCAAACATTGGTGACATTAGCCCAAAAGCACTCAGCGATTATAAGCAAATACTTAATTTGTCAAATGCCTATTACAATGAATATAATAAAATATATGGGGTAAATACCAGCCGATCTGTAAAATTTACAAATTTTATAAAACCACTTCTAACACCGAAACATGGTAGAAGTAAAGAAGGTTCTGGTATTACCAGAAATAAAATTTCAAATCTCAAAAAATTCAATAATAATAAAGTAAACTATGTATATTGGAATACTGCTAAAGAATTAGTTAGTCGCTTGCGATTATTATGGAGCTCAAAAATGGCGGGGCATACTGGTCATGATGGTGAAATTTTGTCTATAATTGAAGAATTAAGAGTTCTTTACACCTCCCATGTTAGATAGTAACTGAACAATATATGCTACAATCAAAAAGTGAGTCCTAATATATAACCCCTTATATATTAGGACTCACTTTTTGATTGTAGCATATATTGTTCAGTTACTATCTAACATGGGAGGTGTAAAGAACACGATTGACAAGTTTGGTCGTATAAAAAAAACTTCCAAAATTACATATATAAAAGGATCAAAGGGTAATGGTTTTAAGTTGACCGCTAAAAATGATTTCGATATTGAGAACAAACGTTTATGTAATATAGCAGATGCTGTAGATCATAAAGACGCTATCAATCTAGAATTTCTGGAAAATCGTATAAACAAACTAGTTGAAGAACTAAAGCTAGCTATAGCAGAATCTGTTGATGCAGTAAGAATCAATTTAGAAAAAATAAAAACGCAACAATCGACAAGTGGTAAACTATTGTTAAATTTACATGGGAGATTGAGTGCCATAGAAAGAAAAGTTTTGAAACATCAGCCACTTGAATCCGCTTTGTAACCAATAATTTTGTCAGATGGACGCATAGAATATCATACACCCATTTGAATTGAAAAAATAAAGTATTTATTTTAACGATGGCTAGTGAGCAAAAAGTTCAAGTGGTTAATGAGCTATATAAACCTGCAAGAAAAAATTTCCTGCGAAGAAAAACTTTAATAAAAGGTTTTAAGGATCTATGGCAGATTGATTTAGCTGAAATACAACAATTATCAAAATATAATTTGGGGTATAGATACATTTTAGTATGCATAAATTGCTTTTCTAAATTTGTCTGGGCTAGACCAATAAAAAATAAAACAGGACTTGAAATATGTGCAGCAATGCGGGATGTTTTTAAGCAAGCTGGTTATTACCCCCATAACATACAATCTGATCAAGGAACGGAATTTTTTAATAAACACTTCCAAGCACTTATGAAAAAGAAGTCTGTAAATCACTATCACACATATAGTGTAAAGAAGGCAGCCATTGTGGAAAGAGTAGTCAAAACTTTAAAAACAAATCTTTATAAGAATTCTCTACATTAGGAAGCTATAAGTGGTTTCATATTTTACAGTTGTTGATAAATATAATAAAACAATTCACACAACTATTAAAATGAGACCAATTGATGTAAAACCCACCATAAGAATTACCGCATTTGAAAATATAAAAATTAAATTCAAAGTTGGAGACGTAGTTCGTATAAGCAAATATAAGTCAATTTTTGAAAAAGGGTACATACCATCGTGGTCAGCGGAACAATTTAAAATTGTAAAAGTAAATATAACGAATCCACCCACTTATGAAATAGAAAGTTTTGATGAAGAACCTATACTTGGTGCTTTTTATGAAATGAAGCTACAGAAAACCAGCGTGCCATCAATATATTTAGTGGAGAAAATTATTAAGAAAAGGAAGTGTAATAAACTGGAGCAATACTTTGTTAAGTGGTTAGGTTTTACAGATAGACATAATTCATGGATAAATAAATCGGATATCGTTTAAAAAATATTTGAATTTTAATATATTTTTTAAAATTCACATCAAATAAAAATCAATATAGGTTTTTTACACTTCCTTAATTTTAATAATATATTTATTTTGTGTTTTATACTAATATTGTTACTTTATTATAAAATTTTGAAAAAAAATAAGATAAAAATAATATTGCAATAAAATTAAGAATAATATTTTAACACACAATAATTTTAAGATAATTTAGTATATTCCAAATTCAAATATGGATTTACGTTTTGCACCGTTGTATGTGGGTTCACTTTGCCCCAGATAGGTTAGAGTATATTTTTGATTACTTTTATTAACTAGATCGATAAAATCATCATCTATTGATTTAAGCACACGTTTTGGTAAAAACGTTTTAAATACATCAGCATCTTCAGCCAATGTTATTAAAACAGATTTTCCATAACGGGTATCAATGGTGCACATTTCTTTAATAACATATGTGGTATTAACTTTTAATGAATCTAAAGATTTTAATTGAAGTTTTGCTTCATTGTTTATTTCGAAATTTATTTGTTCAAGTTTGATTTTTGAAATATCCATATTATTACCTTTAAATTATTGTTTTTCCACAAATTAAACTATTTTTTTTTAGAGAGTGATTTGACACGTTGAGATACAGAAATCTACTAATACTTCAAGTGGGTTTGTTTTTCCTTTTTATATGTTTAAATACAATTATTAGGGTGGGGATAATGTAAATCTTTCAAAAGTGTAAAACAAATCAAAGTCAAAGAAGAGGTATTTTTTGTGCTTAAGGTCAGACAAGGTCAAGGTTGTTCAGGGTCAAAAATACTACGCGAACTATTCGTCTCTACATATAAAAACGCAACGATCGTCAAGGTCATTCAAGGTCAACATAATGACCTTCACAACTTTTCAAGGTCAAGTATACTACTAAAACTATTCGTCTCTACATAAAACAAGGCAACGACCGTCAAGGTCATTCAAGGTCATTCCCTCCTCAAAAGTGGTCCAGCACCCGCTTAAACCTACTACTGTTTCCTTTCGTGAAATGTTTGAACGACTCTTATGTCTATCCATAACAAGTGTGTTGCTTTTACCAGAAACGAGTATAGTATAGTTTACATTAAAAGCGTCTAGAGCGACACAAACATTTGAGCGATCGTTTATTTTAGCATAGAGAACTAAATATAATGTAAGGTACAAAAAAGCGCAAAGTAATTAAATTAAACTTTTGTTTGATAATTATTTTTATAAGAAGTAATTCATATGCAATATTTTTTTCCTACCACTACACATGAAAATGATGGATTTCACACCATTTTACCATCCTCAGAAAACGTTAGATTTCAACTATGGACAAAAAATTTTCTGCACATGAAAAAGTACTTTTCGCACAAAATTTACAAAGGTCAAAAGAAATAATTAGTTAACAGCAAAATTTAAAATACTCATAAAAAAAACAAATATAAAATATAATCAGCCAATAAGGTCTTGAATAAACCACTCTATACAATAACTGGCGATGAATGATAGACAGACAACTCAATAGAAAGTAACTTTCTTACACTCGCGTGTTGTTTCACTCGGCTAGCGCCTCGTTCACAACATTCACGGTCATGTGAAATTTGTCACTCTCTTTTTTGTCTCTTGTTATGTAATAGACTATTTTTTTTGTAACCTTACCATATGAATAATAAAGTTACTCATTTCTGACCTTACTAACTAGAAGCCACAAAAAGGGTCAACCTATTAAAAAAAAATGAAACTGGGCCTCCTTTCAAGCGCCTCTCCAAATTATTTTTTGTTGTTTAGGGATAAAAACACACGAGATAAAAGTGTCACTGTTTATCCCTGGGATCAAAAGTGAAATCAGGGATAAAAAATTAAAATCAGGGATGAAAAGTAATAGGTCAGGAAAGACAAACCAGGTTTATAACAGACGTAAATTTAAACTGCGCATTTAAAATATTTTAGGCAAGTGATTCTTATTTGATTAAACAATCGTTTAACCCTATTTTTTATGCACCCACGCTTTTACCTTAGTCTGTTAAAAGTCACGTTTGTGTACTTAAAATTTTCTAGTTTTTTATACAGCTAATTATTTCAGTAAAACCGTTTAACTTAAAACTGTTTACCTATTTTTGAGTTTGATGTTTGGCTCCACTCCACTTACCTGTTCCAACTTAATTTCTAAAATCCTAAATTAAAATCAGCGACGTTATATACCCCAAAGTTTTACATTTGAGACAGATATCGGTTGACAAATGAATTTTGTTTTAGATTAGTTTAAAAATTGTATTGAGTGATCTTAAGCACCACAAAGTAGCAAGTTTGAATCAAATCAATTAATAAATAATTATGAAAAATTTTGCAGCCGTCTTGTTCATTTTTGTAAGTTTCAGTTTCCGTATTTAATACATACTGATTGATAAATGGGGAACTCCGCCACTTGTTTTTTTTTTAGGATTGAAGAAAATAAATTGAATAGGTGGATTTACTCTGACAATTCTCTCACTCATAAAAATGTCTAGACTAGAGTTTTTCCAACCGTTTTCCGAGTTTTCCGAACATTTCACGAGTTTCTATGGACATTTTTCGAGTTTTTTTCCGAGTGTTTTCGAACAATTCCTGAGTTTTCCGAAAAAAATTTCAAAGTTTATTCCAATATTTCCGAGTTTTTGGGGTCAATTTTCAATTTCAATTTTAATCAACTCAATTCAATTTCAATATATTTATTTGCCACATTTCTTACATGGAAATGAGTTTTATACATCATAGCCTTAAGTAAGTAAATATATCATGAAATATACATTGCAATGGTTTCTTTGTACCTACATAAATGTAATTAAACCCATTTACCGGAATTCAACAAAGTTAAAAAAATAACAAAAATAATAATACAAACTTGATGGATTCAGGAAAAAGTTTTTTCTTGGTTTAGTGTTGTTCTTTAGACTAAAAAAAGTTAAAAAAAAATAAATAAATAAAAGTAGAAATAAATAAATGCAAAGTAGTTATACTACCACAATGAAAAAAAAACAAATAATATATAAAAGTAAAAAAACCAGACCAGTTTCTAGTTAAGTATCTATTTATTTATTATAATTTTGGATAATTTTGAAGTAACCAAGTGCATATTTATTTTTTTAAATAATTTTTTTTGACATTGTGTTTGAGTTCAGATGGTCGCAGGTTAAAGTGTTCTTTTCCAATATATGTATAGCAGCTTTGACCAATTGTTTTTTGTTTTCTTGGTAGTCTATTTTCCACAACAAATCTTGTGTCAGGAATATGTGGGATTTCTGGAAACAGTAGATTATTTTGACCTAGATAGAGAACAGAATATTTATAACAGAGTTAGTTGTCTTAAACTGAGTAAGTTTGTGCCTTTGTACAAATTTTGAGTTTTTCTAAACATTACACAAATTTTCATTGAGCATTTGCTGAGTTTTTCGAACATTTTCAGTTTTCCAAAAATTTTCCTAGTTTTTTTTAACACTTTCTCAGATTTCCGAAAATGTTCCTAGTTTTTCCGAGCATTTCCCGAGTTTTTTCGAACATTTCTAAAGTTTTTCTGAACTTTTCTCGAGTTTTTTAAACATTTTTCCAAAAATTTTCCTAGTTTTTCTGAACATTTTCCGAGATTTCCGAAAATTTTCCTTGTTTTTCAGAGCATTTCCCGAGGTTTTTTGAACATTTTCAAAGTTTTCTGAAAATTCTTTGAGTTTTTCTAAACATTTTCCGAGTTTTTTGAAAATTTCTCGAGTTTTTTGAACTTTTACAAAGTTTTTCTAAACTTTTCTCGACTTTTTTAAACATTTTCTGTGTTTTTCCGAACATTTCCCCAGTTTTCCAAAAAGTTTCCGAGTTTTTCTGAACATTTTCCGAGATTTCCGAAAATTTTCCTAGTTTTTCCGAGCATTTGCCGAGCTTTTTCGAATATTTGTAAAGTTTTCTGAAAATTGTCCGAGGTTTTTTGAAGATTTTCCGAGTTTTTCGAACATTTGTAAAGTTTTTTTAAAACTTTTCTCGAGTTATTTGAACATTTTCCAAGTTTTTGCGAACATTTCGCAAGATTTATGAAAATGTATGTTTCCGAACATTTCCCAAACATTTTCCGGGGTTTTCCTGACATTTCCCATATTTTCCGAAAATTTCTTGAGTTTTTCCAAAAATTCCTGAGTTGTCCGAAAATTTTTAGCAACAGGTTTAAGGACTGTACATGTGTTTCTGGCCTTAACTCTTGGAAGTCAGAAAATATATCTACTTTTTCTTACCTACATATCTATGCCCTCCACTGGGCAAGACGCGTCCACCCCTGACGAAGGTTGCATGTATACTGAAAGCAGTGATTGAAAGATTTTTCCAAATGATTTTGTATTAAATGTAATATCGGCAACATTTCACTATGGAGGCAGAAACGCTTCCTCTCTCTTTTTTCCTATGTAAATTATTGCATAAGAAAAAAAAGACAGAGCTAGCATTCCAGTTCATGTGGTTACCTGCTATTACCAAACGAATAGGGAAATCAGCGCCCTCACCGGTCGTCACCGGCTGCGTTCAAAGGTGCCGAGTGCGTGAATTTTAGAGTATGCTATTAGCCTAATGTAAATTGACTGTCTACTATATTATACTCGTTTCTGGTTTGACACAATTAACAACAATAGTGACAGATGCAGGAACGAAATAAAAGATCAGGATTACTTTTTCTTTACAAACCTTCAACATTTATTTTGTTTCAGAAAGAGGAACAAATAAAAATCAAATGATCAAATATAAACAAGAAAAAAAATATTAATTTTTTTGTTAAAACTCAGTTTCTTAAAAAGTTAGTAAAAAAAATGATATTAATAAAATTATAGATTTTACTGTTCAAATATAACTTAAAAGAGACATGCTTCTTTTTTAGAACCTTGTTTTTTTTTTGATGTACAATAAAAAAAAAATTTACATACGTTGTAATAGTTTTGTCGAGAATTGAGGTTAGAAAAAAAATAACATAAAAACAAAACAATCTTAACCCAGGAAATGTTAGACTCAGTATACTTGAAGTAATCTTTAAAATACAACTATGGTTTCAATCATTTTCCACCGATAAAAACAAAAAAAACTTTATTTTCTGATCAGGTCCGTCAAAACACCCTATATAATAATTCTAAAGTTTCATCAAAATTTGTACATACTGTACAGTAATTCTGTAGAATTACCAAATAAAAGTTTAGTCTATTCACATTAAATTATTTATCTTTTCGGGACACAAATCATCACCTAAGTTTATAAAAAAAACAAAAATGTGTATTTTGGTTATAAAAAAAAACTATATGAAAAAAAAACAAACCAGCTATCGGCAATAGCTATATAAAATTTTAGTTGTATTTTTTTTTAATTGTCAAACACACTGTGTTTATTGTATTACAATCTAGTCAGTAAGACTAATTAGCAATTTTGTTTTAACTTAATTTACTAGAAAAGTCAGATTTAAACTTAGGGTTCACTCAACAGTTCTCCCAGCTTTGTTTAGTTTGTAACTCACAATTGTGTTGTGTTTATAGCATTATTTTGTTTTATGTGTAATTCACTTAGTTTACTAGCTCAAACGGCTTCACTCTTTTTAGTCTTCGAACTAGCATAGTATTGTCTAGAAGCTGAATTGCTTCCACATTCACATGCCGATGGAGTCTATCTTCATGGCTTTTTGCGTACTTTTTTATAGTCTCTGCTACAGTTTCAATTTTTAGATCTCGATGAAGGTCACTATTTCGAACGTACCAAGGTGCATTCACAATGTTTCTTAATACTTTATTTTGAAATCTCTGTACAACTAGAATGTTACTCTCTTTAGCACAACCCCATAGTTGAATAACATATGTCTATACTGGTTTCAGTATTTGTCTATAAAGCAGTAACTTATTATGAATTGTTAAATTGGACTTCCTTCCAATTAGCCAGTACATTTTTCTATACCTTATCTCAAGTTCTTCTATTTTTTTCTTAACATGTGCTTTCCACCGCAATTTGGCATCAAGTGTCATACCTAGATATTTTGCCTGATTTGAATATGGTACGGGAATGTTGTTAATTGTAAGTTGTATGTGATTTATATTTTAGTTTGTAAAATCAACATGAATTGATTTGGTTTCATTTAATTTTATTCGCCACTTTGTGGTCCAACTGTGAACTTGGGTGACTGCATCCTGAAGTTTTTCTATGCATTTTTCAATAGATTTTTCTACCGTCAATAAACCAGTATCATCGGCAAATGTTGCTAAGTGGCAATTTTCTGGCTTTGGTATATCACAAGTGAATAATAAGTATAGATATGGGCGTAGTACGCTACCCTGGGGCACGCCTGCTTGACTTTCTCTTAAATTTGAGTATGAGTCTTCCTGTTTTACTCTAAAATGTCTATCAGATATGTATGATTCCGAAATATCCGAATATTGTTTTGGCAGAAACCGTTTTAGTTTAAAATTAAGGCCTTCATGCCACACTTTGTCAAATGCTTGTGCTACATCTAGAAAAACTGCAGAACAAACTTTTCGCTCTTCTAGTGCTTTTTCTATTATATTAGTAATTCTGTGTACTTGATCTATCGTGGAATGCTTGTCTCGAAAACCAAATTGAATAATTTCTTGTCTTTCTATGTTGGGTTTTATTCTTTTAAGCAATAATTTTTCATAGAGCTTGGATATAATTGGCAGCAAAGATATTGGCCTGTAAGATGACACGTCATGGAGTGGGTTTCCCGGTTTTGGAATCATGATAACTTCTGCAACTTTCCACAGTTTAGGTAAATACCTAAGTCTAAAAGACGCATTAATTAGGTTGCATAGTTTTACGATAGCTTTTCTGGGGAGTTGTTTTATGACTACCCCATTAATAAGATCATACTCTGGGGCTTTTTTCGAATTAATATTTTTGATTTCTGTTAATATTTCTTTTGGTGAGGTAAGCTTAATATGGTCTTCGATTTGATGGGGTTCATTTAAATGAAAGTGTCCATCTGGTGCTTCGTGGGGCTGAAATGTTTTTTTCTAAATGAGTTGCAAAAATATCTGCTTTTTCTTCGTTGCTCCTTGCCCACTGGTTGTTAGATTTTCGTATGGGTGGAATTTGGATAATTGGTCTTTTAAAATCTTTGGTTGCTATCCAAAGGGAATAGTCGGTATTTTTATCATCTGTAAGTTCATTAAGAAAATGGTTAATAGATTCACTTTTTATTACTAGAATTTCTCGCCTAATGCGCTGCGTCAGGTTTTTGAGATTTGTTTTGTCCCGAGGATCACGGCTTTGCTGCCACTTTCTTCTTAGTTTCCTTTTTTCGAATATAAGGAATCTAATTACCTTTGGATAGTTTTTTCCCTTAAAAATTCTTTTAAATTTGAAGGAATTTCACGAGGTATAAAGTCTTAACAAAAAAGTTTACTCTTTACCTCTGAGGTCTTGCCCGTAAAACTTTTTTCTTAAAAATTCTTTTTGGTTTTGGACTGTTTTCCCAAGCTGCTTGTTGAATATTTGTAACAAAATATTCAACTTCTTTATCGATTTGTTCTGGCGTTTGCAATGGTACTGATAGGTTTATTTTTTCTGACAGATTTTGTTTAAAACTAATCCAGTCACTCAGTTTATTAACTAGTGAGATATTTGCTTCTTTCTTTATTATGTTTTTACTAAGAGTTAGAATAATAGGTGAATGATCTGAGTGTAAATCAAAACTTTCTTCTGTATCTACAAAACTTAAAGATATATTTTTTACTATAAAAAAATCAATTAGATCTGGAATTTTTCCTGGATCTGTTGGATAGTATGTGGGCTTACCAGTTGATATCAGCTCACCTTGATATTCACTAATAGCTTGCAAAAGTTCTTTTCCTTTAGAATTCGTCATTTTAGATCCCCAGTAAATATTTTTTGCATTAAAGTCACCTCCAATTATAAAACGGGTTTTCGAGAAAATTAAGATTAAAAAATAAAAATTTAATTTAATGTGAGACTGGTTAGTGAAATGCGTTTCTGACACAAGACAGACGTCAATTTTTTCTATGGCAAGAAAAAACTTGCAAGTCTTGCTGATGTTGCAAGAGACCATTGGCATTCCAAGCTAGGATTCTAAGATTACTGACCATTTTGAGGCATATTGGTAGCTCCCTTATTGCTACTTTCTAGCTGTATTAACCTGTCTAACTCTATTTCAACCAAAGGTGCTTATGATACCTATAACCTCAAATTTAATCATATGGTCATGTCGTAGTGACTATTGTTAATTGGTATCCAGCTATCCAAAAAAGAAATGAGAGCGAGATCCAGGATTAATTACTAGCTTAAAATCATAATCAGGATTCTAGAAATCCCATGTAGGCACAACATTGTGAACCCATTATAAATAAACTATAACCAAAATACCATATTGTCAGGATAGAAAATAATGTCCTATTAAGTAAATGACACAAGTTACGTTAATAAGCAAGTGCACATTAACCCTAAACATTCTAAGGAAATGAACTTCTGTATATAGTTCAAATTGTATTAAAAGTAATAAATTGTATACAGAACTATTATAAACAACGCGGTTAATGGGATTTCGATGATGTTTATACAGGAAACAAAACACATCTCGATATCCTATCAATGGCAAACGGTTTGTGATAAAAGCATCTCCAAAAGAGTTTAGCAGTTAGTTGTACGCTGAGAACCTAATGCCCAGGCTTAGTTAATAGTGAACAAGTAGTACGATAGTCAAGTATAAGAAGTTAAGCGTATCAAGAAGATTTGTAGACAAGATGTATTTAAGTACAATGTAAGTAGTAAATATAAGTATTATAATAAAACCATTACACCTAACTTAAACTGTGTTCGTCACGATAAAACACCCTCGTGACATATGGTGGAGGCGCCGCTGTCTTTTTTGAAATACATATAGGCATATAGTGGAAAAAATGTATTTTTCAAATTATTTTTAATCTTTTTATTTTTCTTAATTTTACTCTTTTCACTATTTGTTATTTTATTTTTATTTTTTTTTCATTTTAAGAAGTATCCAAATTATTCTGACGCTCCAGCCGAAACAATCGATTCCGGCATGCATAAACTAAATATTGAATATTACATTTATTTATTTTTTATAATTTTTTTCAATTATTTTTCTGTCATTAGAATTATTTATCCTATATAAATATCATTTTCATAAAATTTTCAAACTAGATGGACAGAAAAAATAATATATATTTTTTTTTAAAGCAAAAAACGCAGTTTAAGTGTGGTGACATGTTACCTATTATTAGTGTATATTTTTTCGCATATTATTTTAATTTATTTTGTCTCGACATTTTCAATTCGGTATTTTTATACGTTTTTTTTTTCTTAAAAAGATGGTTTCTATAATTATTGGGTACCCCAGCCAGAGTCACTAGAAGCGTCACAAAAAGTCTTAGTGAAGACGATAAAAATAACGTCTTCGCCTCTAGTTCGCAATCTGCGAGCAGACCCTTTTTAAAAAGCACTAAACTCTCAAGAAGTCCTGTCAGAAAGACAGTAAATTTCGACTTATCCTTCGTCGATCCGAGTGCCGAAAATCACTCAACTCCTAAAAAAGTTTTACAAATTTCAAAACAAGATTTTAAATTATTATCTTTTGAAGATTCAAATAATTTAACGGTCATTTCCAATAAAACGGAAATTCCTTCGACCGAAGAAACGTTGCAAGACGAAAAAGTCAAACCATAATTGACCAAGGGTTGAACACAAAATCTAGCTTCAATAAAAAGCAGGACTCAGCCATCACAAAAATTTTTAAAATGTCAAATACAACGCTAAGTGACGCTCTGACGGGTACAACCAGTAATCTGGCATCACCCAAATTTATAGAACCACCTTACTTTAACCCAGGGTTAGACTCCCCGGTGAATTTCATTACAAAATACGAAAAAGTATCTCAAGTAAACGGTTGGACCGAAACGCATAAGATAGCATATTTTAAAAATTATTTGGAAGGCGCCGCCTTCAAATGGTTTTTAGAATATAGTAGCAAAACCGAGAATGCAAATAAAACTTGGGCTCATTTAAAACAAGATTTTTTAAAAGAATTTGGGGGTGACCAACCTCTAAAAAATGTCAAAATTAAATTTAAAAATAGAAAACAGGGAAGTGCTGAGGATATTAAACAATATTATTATGATTTATTCAATATGGCGTATGAAATTGACGAAAAAATGCCATTTGACTAATTTAGAGAACATTTTGAAAGTGGGCTACATAGCTCCTATACAGAGTCATACGAATTAATAACCTCATCCGACCTGGATCACAAAAAACTAAGAGAAACAGTTTTGAAATTAAGTGCTATTAGACAAAACGGTTTAATAGACAAAATGACAAGACAAACAGAAGTTTTGACAATCGAACAAAATGAGGGAAGCTATCCTTGGCGAAACGGTCCTAATTTTTTAAGGCAAAATGGCCCAAATTACACGCGACAAAATGAAACAAACTATTTTAGGCAAAACGCGTCGAACTATCATCAAAATGGTAGAGGTAGGTCGAGGTTTCGCGAATTTAGAGGTAGATCAAACAATTATAGAGGTAATCTAAACAGGCCGATAGGTCAATATCATAATCGAAATACGGCAAATTAGAATCAAAACTCAAATCATGGGTATAATGGGAGGAATTTTGGCCAAAATGTAAATAATTTTGGACAAAACAACAGGAATGAACAAAGAAGGCCGCAAAATAGTCACGTAGAGTTACCCAGAAGGGATCACTCAGGAAGCAGGGATCTTCCAAATACGAGTGAGCATACAACAATTAAATTAAAAATAGAAAAATTCGGTTCAGTTGATTTAAAAAAAATTATTTTTGAAGAGAATGACGCATTTTTAAGACCTAAAGGAATTATTTGCTCTCCCCCTGAATTTGATGACGACACTTGTACAATGCAATTAACCACCAGAAAACATAACCCAATAAAAAATTTTAAGCCGATCGACCTTAGGCTACCTTAAAAAGGGGTTTAGGTACGATATAGACACCTTACCCGTCCTTAACATTGAAGAGACACAAGAGATACAGGATGAAGAGAAGGTGACAATGGCGGACCACAAAATTAACCACATAAAAGATGAAAAAATTAAATCGCATTTATACAATTTATTAGAGGAGTACAGCGATGTTTTCGCAAAAAGTCCAAAATATATGGGCCAGACGGACCTTGTAGAACACGTGATTGACGTGGGTGACGCGAAACCCATACGTCAAAAGCCATATAGGGTATCTCATAAGGAAAAGGAAATTATAGACAAACAAGTAAATGAAATGCTTCAGGTAGGCGTTATAAGCGAAGCGGAGTCAGAATGGGCAAGTCCGGTGGTACTGGTGAAAAAGAATAGTGGAGAGACGCGGTTCTGTTGCGATTTTCGCCGCGTAAATCATGTTTCACGTAGAGCTAACTACCCGATGCCAGTCATAGACGACCTTTTGACCTATTTAGGGAAGGCCAAATACTTCACAACACTCGATATGTTCAGTGGATTTTGGCAAATAAAGCTTAGCGACGATTTTAAACAGTATACAGCCTTTTGTTGCCCCGGACAAGGTGGTACATACGTTTGGAACAAGCTATGCTTTGGATTATCGGGAGCTCCTGGAACATTTCAAACATTGGCAGATATGGTTTTTCGTGATCTAAAATAGAAAACGCTCCTGGTCTATTGTGACGACATCTGTATATTTTCAGAAACACTCTCTGACCATTTAGAAAAATTGCGCACCGTTTTTCAAAGACTACGGGATGCAGGGCTAACACTAAAACCCTCAAATTGCGAATACATAAAAGAAGAACTAGATCTGCTCGGTTATACTGTATCGAGCCAAGGCCTAAAACCCGACAAAAAGAAATTAATTTGTATTGAAAATTTTCCAAAAATTAAAACACAAAAAAATGTCATGCAATTTTTAGGCCTTGCAAATTTTTATCGAAAATTCATAAAAAACTTTTCTGCTATAGCCAAACTTCACGATTTAACCAAAAACCAGTTTTAGCGCATTATCAACCCGAAAAAGGATGCGTTTTACACGTCGATGCAAGCAGGCAAGGCCTAGGCGCCATACTTTTGCAAGAGGGGGAAGACACCCATCTTCACCCTGTTGCCTATGCCAATCGAAGTTTAACAAACGCAAAAAAAAATATGTCAATCTCAGAATTAGAGCTAGCAAAAATAATATACAGTTTAGGCTATTTTAGAACATTGGTATATGGTAAGCATGTGCGAATCGTAACCGATCATCACGCACTGTGCTGGTTAAAATCAGTTAAAGATCCCGTAGGAAGATTAGCCAGATGGGCAATAAAATTGTCAGAATTTGACTACACAATAGAACACAAAAGTGGAGCAAAACACAGAGATGCCGACTGCATGAGTAGAAATCCCGTGCTAAAACCGAACGAAAATGAAGAAGAACAATTAGAGGAGATACCCACGTTCATTATTGAACCCGAAGATATGGGAAAATTACAGAGAGAAGACGAAAGTTTGCGAGAGATCATAGACGGTTTACAAGATCCTGACATAATTGGCAGTATTGAACTAAGAAAAAGAATAAAAAATTTTAGGCTTATAGACACAGTTTTACACAAAATAAATCCTAGGCCAGAAGGGCGAGAATTTTTACTAGTCATACCATAAAATTTTATTGGAGAGATTTTATTTGCACATCATAACGAGCCGCTAGGAGGCGCTCACCTGGGAGTGGCCAAAACGACAGAAAAAATTAAAAATCGATATTTTTGGGACCATCAACAAAAACATATCGAAGATTTTATTACCGAACCGAACCGAACCGAACCGAACCGACTGCCAAGCCAGAAAAGGACAACAGAATAGAATTCCCATAGGGCTATTACAACCTATGCCGATAGGCGTTCCTTTTGAGAGAGTGTCTATAGACCTTCTCGGGCCATTCTCATTATCAAAACTAAAAAATACAATGATTGTAGTCGCGACAGATTATGTGACAAGATGGGCCGAAACAGCGTCATTGCCGGACGGAAAAGCAAATTCTGTCGCAAAATTTATGGTCGAAAAAATAATCACAAGACACGGATCGCCCAAATATCTGCTGAGCGACAGAGGGCAAATTTTTAGATCCGAACTAATAAGAGAGATGTTAAAAATGATGTGCGTCACAAGCCAGTTTACTACGTCATACCATCCACAGTGCAACGGACTAGTAGAAAGAATGAATAAAACTATCGCAGATATGTTATCAATGTACACAAATACGTCACATACAGACTGGGATACATTTTTACCTTTAGTGACATCAACCTATAATTGTTCAAAACAAGCAACGACCCAGTACTCGCCATTTATGCTGGTCTATGGTAGGGAATCAATATTACCTATAGAAGCAAATATCATGATGAGTCCACAACCGAGTAACACGGAAGAAATCCGAAACCGGGCACTCGCAGTGCGAAATGCCGCAGCGGAAAATATAAAAAATCAGCAGCAAAAAGACAAAATTCACTATGACGCAAAACACAGACACGTAGAATATGAAGAAGGCGAGAAAGTGAAAGTTTTTACTCCCGTCAGAAAAGTAGGAAGAAGCGAAAAATTATTGCTCAGATGGTTCGGCCCATATTACGTTACCCGCAGAATGTCGGATGTGGATTATGAAATTAGAAAGGGACCATCAAACAAATGCAAAAAAGAAGTGGTTCATGTCAGCAGGATGCTACCTTACTATGACCCATGGACACCGGAAGTAGTCCACAGTAGTGACAGAAAATTAAGCTGCCCAAAAAAAATTTTTTTTAAGGCCCTTTTGGCAAGGCCCTTAAGGCAAAGCCCTTATAACAAGACCTTGTGTCACAAATATTCCCCTGTATATAAAGACACTATTTAAAGTGAAGTGAAATAAAATAAAGGACGCTATTTTAGTGAAGTGAAAAAGACATTTTTGTTCAAGGCAAAATTTAAATTTTAAAAAAGATACCTACCTATAATTAAATTAGATTTTTATTTTTTATTTTCAGTGCAAGTATAAATAAAACAATTAAAAGTCGATTAGGAGGTGTACGGTATCATGTTATTAAAACACTACACCAGATAATATAACAAAGTGTCAAGCAACGACCGCTTTGAAAACTTTACCTACATAAATATAAACTGTTTATAGGAAATATAATATCAATGGTAAACGACCGACTAATTAGTGTTCACCAACCTAAGTTTAGAAAACAATTAGGTAGTAATAATAATAAATTAAATTAAATGTTGGGATAACACTCCCGCAAAGTTTAAAAATAAGTTAAAAATTATTGAAATATTTAACTTATAAGTATCAACTAATTAGATAAATTGTTTTAAAAACATTTAAGGAATTTAAAAATTTTTGATTAAATTTATTGAGACAACACGGAGTTTGTTTAATAATATCCAAGCCGGTTGTTTTAAAAACACTTAGAAGTTTAATATTTTTCGTTAAACATTTATATTAACGATCAAAACTTTATAAATAATTAAAGTATTTTTTTAAAATAAATTAAGATGTTGTGGAAATAAACCACAACTTTATTTTGATAACTTTTAATATTTTGCTAACAAGGAACAGACGGCAATAAAACAAATAAAATACAAAATAAATATCGTAGCCAAACGCTATGAATGCTATTATTTATTATTTTATTAAAATAAATTTTAATTTTAAAAAGAGACATCTAATTTTTTAAACACATCTAAAGGCATGTAAATAACATATATTTGCAAAGATTTTTTTTAGATGGAACTTCATATTGTGCATCATAGCAATTAAGGTCACAGAAGCCGAAAACAACCAATCCTACCTAGTAGAAGTCAGTGCCGTAGCATTTTGGAAGGCACTACCGCAAACTGTAGCATACGAAGCTACGATTCCGATTACATATAAAATGGACTGGTCAGCAGAGATCATGACAGAACCAGAGTTACCAAGATATATCTGCGAGTCATATGGCGACAATTGTAAATTGGTATCACACACACATGAGTTAGGGAAGGCATTTAAAAAAGAATTCGATTTGTTAAACGGTAACTGGGGCGCATCTTCGATGAGGACACAAAAATCTAAAGAAAATTTAAGGCCAAAAAGGGCACTAGGCTTCATCGGAGACGCTCTAAATTGGTGTTGTGGAGTCGCGACCGAAGAAAAACTCGATATAATTTCTGAGGATGACGAAACAGTAAAAAGGCAACTTAACACAATCAGTAAAGAGCTAGGCGAAACCCTTCACAGTATCGGGGAACAGTCAAAACATTTTTCCTATTAGACTACAAAAATTGGCGATTCTTTTAAAGATACAAAACGTAAAATAAAATTTATCGACTCAAAAGTTTCAACTTTAAATAAAGAGGTTAAGGTAATCCCGAGGGATAAAGAAAGTCTTGCTAGCACGTCTCTGGTCAATCAGTATCAAAATTTAAGGCGAATAATATCTCTAACTCGCGCACTAAGAAAACAAAAAATTATTGAATCATGCAAAGCAAGAATAATCCCTATTGAAATAGTCAATCCAGAGGTTTTATGAAAATATTTAGATAATCTGGAAAAACAAATCTATTCGTCAAATCAAGGTTTGGCAATTTCAAAAGAAAAAACTTCAAAATTTTACGAACTTCCAATATGCGACTGCAGCATCACGGAAAATAAAATTTTTATTCACATTAAAATACCGATTATACAACACAGACAAAAGTGGGACCTTTATGAACTGACCACCACAACCTTCGCATGGTTCAATCAAACATGTACAATAACTTACCAGGCATTATACGTCGCCGTCTCAAAAAATAATTACGGAAAAGAAGAGAATAGACAAATTTCAGGTACAGGGCTACACTTGTGTAGACCTTATCACGACAAATTATGTTTTATTCCTAGGTTTTCTGCTGATAATATACAGGGCCCAGAGTGCGCCAAAAAATTGTAACACGGCGCGTCTGTAGAAGAAATAAGTTCATACTGCCCGATGAATTGCCACTCAGGTAACTCGTTGATCATCTCAGAAATAAATGACATAACATACATACTTACACATCTGCAAGAAAAACCTATCTCTCATGCGGTAGTGGAAAAACCGAGCTAAAAAACGTTTATAACAAAAAAGGAGCTTTAAAAATTAAAATCCCATGCAATTGCTAGGTAGAGTCATCCGGAGAAATTATTATCCCACAAAAATTCTCATGTAACAATAAAATTGAGACGGCGAGCATAGTTCACATTATACCTGAAGTTTGGTCAAATCTAAAATCATTTATTTTAAGACCAAAAATGCAACACATGCAACCTACATATAAAGATATGCAAGAATGCCTTAACTCAAATTGGAAACTAAATATACCACATTTAAATTTGACGTCATCAGAGACAACATTAAAACAAATTGAAAATTCAGTAGACACTATCATACCGCAAACATACGGTTTCAGCGATAAATGCGGTATGGGCAGTCACGGAATTTTCTTGCTATGGAATTTTCTGCTCTCAGTGTCGACTGCATACCTATTTTTTTATCATCCGATTGTAAGTCTGGCAGCATCACCAGTTCAAGTTGCTAAAGCACAAAATATTTTAAACACAACACAGATACACTACGAATATGAAATATTATTCGGTGTCACGTGCCTTTCCCTGCTTATGTTTTTAACCTATGTAAGTATAAGACTTCTCCAAAAATATTCAAAAAAATCGGCGCCACTAAATTTAAAAGAAAATACACCCGAAATCGTAATCAACTACGGTCACACAAAGTTTCAAATCGAATTGAAAGAACAAAAAGATTTATTCTCCCTTCAAATCGGCGAATAAGTTAATGCAAACATTGTCAATTGTGGCTCCGGCGAATAAAAAATTCGTCGTATAATTAAATGCCGGTATATTTTATTTATACACGTGCTTAATGTAATTGTAAAAACCGCATAGATTACATAACCGTATACTATGCCGGTAGTTTTGTATAATAAATAATTTTTATAAATGTTTACGACCTGCACTGCGCGTCGTAGTCTGCAAATGGAAGAACTCATTTTTACCGTGATATTTCATGTCAAAGTCTACGCGAAAAGATTATTGAAGAAATATTAGTAAATGATAGGAGCTAACTCATTTGCCGACAAGCTAATTGCCACATAGAAGAGATCGCCAAGTATAATTGTATATTATTACAATATTAATAATTTTTATGAATCACAGGGGTGAGATTGAGAGATGTAAGGGGAATAAATTATAATGAAGGGCGTATACCATAGAAAAAATACTCTGCCAATATATGGGCACCTAAGCTCACACTAAGTACTATAGTTCTAGTATACGTGTGAGATATTATAACTAAAATCTCAAATATATTTTATTCGACTCCAGACTCAATTACCTTTCGTTTGATACCACACAAGCCATGTTTTGACTTAAACTCTAATTTTTTAAATCTACCCCCTCCTTTTTTTTAAACTAAGATATATTTTGTTTAACTCCAGACTTAATTACCTTTCGTTTGATATCACACACGCCATATTTTCACTTAAACTCTAATTTTTTTAATCTACCCCCACCCTTTTTTTTAAACAAATTTTTTTTTTTTAACTCCAGGTTCAATTACCTTTCGTTTGAAATCACACACGCTATATTTTCACATAAAATCTAATTTTTAAAATTTACCCCCACCCTTTTAGTTGACTTGTGTTGGGTGGATTTTGTTCATTTTTAAATGGGACCATCTCGACCCAAGACCTAGCCTAGGTACCAAATTTCATTAAAATCGAGCAAGCGGTTTTTGAGTTATGCGCGTTGGTCGTTACAGACTGACATACAGACAGACAGACAGACAGACAGACAGAGAAAGTTTCAAAATCATCTGAAACGCAAAGATACATAAAAAATTTTGAAATCGGAGCAACTTTTTTTTTCTTCAAAAAATTAGGATCACCAAAGCTCACACTATCGTATAGTAGTGTGAGCTAATAAATGTATGACATACATAATATTTTAAACTTAATTAAATAATTTCTATAATGTTCTTAAAAGGTGCAAAACGCAATTTTTACGACCTGCACTACGCGTCGTAGTCCGCAAATGGGAGAACTCATTTTTACCGTGATATTTCATGTCAAATTCTACGCGAAAAGATTATTGATGAAATATTATAGTAAATGATAGGAGCTAACCCATTTGCCGCCAAGCTAATTGCCACATAGAAGAGGTCGCCTAGTATAATTGTATATTATTATAATATTAATAATTTTTATGAATCACAGGGGTGAGATTGAGAGGTGTAAGGGGAATAAATTATAATGAAGGGCGTTTACCATAGAAAAAAAATAAATGTATGACATACATAATATTTTAAACTTAATTAAATAATTTCTATAATGTTCTTTAAAAGGTGCAAAAGGCACACATTTTTTTGAATGTATAATAAAACAAATTGTGGAATGTATAAACAAAGGTGTATTAAATTAAACATATTTTTTCGAATGTTATCAAATGATATAAGTATAAGCAGGCTAAGTAAGCAGGCTTGCCAGGATATAAATAATTGTAAAATGAACCGAGAACAATTAAATAATTTTTTCTCATTTTTGTAATTTATTGTAAACATATGTAAATATTTATTATGTCCTTACATCGTCTGTGCATTAATTTTTTAGATCCACCTATTCTACTCGTTCGCAACACGAAGAAAGAAGACATGGAAGAACGATGACAACTTAACATAACCAAGACGTTACAAAAGGCCTAGCAAAGCGGCCAAAAAGCTCAACCAAAGTAATGCAAAAGACGAAAAAGTGGTGAGCAGGGCCGATTAGCACTGGTGTACAGCAGACAAATCGCCATAGAGCCAACCCACCAAGTAGTCAACCCAGACAGAGCTAACAGCCGATACCACAAGGCAACAGCCGATAACACAAGGCAACAGCCGATACCACAAGGCAACAGCCGATAGCACAAGGCAACAGCCGATACCACAAGGCAACAGCCGATAACACAAGGCAACAGCCGATAACACAAGGCAACAGCCGATACCACAAGGCAACAGCCGATAGCACAAGGCAACAGCCGATACCGCAAGGCAACAGTCGATACCACAAGGCAACAGTCGATACCACAAGGCAAGACAGCTACCCAGAGCGCAGCATGAAAAACCGGGGGGAGCCAACTCTAAACCCCCGCCAGTCGTGCCGCCAAATCAAACACTACAAACAGAAAAAAGGACCTACCATCCAGGTCTTCCTGACGGAATGGACCGCACAAGTCAAAACGAGATAAGGACAGTTGGCAACAAAGCGAGATCTGAACATTTTCATGGCAGCATGCAAGACCCACAAATTCGTCACGGCAACACTGCGGTTGATACTTCTTTATAAACCTACATTGGACTAGGTTGCTTCACATGAAGAATGCAAAACAATCGGAACGAGTAGCATGGGGATGGATAGACAATTATTTTAGTTAATTAGTTTGTATAATTTATTAGGTACAGACGACTGTTATATTTTTTTTGTGAAAAATAGTTTAGTAGACAATCTGTGGGGACAGATTTTTTTAAAAGCAAGGGGGATGTGTCAGGATAGAAAAAACTCTGCCAATCTATGGGCACCTAAGCTCACACTAGGTACTATAGTTATAGTGTGAGCTAATATAATCAAAAACTGAAATATATTTTATTCAACTCCAGACTCAATTACCTTTCGTTTGATACCACACAAGCCATGTTTTGACTTAAACTCAAATTTTTTCAATCTACCCCCACCCTTTAAAAAAAACTAAAATGTATTTTGTTTAACTCCAGACTCAATTACCTTTCGTTTGATATCACACACGCCATATTTTCACTTAAACTCTAATTTTTGACATTTACCCCCACCCTTTTTTAAAAAATAAACTAAAATTCATTTTTTTAAACTCCAGACTTAATTACCTTTCGTTTGATATCACACACGCCATATTTTCACATAAACTCTAATTTTTGGAATCTACCCCCACCCTTTTATTTGGCTTGCGTTCGGTGGATTTTGTTCATTTTTAAATGGGACCATCACGGCCCAAGACCCAACTGAGGTACCAAATTTCATTAAAATCGGACAAGCGGTTTTTGAGTTATGCGGGTTGGTCGTTACAGACAGACATACAGACAGACAGACATACAGACAGACAGACAGACAGACAGACAGACAGACAGCAAAACAAAAAAGTTTCAAAATCATCTGAAACGCAAAGATATATAAAAATTTTTGAAATCGGAGCAACTTTTTTTTTCTCGAAAAAATTACGATCACCATAGCTCACACTACTTATAGTAGTAGTGTGAGCTAATAATGTCCTATTAAGTAAATGACACAAGTTACGTTTATAAGCAAGTGCACATTAACCCTAAACATTCTAAGGAAATGAACTTCTGTATATAGTTCAAATTGTATTAAAAGTAATAAATTGTATACAGAACTATTATAAACAACGCGGTTAATGGGATTTCGATGATGTTTATACAGGAAACAAAACACATCTCGATATCCTATCAATGGCAAACGGTTTGTGATAAAAGCATCTCCAAAAGAGTTTAGCAGTTAGTTGTACGCTGAGAACCTAATGCCCAGGCTTAGTTAATTGTGAACAAGTAGTACGATAGTCAAGTATAAGAAGTTAAGCGTATCAAGAAGATTTGTAGACAAGATGTATTTAAGTACAATGTAAGTAGTAAATATAAGTATTATAATAAAACCATTACACCTAACTTAAACTGTGTTCGTCACGATAAAACCCCCTCGTGACAATATAGCCAATATATAAATATTTTGTCAAACATAGTTCGAACTATAAAACAAAAAAATATGAAACTATCAAAATTTTTATAAAAAAAATTAAGTAGTCTAAATAGAGAAATAATTGTCTGTTAAAGACATAAAGAAAAATTGTAACATTTCCTAGGCAAAGAAATTTTTTTATAAAAATACATATATATATATTGATGCACTCGGCGTTTTCACCTCGGCGTTAAGGATATGACGACCTGACCTCACCTATTTCTAGTGGTGTTAGCCCATATATAGGTACATATATGACATAAGGGGAAGTTCCTTTACCAGAATTTCAGAAGAGGGGTAAATAATTTTTTTTCAAATATTTGATAAATACGTGGAATACGTTCGGACCTCAGACCGATATACAACCTTTGGATATGTGCTATTTCCTGCCACCTCAGACACTGTTGCCGGTTTTATTAAGGTGATAACGTATGGCGTAAGTATATAAGCAACAATAGCTTTATCTAACTAAATTTAAATATTAAATATAAGGTAACAACGTTTTACTTTTATTTAGGGACACTTTAGGAAATATAACATCTTTAAAAGGTTGCAAAAGTTTGTAAGAAAAGATTAATGGTGACAACGTACTGTCTTTAAATAAAAAACCGAACATTTATACTTTTATTATAGAAAAACTTGCTGTTATTTTTTTTGGAAAACACATTTTGAGGTTTTGTGATCTTAGAAAAGTTGCATAGCTTGAAAGTCCTAAATACAATTTTTGTTGAAAAATGGTTTACTTACTGTCAAAAATTCTACACATAGATCCGATAAACATTAAAAGGAAATTGCCAAAAATACACTCTATGAAATGCAAAAAAATAATACATTATCTTAATTTATATATTTTTGGGTTTGCAATGTTTATGACATGATTGATATGACAGATTTTTTTTTTTAATTATTTATCCGTAGCAAAAAACATAATAAAAAAGAAATTGTGATAATTAGTTAAGCCGTTTAAAACAGGGAAACCATATACAGGAATGATGTGTTTGCCCACGCCACCGCCCAACGTGAATATAATTAAACTAATAATAACCACCAGCAATTACAAGGCTCAAATGTTTACGTGATGTCAGAATTTGTAAATGACATTCTTTATCAAAAAAGTATCACGGGCGAATCCTCAGAGGTAAAGTAGCTTGGGGACGCGTTTCGGCTCCCAGAAGAGAGTCTAAGCCCTGGATTTTTTTAAATTTGAAGGAATTTCACGAGGTAAAAAGTCTTAACAAAAAAGTTTTACGGGCAAGTCCTCAGAGGTAAAGGTAGCTCGGGGAAGCGTTTCGGCCTCATTAGGCCTCATTCAGCCCGAGCATAAACATGAAATGAAATGATCATGTCGGTATCTGAAAAAGAAATAGGAAATATGGTGTTTACTGAGGAGAGACCAACTGACAATTTGCAGCTTTGACATTCTTTATTATTTAATTTCCAAGTCATATCAAAATTATAATATCTTTATGTTTAATTTAGCACTGTGCCTAAGAGTCATTTGCAGTCGTAATAGCCAAGTTTACAAAAACATTTCCAAACTAGTAAGAATCTTTCGTTTTAAAATTTGTATTGGAGAACTTGGCTTTACTTTTATCTCAATTCTTTTAACGGAACACCACTCTCGCGTACACTCCTTTTTTAAAGGATTTGGATAATATTTAAGTTTTAAAGTAGTAAAATGTGAGGAATATTATTCAAAATTTTGCAATGCCTTAATAAAAATTTTGAGGTTTTTTTTTATATTTTCCTATGGTTTTATCATAGTTCAGCCTTCTAAAGCTCAGCTCTCTAGTGTTCCTCGAAATAGGCAATGCTAATTTTACATAACTTTACATTTATAGGGGAGGAAAGTAAAATAAAATTTTGGTGCTTTTAAATTTTTTACTATACTTAGTTTTATCATAGTTTCTATCAGTCTTCCAAAGCTCAGCTCTCTAGCGTTTCTGGAAGAGGATAATGTTACTTTTACATAACTTTACATTTAAAGGGGAGGGATGTTAATTATAACTTGGAGTTTTTTAATTTTATTTTATAGTTTTATCATAGTTCCTATCGGCCTTCCGAAGCTCAGCTCTCCAGCGTATCTGGAAGTGGGCAATGTTACTTTTACATAACTTTACATTTATAGGGAAGGGAAGTAAATTAAAATTTTGGGGTTTTTAGGTTTTTCCTATCGTTTTGTCATACTTCCTGTCAGTCTGACATAGCTCAGCTTTCTAGCGCCTCTGGAAGTGGGCAGTGTTACTTTTACATAACTTTACATGTATGGGGGAGAGGAGTGAATTAGAATTTTCGGGTTTTTTGATTTTTTCCAATGGTTTGGTCACAATTTCTATCAGTATGCCAAATTTCAGCTTTATAGCGTGTTAAATTTAAATTTTCGTAAAATAAAAAGTTAAACCCCTCGTAGTTCAAACGCGGCCATATGTATTAAAAACCGGCTTTGATATTTGAAAACGTCTCGAAAATCAATCTTAGTCCATTTGTTTTGGTCTATCTCTGCTAGAAATACCCAAAATCCGCAAAAAACATCGAAATTGGCACAACCTGTACAAGTCATGTTTAAATTTGTCACAAAATACATTAGGGACTTATTGGAGTAAAGCAAGGCAGAAAGCGCGAATTTGAGGAGGGTAACGGGGTAATTCCCCCCTCTAAAAAAATAAATGCACAAACATTTTTTCCGTCGAACATTACCCCCCTAAATTTAGGTCAAAATTCCCGCTTGGCAGGCACTAATAGTACCAAGCAATATTTTGACAAATTTACATTAAACGATGACAGCTGATCGACGACTTACTTTTAAATTCAACTTTGGTATGTCAAGTTTGTAGTGCCTACCTACTCCAGTGGCGCACCCAGGGATAGTTCTTGGGAGGGGCTCGAGGTTCTTGGGAGGGGCGCGAGGCCTCTGGGGTGGGCCCGAAGCCTCATGATGGCGAATTTTATACTCTTTAATTTTTTATTCAGGAAATATGTGGAAAATCTCTAAAAAAATCTTAGGCATGGAAGGGCCGGGCTTCCGAGACCCCCCCACCTCTGGGTACGCCCATTCATACTTCTAAGTAAAACGGTAAAACCGGATTCATTTCTTTGAAATATTAAATTTTTTTTAAATGGGTGCTATTATGATGTAAAGCAAAACATACGTAATTTGACACATGAAAATCATTTTTATCCATATTTAAGTATTTTTACCTTCCTAGCCCGCAAAGCAATGGCTACAAAAAGTATTATTTTCGACGAAAAAAAAAATTGAGATAACGCCGAAAATATATTTGGGTGTATTTTGACCGATCTTAGCAATATCGTCGTGATGTCTGTCTGTGTGTGTGTGTGTGTGTGTGTGTGTGTGTGTGTGTGTATATGTATATTATTTCTGTCCGTAACGCGATAGCTCCCAAACCGCTGAACTGATTTTCATATAATTTTCAGGTAAAATAGTGTTCGCCACTCTAAAGAGCTGATTAGTTTTTGGTCAAAATCCATTAACGCTAATGATAGTTTTTTGACAACTTTCTAATGGAGCGTCGTATCAATATGCGGTTTATAGTAGGATACATTTTGCTTAATAATTTGTGTAATAACCAAAAACTTCATAGGAGCTTTAGTTTCTGAGTTATTTACAAAAAACTGTTTTCAGGGCTGATATATCATGGCTTTACTTAAAGTGTGCTAAGAGGCTAGCTAGGAAGGTATCAGATCCGTCATGGATCCATTTATTTTACTTGCATACACTGAAATGTAAAAGACTCCTTCGATCCATATTTGAAATGTGCTTTTTCTTGTAAATTCTTTTGAAAAAGTTGTTTTTTCAATTTTAGCGCTTTTGTACTTCATGCAAGAAATTGGTTGCAAATATGCAGAATTATTGTTAAAAGATGCTTCTGGTTTTTAAAAATTTTATAGGACATTATATTAAACATTCATATTAGAATGTGTGTTCTGGACCAAAAAAGAGATACAAAAAGTAAAATATTCCCCTGCTATCTCATATTTTCAACATACCTTTTTTTAAATGATTACTGCTTGTTTAAAGGATTTGGAGAATACTTAAGTTTTAAAGTAGTAAAATATGCAAAATATTGTTCAAAACTTTTGAAATGCATATTAAAAATGTTGAGGTTTTTTATATTTTCCTATGGTTTTATCATAGTTCCTATCAGCCTTCTAAAGCTCAGCTCTCTAGTGTCCCTGGAAGTAGGCACAGTTAATTTTACATAACTTTACATTTATAGGGAAGAAAAGTAAATTAAAATTTTGGTGTTTTTAAATCTTTTCCTATAGTCTTCCAAAGCTCAGCTATCTAGCGTTTCTAGAAGTGGACAAGGAAGGAAGTTAATTAAACTTTGGGGTTTTTAATTTTCTTTTATAGTTTTATCATAGTTCCTATCAGCCTTTCAATGCTCAGCTCTCGAGCTGTCTGGACGTGGGCAATGTTACTTTTACACACTTTTACATTTATAGGGGAAGGAAGTAAATTAGAATTTTGGGGTGTTTTAATTTTTTTCTATAGTCTTATCATAGTTTTTATCGGCCTTCCAAAGCTCAGCTCTCTAGCGTGTCCGGAAGTGGGCAATGTTACTTTTACATTACTTTACATTTATAGGGGAGGAAAGTAAATTATAATTTTGAGGTTTTTAATTTTTTTTCTATAGTTTTATCATAGTTCCTATCAGTGTGCCATTTCTGGAAGTGGGCAATGTTACTTTTAAATAAATTTACATATGTGGGGGAGGGGAGTAAATTAGAATTTTGGGGTTTTTTGATTTTTTCCAGGGGTTTAGTCATAATTTCTATAAGTCTGCCAAATTTCAGCTTTGTAGCATGTCTAGAAGTATAGTAGAATAATGATGATCTATACATGAGTGAGTGAGTGAGTGACAATTTCGACGTTTTTTGAAATTTCGTAACTACTTTACTACTTTATGGAATTGCATGAAACTTGGAGGGGTTGTTAACTCCATGAAGGTCTACGACTGTGCAAAGCTTAAAATTCGTAGCTCATTCCGAAGTAGAGTTTTAGATAGGTCAAATATCGGCTGAAATGTTTAAGAAAAGATGGTATACGGCGCGCGAACCTAATAAACGAAACCTATAAAAATAATACAGGTTTTTTTTCAAAATAATTCATGAAGTCTTAGGTACTTAGGTTTTAGAAAATTAGATAAAACCTAATTATTTCAGTTTATTTTGCATATAATATAGAAATACATATATGTGGGTAGACCTAAAACTTTATGGTTTGTATCTTACCAAGAATATTACCCATGCAACTGATTAATAATTTTTGTAGAATATTTACCTATCTTTATTTCATGTCATTTCAATCATTCTCAAAAATGAGTAACTTTTAATTTAAAGGCCACCAAAAAAACAAATTGGACAAATTCCAAAATGAAAAAATGGTTAATATCATACCTCTGAACCTTGTTTTTAGTCTAACAAAAAACACAGTTTCGCATTTTCGTATAAAATTTTGTTGGCTATAATTTTTGTTTCAAACTTTGTACAAAAACCAAGTTATTTAAAAAAAAAAGAGAATTCGTGCGCCATTTTTTTAAAAAAAGCGGCGAGAGCAGTCATCGCTCTATAATTGTGCCAAGCTTTGGACCTTTTGCACCAAAACTTCATATTATATGGTTAAACTACTTAACTAGTTTCAAGTCTTGCCCATAGGAAAGTGTCTGAATAGCTGTCGCAAAAATTTATTATATTACAAAATCAATCAAGTCAAGTTAAATAAAACCGTTAAAAACTACCAGCCATAATAAGCAAAAAAATGTAAGAAGACTAGCAAAATTAGTCAAATTTAGATATTAGTCAAAGATAAAAAATACAATAATAATACTTTACAAAGCCCCTCTTAAAATATGAGATCCAGGCACTCGTTTTTGAGAATTCTATTAGAAGGGTAAAAAAAGCAGGTACAAATTAAATATAACAAAGAAACCCGTAACGTCTAAAATCTAATCTGCAATGTTGCCAAATTTCTGAGGCCGCTGCGACGCGGTTTTAATACGCAGAATACGTTTTATACCACCGAGGTGACTCAGTGGACCGTTTAGTTACAGTAAAAGCGACGCTAGCGCCACCGGTAGATACGCGAACTACAAGGCCAAAAAGTAGCTATATATACCATTTTGTGACCTCAGAACAAAATTTTGCACACAGCTTGCTGAGTATGTTAGGAATCGTCCCTGAAATTTTTATTGAAAAACGTTGTCACCTCAAAAAAGTGAGGTACTAAAGTTATATATGAGGTGACACCGTAGTTTATATACTTTGTTTTAAGGTGGCTAAGTACCCTTTATCAATATATATATATATATATATATATATATATATATATATATATATATATATATATATATATATATATATATATATATATATATATATATATATATATATATATATATATATATATATATATATTTATATATATATATATATTGATGCACGCGCCGTTGTCACCTCAGCGTTAAGGATATGACGACCTGACCTCACCTATTTCTAGTGGTGTTACCACATATATAGGTACATATATGAGATGAGGGGAACTTCCTTTACCAGAATTTCAAAAGAGGGGTAAAGATTTTTTTTAAATATTTGATAAATACGTGGAATACGTTCGGACCTCAGGCCAATATACAACCTTTGGATATGTGCTATGTCCTGCCACCAGAGGTGATAACGTATGGCGTATATCTACCCTAACCTATAAGCAATGTATTAGCTTTATCTGACTAAATTTATATATTACATACAAGGTAACAACGTTTTACTTTTATTTAGGGACACTTTAGGAAATATTACAACTTTAAAACATTGCAAAAGTTTGTAAGACAAGATTAATGGTGGCAACGTACTGTCTTTATATAAAAAACCGTACCTTTATACTTTCATTATAGAAAAACGGGCTGTTATTTTTTTTGAAATACTTATTTTGAGGCTTGTGATCTCAGAAATTTTGCGTAGCTTGAAAGTCCTAAATACAATTTTTGTTGGGAAATGGTTTACATACTGTCAAAAATTCTACACATAGAACCGATAAACAAATAAAAGGGAAGTGTCAAAAATACAGTTTTTGGAATGCTAATAAATTTAATAGTTTATATTAATTTGTATATTTTTTGGTTTGCAATGATTATGACATGATGGATATGACAGAATTTTGAATATTTTTTAATTTATCCGTGAAAGTAAATTGAATAAAGAAGGAGTTGTAATAGTTAGTTAAGCCGTTTAAAACAGAAAAAAACATATGCAGGATATTGTTTTTGCCCACGCCACAGCCCAACGCGCATATTATAAATCTAGTAATAACCACCAGCAACCAACACGTGATGTCAGAATTTGTAAATTACATTCTTTATCATTTAATTTCCAAGAAAGTCATAATAAAATTATAATTTTTGTTCGCTATATTGCAAATGCAGCACCCTGTATATACAGCTTATTATTAATATTTTCCTGCACCTTGTGAGAGGTTAATGTAATGAAAAATTTGCATAGTTTCCTATTATCCTGCTTTGCAGAATTGCCAAATCTTGACAGCAACTTTCTTCAGTTTATAGTATTTGTAGTTACATATTTTTTCAAAACGAATTTCTCTGAGTTCGTTTTAGGTTATTTAAATTTGTACCAACGTATTAAATTCCTATTTAAGTATACTAATAATTTCCCAGTTGGCCCAGGATTACTTGTACGTAATTCTGGTTCAACTCGTATTATTAGTGCACTCCAACAGGAATTTAAAACCAATATAACTCAAAAACGACCTATAGTTCAAAAGATAATATGAAAGATATAATGCAACTTTACATTATCCCCTGAAAAATGCCACGGAAACATAAAAATTAACTGTATTTAAATGCAATTTTCTGAAATTAAATAAACGGATCCATTACGGATCTGATGCCTTTCTAGCTAGCCTATTAGAACACTTCCCGTTTTCAGTTTTTTTGTACATATCTCAGAAACGAAGGCTTTTATGAAGTTTCAAGGTATTACACAAATTATTAAGATAAAAGTGCTCCATTATATTTCCAAAGCCGCATATTGTTAAGATGCTCCGTTAAAAAGTTCGCATTTAAAAAAAAAATAATTGTCAAAAAACTATCAAGCATTATTGGATTTGGACCAAAATCTATTCAGCTCCTTACAATGTCAAACACTATTTCACCTAAACATTTCATGAAAATCGGTTCAGCGGTTTAGGAGCAATCGTGTTATGGACAGAGATACACGCAGACAGACTTCACAACGATATTGCTCAGATAGCTTCAAACACACACAAATAACGCAGTTTCGGCGTTATCTTAATTTTTTTTTCTAAAAAAAAATCTATTTTCAAAACAACTTGCTTTGCTGCGATTTTCACTATTGTTTTGTCGCTTAAAAAGCAAAGCTTAGTAGGAGTAAGTTTTTTTCTTCTCTTGAAATAGCTGAATTCCTCCAAAGACATTAAATATAAGTTACGAACAGGGACGTAGCTGCTATAGTGGTTCTTCTTATTGAAAGAAAAAGCTAAATAGCGCGTGACAAAACATCGCAAATTAAATCAAAGTGATTTTTTTGTTTATGCTAGCCTGACCAGGTTAAAAACACTAAAAACGCGCATTTTTGTCCGATTAATTTAACGTTAATTCTTTTTCCTGGCATTATCAATATTTTAAATTAGTTAACTGTTTTAAGAAATAAATTAAGTAAAAAAGTCGCATCCTTATTCTTTCAAATTCGAATAAAACCCTAGTAATATGACATTTGTTTTTTTTGCTAAATCCGTTTTGGTTCAAACTTACGGAAGTATTTTTAAGTAAAAAACTGGAAATAGTAAAGTATCTTTTTAACATATTTGTTGACTCATTTTTTTAATTTAAAATTGGCTAAGTAAGTTAGTCAAAGATTTATCATTATTAAAAACCGGATTTTCTTAATAAAAAAAAAATTTAAATCCGAGGCGTTTTTAAAAGTTTTTAAATTGACACACATATCTATAAAAAGTTCTTTGCCACCACAAAAAGAATTACTTATAAATTGCTGCCCTTCATACTTACACAACGGTAAATGTTGGCTTCAATTTTCTTTTATTTATAACATTATAACAGCAAATTAGGCGTAAAAATGACGACTAGGTGAACAAATTTATAAGGATTTGACATTTTGGTTGTCAACTCCTAGTAGGAAACCTAAGGTGCAAAACCGAGGAAAAAATGTCAAAAATAATAACCAAAAAAAAGAAAATCAATGTCAGGCTTTGCTTCCTATAAAGCTTGCATTTACGATAGGTGTCGTTAAGGAATCCCCCTCTACCCTAGGATTAACCTCCTCACCAAACTGAACCTCACGACGATTTTCTGCGTTTATCTCACAAACCGTAACTTTTTATATTCTTCATCAAATTTCTTATATATGATCCAAGTTTCAAGATTTATTCCACACATTTTAAATGTAAATACACAAATTCTAACATTTTTATAAGAAATTTTTAAATTCTTTTATTAGTGCTGAAAGCGAAAAATTTAATCCTGTAGTGCTTTTACCTACAAACAAAAGATAGAATACAAGAAAAAAATTAAGTAACTAAAAAGAGCTTATTAAAATTTTTAAAACTTTAAGAACATTGACTAAGTAACTACTGTTTATTACTTAATTTTTAAACTAATAATTTTAATTATAATACTAAACTTTTCCTGTCAAAAACAAACTCTTTACATATACTATAAATAAAGAAATAAATCTTTATTATTTTTTACAGACACATATGCATTCACATAAACCCATATGCTATAGGTATAGGTACAGGTCAAATTACTTTGATAACTAGTGGACAGTGGTTTAATTATATAATAGATTCTTATGTACAGTAGGTCCGTAAAGTCTGGAATCACCCATTATTGCTGATTTAGAGACCGTTGATTGGATGGCATGTCTGTTATTAAATAAATGACGTACTTCATGATTACTTTTAACTCTATTTGACCAATCAGGGTGCTAAAAAAACTTCATAATGTCTTTTATTAAGTGTTTAGGTATGTAAATGAACCACATTTGTAATGACCTATCAAAGCTAAATGTGAAAAAATATACGGAATGTCCTATTTAAAGAAACATAAGTTTATGTCATAGCTTTTTCTGGAATATCCTGTATAATTAACCATAGCCTTTTGTAACTCGTATTTTAAATCTTTATTTGATATCCAAGCTTTTTTCTAAAAAGCTTGCAACTTTTTAAAAAAATTCGTGATTCTACACTTTACGGATACACTGTATAAGTAGGCATAATAAAGGGTTTTGAAAAAATAGAATGATTAAAATCGGCAAATACAAACTCTTTTGATTTTTTGACAAATGATTTAAAACATAGCATCTTTATTGCTTTAGGAAATTCATTATAAATCTGTGCCCCAAGCAAAATAAACGTCCTTTGTGTATGGGATAGGTTTGAATAAAACATAAAATATTACGGATTTTTTGTGTGATCTTTAAAAATAGCCCCATAATTGGGACGTCAATGGAGTTTTCTACAATAAATTTTATTATGCATTTTCTCTAAAGTACTTAGTATTTAGAAAATTGGATAAAACCTAATTATTTCAGTTTATTTTGCTTATAATATAAAAAGAAATATATGGAGGGGATATCTTTAACACTTTGTGGTTTGTATCCTAGCAAGAATATTACACATGCAACTAATTGATACTTTTTGTAGAATATCTATCAATCTTTGTTTAATGTCATTACAATCATTCTCAAAAATGAATCGTTTTTAAGTTAAAGGCCACCAAAAAAAAGAAATTGTGCAAATTCAAAAATGACGACAAAATGGTTGATATCATACCTCGAAAACTATTACTTAACAAAAACACTTTTTAGCATTTTCGTATAAAATTTAGTTTCAAACTCTTTTACAAACACCAAGGGATTTTAGAAAAACAGAATTTGTGCGCCATTTTTTAAAAAAACTTCCTTTAATATTATGGAGAGTCAACCCTATAATTGTGCCAAGTTTCGGACCTTTTGCACCAAAACCGCATTTTATGTCTCTAATGATTAAACTACTTAACTAATTTTAAGTCTAAAGCCCATAGCACAGAGTTGAATAGCTGTCGCAAATATTTAATATATTACAAAAGCAATCAATCAACCGTCGAAAACTACCAGAATAATCAAAGAAATGTAAGAAGACTAACAAAATTAGTTCAATTATTTCAATAAGATAAAAAATACAATAATAATCGTCTACAAATCCCCTTCTAAAATATCAGACCCGAGACGTTTCCGAGAATTCGATTAAACATTCCAAGGGTAAAAAACAGGTAATATCTGAAATTACATACAACAAAGAAACCCGTCTCTAAAATCTAAACCACAAGGTTGCCAAATTTCTGAGGTCGCTGCGACGCGGTCTTAACACGCAAAATACCTTTTATACCACCGAGGTGACTTAGTAGACCGTTTAGTTTCAGTAAAAGCGCCGCTAGCCCCACCGGTAGATACGTGAACTACACGGCCAAAAAGTAGCTATATATACCATTTTGTGACCTCAGAACAAAATTTTGCACACAGCTTGCTGACTGTGTCAGGAGTCATCCCTGAAATTTTTATTGAAAAACGTTGACACCTCAAAAAAGTGAGGTGACAACGTTATATATGAGGTGACAGCGTAGTTTATATACTTTATTTTGAGGTGGCTAAGTACCCTTTATCAATATATATATATATATATATATATATATATATATATATATATATATATATATATATATTTATGTTATAACATATTAACCTAATTAAAGATAAAAATCTGGTATATGCAATTGAATTTCATATTACCATTAATTAAAATTAGAGCAAAGTTCTAATTTATCCTATAAAGAAAATTTCAAGACATGCTTGATGAACAAAAAAAAATGTAAGGTTATGTTATAACATAATTAAAATACCTTGTTTCTCGACAAAAATCTCGAACAGAAAAAGGCCGATTTTTGTAAAATTCCTCTCAATCTCCCAAACTGCATAGCAATCACTGACCAATCAGATTCCTTAAAACCCCAAAATTTTCATTCTCGAGAAAATCAATAACACAAATCCGTATTCATTAATAAGACTAAAACTGACTGAATAATTTTGAGTCACTTTGTTTAAATTACACTTATGTTTATTGTTTTATAAGTAAATAAATTTGGAAACAATCTTAAAGTCTTTGCAAAACAAAGCTTTTTAGGTTAAAATGCAAGACTGCCAATTATGCAACGTCTGTCGTACGTAAGTTGAACAACCAGAAAATTCTTTCTATCCCTGTTTCACCCGAATGACAAAAAAGAGACAGACAACTTACTCGATCCTATTCCGAGACTGAACAAATTCAAAATGAACTTCTTCCAGCGGTTAGATCGCTGCATAAAATCAATAATCTTGAGCTTAACCTGACTACAGATAGGTAGTGTGCAAATCACCGGATAAATTTTCAAAATATGTTAATCAAACTCTCTCACGTAAGGTGTCGCTAGAGGTTATTTTTTTAAAGCAAATATTAATTCACTTAGCAAAAACGCGTTACGGAAAAAATGTAATTTTATTCGTAACACACTCCCTATAGTCGGTTAAAAAAAAAAATATATTTATTTTTTTTTCTGTCACTATTTTCAAAAAAAAACTATCAAATTCCAAAAATTATAAAAGAAATATGCTTGGTCAGGAACTATCTCAAAAACATTAAGCGATATACAATTTTACTTAAATAATAAAAAAATTATATAGGCGCCAGCACATACTTAAACCTATGTGCAAGTTTTACAATATGAAACTCACTTTTATATATAAAAAAAAACTTAAAACTAAGTAACACAGCAATATTTTGTAAGGACATTGTACTTCCATTTACAATAATATTACCTAGTGGGATTCAAATTACAAAATTTTGAAGTCAGCACTAATGTCATAATTACAAGAAAAATTTTGACAGGATCAAATTAGTAGAGTACTGTTGAATTGACATTATAAACACACTCTTGGGCAGCGAGTCGCATGACAGTAGCAAAACTCGTATAGTGAAGGCTCGCCTAAGCTACCTTCGAGGCTATCTCAACCCCCCATCACCAAGCTTAAACCCAAAAGTTTACTAATTTAAAAGTTGTGCGTATATTGTCAACCAACACCCACTAAACCAAAAAGCCGTAAAAGTTACCAAAAGGAATTTAGAATTTATTTAAATTACCCCCTTTTAATATACAGCATTGTCTCCCAAAAAGATGGAAAAACACTCAAACACCCCAGCAATGAAACACAGTCTACAGATTACTTTGGTTTGCTTAGTTCTCAAAGTAAAGTACAGAAAATTCAAGATGAAATAAACTACTTTAAGAGTATATTATTACTTTTTCGATAAAATTTGAACAAGCAGACTAAAATTGCACAGTTTGATATAGCAATCAAAAAGTCTCGTGTAGTAGCCCTCAAAGTAATCTGCAAGACTGCCCACACCAACCAGAAATGCAAAAACACTCCCCAACAATCAGAAGACAATCCGGCGTATTAATATTAAAAATTAAATTATTGAGTTATTACTCAATTTAAATCGACACATCCGGGTATGTAAAAAAAAATTTAGAAACTTAGTTTCTGTAAGAAAAATTAATCTGATGTCAAAAATATAGAAGTTGAAAAATGTTTTGTTTGTTTGAAAATGTTCCATTGTTATGTTTTTTTAATAAATAAAAAAAATTGAATGCAAGAAAAATAATCTTAAAATACTTATTTTTTCTTGAAATATAAAAAATTTTGAAAATGAACAAAATTTTTTAATTATTGTTCTCTGTAAATCATATTTATTTAAATAAAAGTATGCACTCCTATATTGTCCTCAGCAAAACAAATTGTTTTCTGTAGATCACACCTCATTTAAATAAACATGCACTCCTTAATGTTTACAGCAGGAGGAGAATTTTTTTCTTTTTAAAAAATTGAAACAAAGAAAGGAGAAAAAAAAGTTGCCTTCTGAAGGTCATATTAAAATATGGTCCCTTAGCCTTCAGCTAGACAAGAAAAAAAACTATATCTGCAAAATCTGTGCAAACCATGGGAAATAACACATGCGGTCCAAAGTTTACACCAGATCACAAAATACAGTATTTTTTTTTATATAAAAAATTACAAAAGTTAAGTGAAAAAATGTTGTTTAAAAAAATCTCAAAAGTTCATACATTAAAAAGAATTAAAAGTTAAAAGTAATTTCAAGAAAAAAGAAAAACACGCTTCGAATTATTTAGGCACAGAATTTCACTAAATATTCGAGCTATATGTCATGTCCTTTCGTCATTGTCATGTCTGTCTGTCCGTCTGTTATGTCTTGCATGTCTCCCACCACTCACCCTTCAGTAACTGACTGGAATAAAGATAGAAAGTCCAGTTCAGGTACCACCAAAAATTTAAAACTTAAAAAAAATAGTTACATAAAATACTATAAAAAGAGTTAGACAAAGTTAGGGAAAAAAAAATGTGAAAATTAGTCAGAGATATCACTTTCTGGTTCTGTCCAATCATCAGAATCCAGTTCCTATGTAACATCAGGTTTTATATCAGATACAAGATAATTACCCAAATCACTACCATTCCTGTCTTTCAGGCCATAAACTATTTTTGAAAGTTTTCCAACAATTACACAATGAATAAACTTAGGTGCAAGTTTGCCAACAAAATTATTTCCCGCATTAGAGAGAACATAGTTTTTCTTTTAAACGTAATCCCCAATAAAATACTCTACGTCTCTCCTGCGCAGGTCATAACGTTGTTTGCTCTTTTTATTAGAAGTATACAGTCTTTTTCGAACATCCTCAAAAATTTGTAGGAGTTCTTGTACTGTGTCTGGATTATGAATTTTCTTAGAGATTTCTAACTTATTGGTCGGATTTTCTGAAATAAGACCCTAATAATCACCACTGACAGGAATGTTTCGAATAAAGTTTAAAAATGAATGAGAAGATTCAATAATATCATGGTTTGCCCATCGAATTGCCTGTGCAATTCCATAGATCTTTTCATACCAAGACTTATGATTCTCATGGATATACCCTCTTATAGCAGTTACAATTCTTCTGTTTACTCTCTCTGTATGATTTATCTGAGGGCGATATACCGCATTATAATAAATCTTCTGAACATTATATTTTGCCATAAAGTCTTTAAAAACCTTTGCAATAAACTGGCTTCCCTTATCGCAACAGAAAATTTGGCACAGACCATATACAAGAAAGATTTGATTTCCTATAAATTTAATAATAGACTGAGATGTTGCTTTATTGAGAGGATGAACTATAGGTTATTTAGTAAACCAATCTACTACAACAAGAAGATACTGATAACCGCCTTTACTGCGAGGATAAGGTCCCAATAAATCAGCGGAAATCATTTTAAATGGAAAGTTTATGTTTCTATACTCCCCCATAAGACCTGCCTGTGCTAAGTGACCAGGTTTACATGAAGCACAGATTTTACATTTTCTTATATACTTATAAACACTATGGCGCATATTGGGCCAATAATAGGGTTCAGATATTCTCGATAAAGTTTTAGAGATGCCAAAATGTGCTGAAGTAGGTTCATTATGGTATTTATTTAAAAGTTTTTTCTATGTGCAGTAGGAACAACTACTTTCCAGTTTGAGATATTACCATCAAAATTATACTTAGCATGAATATGTTTATACAAAATATTATTTTCAACCTTAAAAGCAGGATACTTATCAGGATCTGATTGTACATTCTTTATCATATTTTTATACCAATTATCCAATGTTAAAGAAGTTAAATTTAAGACAGCTTCATCCTCTAAACTTCTAGACAGAGCATCAGCCACAGTATTACATGTACCTTTTCTGTGAACAATATCAAAAGAATGTTGAGATAAAGTAACAATCCATCTAGCTATACGTAGACTAGGATTTTTCATATTAAAAAGCCAAGTTAAAGAACTATGATCAGTATGGACAGTAAAATGAGTACCCTCAATATAACAACGGAATTTTTCTACACCAAATATAATTGCTAAAAGTTCTTTCTCAGTAGTTGTATACTTTCTTTGACATTTATTTAACGTTTTACTGGCATACGCAATCGGATGTTTTAGACCGTCTTCTTCCTGATAAAAACAACAGCCTACTCCTGTATCGGAAGCATCACACATTAAAATAAAAGGTTTAGTATAATCAGGACTAGCAAGCATAGGTGCTGTGGTTAAGGCAACTTTAATATCCTAAAAAGCTTTTTCTGCTTCAGGAGTTCATTTAATAGATTGACCTTTTTTTCTACCCTTAAGCAAATCTGTGATTGGGCTACTTAGAGAAGAAAAATTATTAAAGAAACGTCTATAATATGCAACTAAACCTATTAAACGTCTAATTTGCGTAGTATTTTTGGGTCTAGGATATTCCAAAATTGTAGAAACTTTATCTTCGTCAGTTCTTAAACCATTTTCATCCACAATATAACCAAGAAATCTTAGTGATTGTCTGCAAAACTGGAACTTTTGATAATTTAAAGTTAGGTTGGCATCTTTCAGACTTTGAAAAAGCTTACGTAATACATCACAATGTCTCTCAAAATCACTAGAAACGCAAATTAAATCATCAATAAAATAGAACAGGACCAATAACAATATCCATTAATTTACACATCGCTTGAGCACTATTGTTTAAACCGAATGGTAAAGTTTTATAATGACAAAGACCTTTTCCATGAACTGCAAAAGCTGTCTTAGGTTTAGAATCCTCATCAAGAGGTATTTGATGAAAAGCTTGTTTTAAATCAATCGATCTTTTGAAATTATGTTTTCTATTAATGGCATAGGATAACTTGACGTTGAACAAAGTTTATTTATTTTTCTCCCATCAAAAACTACACGAAAAGATGAATCCGCCTTTTTGACAAGCCAAACTGGTGAACACCAAGGAGAATCACAAGGTTCTAATGCCAACATTTTATCAACTTCCTCATGTAAAATTTTATTCATTACATAAGATAGTGCATATTGCCTCTGTTTCACAGGCTCAGCTGTGCCTGTATCAATTTTATGTGTCATTAAATGAGTACGACCTAACCTATCCTCAGGTGCAATAGATTTAAACAACTCCATAATTTCAAAAAGCTCATTTTGTTGTACATCAGTTAATTCTTTAGCACTGTGTAGAGTATTTACTGCACAGATTGTAGGGTTTGAAGTATAGGACAAATTCTTAAAATTGACGCTTAAACCAAAACTTTTCAAAAAATCAACACCTAAAATCAGTGTGTGCTTAAGCGATGGAATAACCAAAAGTTTTATTGGGCGTGTAATACTATTTTATGTGACAGGTACCCACACAAAACCTACAAGATTCTGCTGCTGTCCATCTGCATTTGTAACATGAAAAGACAAATCAGTAGAGAAAGAAAGATTTAGTGAATTTAAAATATATAAGCCATCAGAACCTAAAATAGAAGAGCAACTTCCACTATCAACTAATGACAAAAGCTCCTCAGTATAAATGCTAATATTCAAATAAGGTCTATCATCAAATTCTCTTTTAATAAACAAAGGACTAATCGACTGACTCGAAAAAGACTTATTTTCTGGCGACTCATTAAAAATATAATTATTTGTTTGACTTTTATTATGTAAAGGGTTAGAAAAATTTTGTAAATTTTTAAAATTATTACTATTATTGTTAAACATAAAATATTTTGAATTATTTTGTAAGGTATTATTAGGTTGAGAATTGACAAATCTTTGGGAATTTAATTTTGAATGTTTTTTATAGGTTGTTTTCCTATTGTTTGGTTGAAAGTTCTTTGAGAATGGGTTTGGTGGGCAATTTATTTTAGAAAAATCTTTTAAGCCACAGGAATAACAAAAAAGTGTTTTAGGTTGTCTGCATATTTGATATTTATGCCCTTTCCTCAAACAATTGTAACACGTAACCGTGTAACCTCTATTGTCTTGTGACATAGAACCAACATTCCCTGAAAATGAAGGGCGATTTAAGTCCGGTTCCATTCTATTTTTAAAGCCGAAATTCCGAAACTGATTAGTTACTTGTAAAGATTCCTCTAATTTCTTACAAAGTTTTGTCAATTCATCTATTGAAGAAATGTCATTTAGGGCCAAACCTCTGACATAATCAGGTAATAAATTCATTCTAACAATATCAACAATTTCTTGTTCTGAAACTGGTTCAATCAATCTATTAAAATATCCCTCCATTGAATCAATAAAAACAGAAACATTCTCTTTATAACCCTGTTTACGTGAGCTAATCTCTATTTTTAAATTTTTATCATGATTTTTAAGTAAATAAGTTTGTTTAAGGTTTTCCACCAAGTCCTCCCAATTAGAAAAACGATTTTTCTTGTGATTATTATGCCACCAAGTCCAAGCTTGACCATCAAAAAGATCACTAACAGAAGCAAAAAGTTCATCAAATGAACAGTTTCTAGAGATTCTCAACGTTTCGACTTTTTCCATAACGAGCCATGTCCAGTGAATTTTTTAAGATCCCACTTATAGACTGGTATAGAACTTTGAAAAGGATTTGGAGGTATAATATTGGCAGACTGAATATTAGGTAACAATTTATTTTCCAGGGTCCCTCCTAAGGTTAGACATTTGACATAAAGGTCTTGTCTAGAGCTACATTGATTTTCTGTCTCACAACTCATTCTCGAAATTCTACCCGAAACATGGTGTTAGCCCGCGGTTAAAAAAAAGATAACGGCAACGGACTGTAAATATTTTAATTAATGAAAGCGCGAACAAACATAAATATATTGATATGAAATTACGAAATAATCAAACGTATATAGGTTAATTATTGGTGCCACACAACGGCAATCAGAAACAAAGGCACTCACCAGTTTGCAGCCAATTTCTCCACGTTCCAAGGGGCCCCTGACTGAATCTAATGATGTCACCACGTAGCTGAAGGACTGAAGTTTCTAGTTATATGCTTCAGTACACCAAAATCGAGCACTTTCAGGTGTAGAAATTTGAAATAGTTGGAGAACGAAATTAACACGCCATTTCTCGAGGCGATTGACAAAGGATCTCTCTGGTTGTTGGTGCGCATGTCCAAATGCACGAAATGCACTCTGTCCTTCATCCAATTGTGTGGTTTTAAAAATATATAAACAACCGCGAAATTTAGCGGGAGCTAACATAACTGCCCTCCAAAACACACAATTTTAGAATCTCAACCGGACAGATATTGATATAAGAAAAAGGATCGACCGATAAATATAAATGAATGAAAACAGATAAGTATCGTAAGTTTATTTAGAGATAACGAAATCCCGAAAAAGGCAAAACAAACAAACAAAAAATTCAAAAAAAAAAACGAAAAGCCTATTGTAATACCCGGTAATAGGTAGAAAAGAGTAGCACAGTTTTACAACTGACCGCTTATAAACACCGGTAACCGTTTGTACCATCGCAACACGCACCTGACCGTCCCCGCCGGGATGCAGTTCGATGACCCGACCGACCGGCCATTTCAAAGGTGATTGAATGTGATCACTTGTTATGATAACCAAATCATTTAATTTGATATTTGGGGACGAATCAGCCCACTTGTGTCGCTGTTGTAGCGTATGCAAATACTCTACAGAATACCGTTTCCAAAAATCACTATGTAGTTTTTGGATTAGTTGCCATCTCGAGAGCCGATTTAGGGGAACCTCGGACAAATCTGACTCCGAAATTTCTGAATTAAGGGGTTCAAGTGTCAAAAAATGCCCAGGGGTAAGAGGTTGAAGATCGTGTGGGTCTGAAGAGGCAGGAGATAAAGGGCGACTATTAAGTACGGCTTCTATGCGACAGGTAAGGGTGGACATCTCCATGATAGACAACTTCTGGTCGCCGACAACTCGAACAAAGTGAGTTTTAAAACTTTTGACGCCAGCTTCTGCCAGGCCATTGAAATGTGGAGAGGAGGTCCCAGATGCCAACGAATAGAAAGTCTGGTGGCAGCACTTCTTGCGTAATCAAGTAATTGGTTACGAAACCCTATAAAATTACTGCCTTGATCTGACCAGCATTGCGTCACGCTTCCACGTCTGGAAATGAATCGGTGGAATGCACCTACGAACCCTTCGGTGGACAGTTCAATGATTAATTCCAAATGCACGCAATGTGTGGCCATACAGACAAACACACAAACATACGATTTGAAAGCTTTACAACCACGGTAACGATGAGGAATCACAAAGAAAGGTCCACAAAAGTCGATAGCTACACTCGAAAAAGGTTTAAGTTGATTGATTCGATGAGCGGGAAGTAAACTCACTATGGGCGGTCTATAGGGTTTAGGGTTGATTCTAAAACATTGCAAGCACTTGGATATGGTTCTTTGAATTGCCCGTCTGGCAGATAATATCCAAAATTGCTGTAAAAGCAGATTATGTAATATTTTAAACCCAGGATGAAGGTATTGTCGATGAGCGGACTCGATAAGAAGAGTAGTTAAACGATGGTTACTAGAAAGTAAGACGGGGTGTTTTGCAGAATAAGACAAAAGGTCAGATTTTTGTAATCTGCCACCGACTCTAATGATATTATTTTCATCAAGAAAAGGTTAAAGTTTTCGAAAAGGTTTCGGTATTGGTTTATCCTTAGATAACGCGGAAAAAAGCTCAGAAAAACAAGAACCTTGAACGCGTTTGATAAGAAGGTATAACGCACAATATTCTCAAAAATAACTTTTTGGTCCGGCGGCTTAGTGGGTTTTTGATAGGAATGAATAACATAACAAATGATACGTTGAATTTTTGATATAGATGAATATTTGATAAGAAGCTGATCTAAGAAGTTAACGTCAATTATCGCAGCACTGCAACAGACCTTTGGCTTTTCCTCCAGAATAATATCTCCGAAATCAATCGGCATTTTTAATTTATGAAAATCGGGCCATTCGTTTTCGGGAGACCACAAAAACGACGGTGCGTTCCACCACATGTCATGTGACATGAGCTGTGAAGGGGTGGCCCCTCGTGACGCAATATCGGCTGCATTTAAAGCAGAAGGAATGTAGGGCCACGAGTTTGAGGGAATGATTTCTTGGATTCTACTGACTCGATTTCCAACAAAGGTTTGCCAGCGATTAGGAGGGGATGAAAACCAGTGCAATACGACTTGCGAATCGCAGAAAGTAACGATATTTGTAAAAGTTATTTTTCCTTCATAGCTACATAAAATGAAGTCAATTAATTCACTTAAAAGAAATGCGCCTAGGAGTTCTAGCCTAGCCAAAGTTTGTGACTTTATAGGCGCGACCCTAGATTTTGCAGATATGAGAGAAACAGATATATTAGTTTCCTCTTCTACACGAAAATATACGACGCCTGCGTAGCCTCGAATTGAAGCGTCACAGAAGCCGATGATTTGACAGGTATTGGTTTTTGACAGTTTGATTTATCGGGGTAATTGAAAATTGGAAGGAAGCGGGAATTCAGAACGAAGTTTGTTCCAAAAGTCGATGATAGAAGAATCTGGTTCTTCGTCCCAGCCTATTTTTGATATCCACAACTGTTGCAAAATAAATTTTGCTTGTAGCAACAAGGGTTAAAGAAAACCTAAGGGATCGAAGATTGTTTCTATGATAGATAAAATAGAACGTTTGGTTGGGGGTTTGACCTTCATTCGGCATTGATAAGAAAAAATGTCGTTTTTTGGATGCCATTGAAGTCGTAAAACATTGATAAAGTGGGGTTCCTCCTTGTCAAAAGAGAGAGGCATTTGACGATCGGATTCTGGCAATGTTGCCAATAACTCGGGACAATTGCTTGCCCATTTTTTAAGTTCAAATCCTCCCGACTTCAACAAATCATTGAGTTCCGTTTGAAGGAAAAGAGCTTCAGAAAGCGAAGGGCTAGTTCCCAAGATATCGTCGATATAGATTGACGTTTTTAGAACAGTACTCGCCATAGGAAAACGTTCCTTTTCTCTCTCTGCCAGCTCATTTAAGGTACGCATGGCTAGAAAAGGTGAGCATGTCTTGCCAAAAGTGACAGTAGAAAGTTCCCACACTGAAAGTGGGTCATGTGGAGAAAACCTCCACAATATCCTTTGATAAGGACGGTGATAAGGATTGATAAGGACTTGACGGAACATCTGTTTGATGTCAGCAATGTAGGCAATAGGATTAAGACGAAACGTAAGGAGTAAAGAAGCAATATCTTTTTGAAGTTTCGGTCCCGATAACAACGTCTCATTGAGACTAATATTTTTTGGGGTGACTGCCGAACAATCCCAGACTACCCTTAATTTTGTACTTAAGCTTTTCGGCTTTAATACGCAATGATGTGCTAAAAAACATGTTACGTCGACTTTTGGTTGACTAGATAAAACTAGGCTCATATGATTAGAATCGATATAGTCTTGCATGAAACTTGAATAGGCAGTGTACAGATCAGGATTTTTGAGTAATCTATTTTCTAGAAGTAAAAATCTACGATAAGCTTGCGGATAAGTATTTCCTAGGTCAGGGTTTATTTTATCTTTAAACGGAAGATCTACCATGAATCCACCGCTCGGTCGCAGTACTACATTCGCAGTAAAAATCGATTCTGCTTGTTTTTCTTCCTTTGATAAGATTTGTTTTTTAGGCAAATGTTCAATTTCCAAAACCTAGGGAGAATGAACTCTAAAGGAGGTGAATGACTCGTTAAAAAACAACTGGTTCGTTCCGTAAGACTACCCACTTCATCAATCTTTCCCATGACGACCCAGCCAAAGATAGTTTCAAGGGCTGAAGGTTGCCCTATTTGTCCAAGAACCCTGCCCTCCTTGAATATCTGTGCGAATAGCTCGCAACCAATAACTAGGTCCACAGGTCTAGATTTGAAATAAGATGGGTCGGCAAGTTTAAGGTTTTCACTGATTATCGTTCAAAGTTAATGTAGGCATATTGGAACATAATTGTGGAACGACAATTGCTTCGAAATTAAGTAAAGGAGTGACCTGTCCTTGTGGCTTAATGTGACATTGAACGAGCCCTTTGGAAGTAAAAGAAGACATCTGATTTAATCCGAATATTTCAGTGGTGTAACTTCGCCTAGGAAGATTAAGACGCTGAATACACTTTTCACTGATGAATCCTGTCTGTGATCCTGAATCAAGCAGTGCCCTTACAGGTTGAAAATTTCCGCAACCGTCCATAACATCTATTATGGCGGTGCATAAAAGAAAGGTACCTGAAGGCCCTGAGGTATTTAATGACACATGAAGATTATTGACAGGTGGTGTGTGAATGACAGGACTAGTATCTTGGCTTCCAAACTCTTGATTAGTTTCTAAGATATGAGTTGCCTTTTACTATTGCAAGTCCTGCATGAATATTTGGATTTGCACGTATCTACCCCATGCAAGGGATGAAAACACGCTAGACATAATTTTTTCTGCTTGACGAAAGATAGGCGATCGATAGGTGAGAGATCAAGAAATGTTTGACAGTTCGAAAGCACGTGACCTTGATTACACCGGAAACATTTTATTCCCGTACTTGAATTAGTTGAGGTGCCAGCCAGCCAGTCCTATAAAAGGCGAATTGGATGATTTATAGGTAGGCTTTTGCCCAAACTGATTTCGCATAGAATTTGAAATTTGATAGGTAGGCTTTTGCCCAGACTGATTTCGCATAGAATTTGAATTTTGATAGGTAGGCTTTTGCCCAGACTGATTTTACATAGAATTTGATTTTTGATAGATAGGCACCTTTTTGGGTGCTGTTGATTGAGGAAGTGATTCCAAAACTTTACATCTTTTTTCTAGAAATTGAAAAAGTGACTGAAAAGTGGGAATTTCGGTATTAGTATTGGCATGACTCATTTCGAAATTTGAACGCGTCGGAATATCCAATTTTTCTAACAAAATGAAAAAAATAATAAAGTCCCAACTGTCAACGTCAATGCTAAGTGATTTTAAAATTTCTAGGGATTCAGAAAAGGTGTCAATTAAATTACGCAATTCTTTAGCTGACTCGTTTTTTAAGGTGGAATTCATAATTGTGCTTAAAGCATCATTTGCGAGGTCTCGCTTGTTTTGACTAATTTGTCGTAAGAAATTTTATAATTTTGATCAGATAAGCTAATCCTTGATATCAATTTTAAAGGCTCATCCTCGAGATATGAAAATAAATATTGAAGTTTTCGAACGTTACTTAGACTTTGATTTTGATCTATAATGTTATTAAAAAGATCGAAAAAGCTTGGCCATAATTCTTTATCACCTCGAAATATGGGAATACCTAACTCTTTGAGTTTTGGAGTTTCGTTTTGTCGAACATATGATCCCGAAAAGGATGGGGCCTCAACCGGAAATATTTTAGAGTAAACCCCCTTACACGCATAAAAATATTTACAAGCTTCTGAAAGGATCGCATCCTGCGTTTTAAAATCCTCGTCGTCCTCGTCGTCTATCAACATAATGACGTCATTATGTGCCAGCATGCATTTATCGAAGGTTTCATCCAAATCGGAATACCTCACTTGAAACTCGTTTCTCGCTCTTTCGTCCGATGCCGCGTGTAACGAAGTTACTAATATCTATCTTTGTTAGGTCGGGGTAATTTAGGTTAAGTTGTTTTACAAGTCTCCTAAAGCATGGGCAGGTCTAATTTGTCGTGTAAAACTCTCGTAATCCATCGGCCGTGAGTAGAAATTATAAGTTATTGACTCCAGATGCCGTGGGGGATATTCGTAGTTTGTCGGGATCATTCGGAAATGATCGGTTTTCTTTGATCCCCACCTCTGACTTCGTGGGGGTTAGTCGAAATCATTCGGAAATGATCGGCTTTCTTTGGTTCCCACCTCTAATGTCGTGGAAATTAGTCGGAACCATTCGGGAATAATCGGCTCCCTTCGGTTCCCCACCTCTAATATCGTGGGGTTAGTCGGAGCCATTCGGAAATGATCGGCTTTCTTTGGTCCCCACCTCTAATGTCGTGGAAGTTAGTCGGAACCATTCGGAAATACTCGGCTTCCTTCGGTTCCCCACCTCTAATGTCGTGGGGTTAGTCGGAGCCATTCGGAAAGGATCGGTTTACTTCGGCCTCCCACCTCTGATTTCGTGGGGGTTAGTCGGAGCCTTTCGGAAGTGATCGGCTTTCTTTGGCCTCCCACCTCTGAAAAACGAGCACTTCCGAACAGAGGCTATTTAAGCAATCGACACATCGTGTTCGACCCTTTTTTTATCCGTCATCGCCCGCCGTAGCAAGAAGTGCTAAAACTAAACTCGCGATATTTCTAGTGCACCGGTACCGAGACTGTAAAAAAGGTAAGTGCGTAGGCTATTTTTAAGTATTTATTTTACGCTGTTCTTTATATTTAATGCAAAAATGTTTTTCTTTTGCTGGGTAAATTGCAGACGGTTTTTCTAACCCATTTTATTGAATTCGAATCTCTCTAATCCCGGACTCCTACCTTGGAGGACATACAGGTAGGCACACGTTCTTTAGAGCTGATTCCAAAGTCGGTAGATTTCCCCAAATCACCCTGATTTCCCGGACCCCTACCTGGATGCCATACAGGTAGGCACGCGTCTTCCTGGGTTGATTTCAAATTGGTATATTTCCCGGACCGCTACCTTGGATGCCATACAGGTAGGCGCGCGTCTTTTTCCTGATTTTGCCCGGTTAAGATAATGTGCACTTTCCTCCTGGGTACAAGATAATTCGAAGGAAAACTGCACATTTCATCTTTAACCCGTTTCTTGTACTCAAACCACTCTAATCCCGGACCCCTGTCTTGGATGCCATACAGGCAGGCACGCGTTCTTTAGGGTTGGTTTCAAAGTTGGTAATTCCCCAAATCACCCTGTTTTCCCGGACCCCTACCTTGGATGCCATACAGGTAGGCACGCGTCTTATACAGGGTTGATTTTAATGATATTCCCGGACTAAAGAATCTACATTTTAACTAGGACCAAACCGAGTAATAAAAGTGTTATTTGAGTTATAGAATAGCCAACGGACATGTAAATCCGTTATATACCGTTTCGTAAAAGAATTATCGAATTGTTCTTTGCTGGAACTTTGAAAGGTATTCAATTGTGTCAAATTAAGAAAAAGAAACTGCCTGTGCTTTGGGAATCCTGTTTAATTTGTTTAGAGTAAGAAAGTTATTAAAATTTGTAGTAAGGTTAGACAAATAAAAGTGGTACATTTTAGTTAAATTGCCTAAACATTAATTTTCCAACCATTCCATGAACCCGTTTTCTCGACTGTCTAAAAGCTAGTCGTACTGGCCGTTGGAGGCTCTAAGCTCCCTTATTTCTTAGAGTGGCGCCCAATATTCCGTCCGAAAGGGTGAAATATTGAGTGTCAAATGTAAAAGACCGAAGTTGCGCAACCCCGAACTAGGTCCGTTTACACGCGGTCTGTGAAAACACATAACACTCGGTGATCGCAGATAAAAAACCCTTGCGTTTTTGCGCGGCTTTTTTGACAGACATGATTTTACCTTTGAAATGACGAAATTGTCGATAAATATACAATTAACGCTAAATTAATGCTTCTGAAATAGAAAAATGACGAATTGTCGAAAATATGCACTAATTTATCGCAATTGATGAAAATTGTTTTAAATATCGAAAGGATATGGAACACATCTAATCACAGAAATGTCGGTAAATAGACAATTAACGCTAAATTAATGCTTCTGAAATAGAAAAATGACGAATTGTCGAAAATATGCACTAATTTATCGCAATTGATGAAAATGGTTTTAAATATCGAAATGATATGGAACACACCTAACACATAAATGAGAAATGTTGTTTGTTTTGTTTTTTGATTGATCCTCGATTTTGTTTATACCACGCGGTAGTAGACCCGTTACCATAGCAGCGGACCGAAAACAGGTACTGCGCCGACACCACACCGACCTTCGGTGCGAACGACTTTCTCTCGTTTCAATACGATGGGAAAAATTCAAGGCCGCCTTGTTTTCGGCGTGAAAATAAATGGCCGATAAAAAATAATAAAATAATTCGGCTCGAAAGGAACACTTATGTTAGCCCGCGGTGAGAAAAACGATAACGGCAATGGACTGTAAATATTTTAATTAATGAAAGCGCGAACAAACATAAATATATTGATATGAAATTACGAAATAATCAAACGTCCATAGGTTAATTATGGGTGCCACACAACGGCAATCAGAAACAAAGGCACTCACCAGTTTGCAGCCAATTTCTCCACGTTCCAAGGGGCCCCTGACTGGATCTAATGACGTCACCACGTAGCTGAAGGACTGAAGTTTCTAGTTCTATGCTTCTGTACACCAAAATCGAGCACTTTCAGGTGTAGAAATTTGAAATAGTTGGAGAACGAAATTAACACGCCATTTCTCGAGGCGATTGACAAAGGATCTCTCTGGTTATTGGTGCGCATGTCCAAATGCGCGAAATGCACTCTGTCCTTCATCCAATTGTGTGGTTTTAAAAATATATAAACAACCGCGAAATTTAGCGGGAGCTAACACATGGTGAAGTCGAGTAGTGATTTCTTTATATTTAGCCGTTTGTTTAGTACCCGTAAATAAATCAATTTTTTGTTTTAAACTATCTAAAGTTTCCTTAATTTGGGTGTCTCACTCCGATAGCTCAAAAAATTGGATTACCTAGTGGACTGTATTTAAACAAGTCCTCCGCTTTCATTTATAGGGTATACGAACGCACGCGAAATCGTTTCTTTCTGAAGTGAAATTTAATTGAGACATAAAAATAATATTGGAATATGATGATTATTTAAGAGCGAAATAATAGAAAAATATTAATGATGCGATCTTATAGGAGTGGGACTTACCGGTAATGTCTTGATCTCTTCCAACTGGTGCACCAGATTTGCCAGAAGTGTTCTATAGCGGTCCAGCACTCCCGAGTTTCAATGTTTGAAGTTTTAGAGGAATTTAATGGTTTTTAGAGTTCACCATTTTTTATAAAAGCGTTGATCGTTCAAAATATTCCGATCGAGAGCGTGTGTGAATGGCGACAGTTCTTTTTAGGTTCTGTCTTATTTTTGCGGCGTGTTTCTTCGCCCTCTATAGGAAAATCGCATCACTTCTGATAAAAAGAATTTAGAATTCTAATTTTATTAAAAAGAATAATATATTATTAAATGCGTTTGGAATTTAAATATTAAACTATGCCAAATTGATAGTTTATAGCTAGTTTGTAAGCCTTAAATTTAACTTAACCTATTGAGTAAAACTACAACCCAATTATACCTAATTGTAACGAATAATCGAATAAAAATAAAATGTTCTGAAAAAATAATAAAAATTAGATTAAAAGAAAAAGAGGTTTTTTGCGAAACCGAAACATACTGGCGGCCGAAAATGCTATGCATTTTCCAAGGGGCCAATAGGTAAAGGACACAGTTTAGAGATGGGTCTCTTTAACAAACTATCCTTGGTTTTGACAGAGGCTACTCGATTTATCCCATCCTTACCGGGAAAAATTTCAACCACTCTGCCGAGTTGCCACTGAAGGGGCGGTAATAAATCGTTTTTAATTATAACTAAGCGTCCAACTTCAGGAGTTGAAGTGGGTTCCAACCACTTACTCCTTTGTTGTAGAGTATGGAGATACTCTTGTTGCCAGCGACTCCAAAAATCTTGGTGGATTCGTTGGAGGAGCTGCCAACGCGTGAGACGATTTATTTTAATATCAATAAAGTTTGCGTCAGGAACGGCACTTAGCGGTTCCAGAGATAAAAAGTGACCTGGGGTCAGCGCGGAAATATCATTTGTATCGCTAGAAATTTCAGTGAGAGGACGCGAGTTGTAACGTGTCATTTTTACGTTAAAGGCAACGTTACATATTTGTTTATTTAGGTAAATAATCAAGGCTCTTCGACTCGTCTTTCTGTACACAAATTAAGGGTTTTTATAGAGCTAGGTTTGGAGGTTATATAGTGTCCAAAAAGTTACCTTATAAAGGAGACATTCCATCGAATTACTGTGGACACTACGCACATCGCATTATCTGGACATCGTAATTGGAATTTAAGATCACAGGTTTCGGGGAAAAATCACATTAAAACTTTTGATTGTTTTGTTTATCTGTAAAATTTTTTAATTTTCTTTGACGTTCACGGAGATAAACAGCTGTTCTGCTGGGGCATGGCGGCGTTGCCGCATTATAAATGATTTCAGTAACAGGAAGAAAACATTTAGATGAACATTATAATCGCTTATGTTTATTTTGGAGGATATTGGCCCACTTTGATATCTTTATTAATTGGATAAGGAGAAGATAAAATAAATACGAGTTATGCACTTTTGTAAATGGGAGATAAACGAGGAATAAAAACCAGTACTAAAAGAATAAACAAAATCGTATTTTTATATTATATAAATTTATATATAATCATAGTTAAATAAAGTTAATAACTAACTCAGTCGGATTGAAGGGTTGTGTAGGGCTAGCTAGTGGGGAGCAAACTTAACATCTGAACACTCTTAGGCCGGGTTTGAGCAGTAGTTCAATGTGTATTTTAGGTTAAATTTCAGAAACAACTTTATTAATTAAGAAATGTTTTACAAAAATGGCGTCAAACCATATGAATCTTAGAGAAAACATATATAAAGAGCAAAGGAAACTTTTGACGAAAACTGTAACGAAAATACAACTAAATTCTACACGTATAGCTTTACTCATATGGGAATTGGTTGAGTGTTCGAATATTCCGGGGTTTGCTGCATGCTCTGATTTCCAGTAATTGAATTTACAGTTGATGGTTTCAATGCTGAGCTTCTTATAGTCCGGCTGGTTATTTTTCTCCTACTTGCTATGTCGGCAGGGGTCCGGTAGGCAAATGTTCGGTCTATGTATGGAGGGTGTCTCGATGTCCTTGTTATAAAAATCTCAACTGTGGAAATAGATCCGACAACACCTCAAGGTGCGTTTTACGTATTTTCAATATCCCCTTGTTCGATGCTGCCCCCTGTAGACCGGTACGGAAGTATTAATGTATTTCCTCATTGGCTAGTTTGAAAACCGCGGGTTTTTTTTCTCCAGTCTCGCAAACCGGATTTAGTGATTTTTTGGTGAGATCGTTTTTTTTATAAATAGGTTTGCATCCTTATTTGAATTTAACCGGGAAAATTAGGTTGGTACTGTCCCCACCAGATCTACGAACGGTTTCCGGCCACTTCATTTTTTGCGTTCTCGACAAAGTGCCTTGTCTCTTTCCTAAAGAATTTTGGCTGGGCTGGTGGCCGTCTATTGGTGTCGCCATTGTTTTTGTGGTTAGTGGCACTTATTGGCACTGCAGTAGTTGCGGATTATACCAAAGACGGTTTACTGTGAGCCGTCGTTGTTTAGGCGAATCTAAGTGACGCTCACACCCTTTGAGAGGGATTTAAGGCGGCCTACGCCATTTCTACGAGAAATAAGAGCAGTAAGTTCGATTTTTTTTATTATTTTTTTTGAATTCTTCAAGACAATATTTGCCTCCCAAATCGTAATTATTTTTCGTGTGAAATGTACTTTTTCGACAAAAGACGTGGGGAATTTTTGGAGTTTTTTTTTTATTTTTTTTTTTAAATACGTTTTGGATAAAAACTATATATTGTTTTTCTCCTTTGTCTACAGCCCTGTCCATTCCATCGACGGGACAGTTGTGCTGGACGCTGGTGTGAAGCCGGGTGTAGCACTGTAACCCTAGGAAAGGTTTGTTAGGATTATTTAAGTTCATCTGTTTAAATCTACTTTATTTTAATGAGTCGACATGGGTTCTTGATTTAAATTACTCTATGTAGGGGAACTTCGTGCAAAATAGACGAATTCCAGGAAACTGAAACATTTTATTTTCCACAGGGTTTTACGCTCGGGCAAGATCCAACCACATTTTTGGACCATGTGCTGTCCTAGCGTCATGCGCTAGGTGATCACCAGGCAAGGCGCGAGCAAGACAGGGACCCGGAGTTGCAGGGAGGATGTTTGAAAGCTTCCAGGTTTACAAATCAAAACACCCTTCTTTAACCATAAAATAATCAAGGACCAAGGTAGGAGTTTTCTTCAATTTCATGCAAGCAACCATTTTTTTTAATATAATTTTTCTTCATAAATTTTATAGTATAATTTAACATTTCGTGTAAACGCAAGGTAAAGGTATGACGTCATAACCAAAATTTTGCGGAGTATTTACTAAGTTGACTTGTTTTCCTTCATTTCTTTTATTTAAGACAATTTCTCTCGTGAAATTTGGAGTGCCTTGCTATTTTGGCGCGAACTTGTTTCATCCTTTTTTTTTTAAACATATTTCATGTTTCCAGTTTTTTTACAGTAGGTTTACTCCTAAAATAAACAAGATGAACTAAATCTTTGTGTTAGTTGTACAATCCTATGAACTAACTTTGCAGAGACAAAAGAGAGATGAGGTTATATATTTTTGCATTTTCCTTACATTGTTCTACCTCATGGGGCAGATCTCGGACTGGGTTGCTGTCTGTCTCATTCTACCTAACGTAGAATGATGACAGCAGATATTTGGTCCAGATCTCCCCTATGATGGAATGATTTTGGGAGTGTATTTTTTTAACAACCATTTATGTAAGTGAGTCTTACACTACTGACTCAAATGTAGGTACACTGTGACCTGTTGGAAATGTGCATCTACCTAAAAGGAACTTTCTATTTGTGTCATTTTGATTCATTTGGGAATCTTTTAAATTCTATTTTGTTTATTAGTCAATTTTTTTTGGTTATTCTTAATTACACAAATACTCTGGAAGCCTCGGAAGTAAGTAGAGTTTCATTGTTTGGCTACAACGTTTGGGTTGAACTGTATTTTAATTAAGATCTTCTTTGTAAAACATTGATATTAAAACACTGTGGCGCTTAAAATTTTCTTATTTCTGAACCCCCCCCCTTCTCCACTGTATAAAAGTTACCGGGCATATCAATGTTTTACCTAGCTGGAAAATACAGTTCTGCTTCCAGATATTTGTTTAATTACTCAGTAATTTGATTTTAGTGTCACAAATTGGCACAGCGTTATTATTCTATTTACAGTGTCACAAAATGGCGGCAACGTATTTAGTTTGACACAAATGTCACCCAACGCATTTTAATTGGCCACATTTGGCGCCCTACGTGAGTTTTGGCTAGTTTTTTAACATCTGATGGTTTTTTTTTGAATTTGAAAAAAAAAGGAAAAATTATTTTTAAATTTTTTAAAATTTTTTTTTAGAGAAAATTTTTTTGTGGTTCAGCCAAAGCCAGGTTAAAGGCTTTCAGTGGCTGTCGGTGTTTTTTGACAACCAATGATTTTTTTAAATAAAAAACAGATCATTGGTTTTTGGAAATAACATTTTTTAAATATTTTTTGGTAATATTTGAGCATTGATTTGGAACTCATTTTGTTGTTTTAGTAATTCTCATAGTTTTTTTGTTAGCTTATCTTCACAAGTTTTTTCTTGGAAAATAAAATATTCATTTTTATTTATTAAGGAAGAATAAGTAGATAGAAAAATATGGGAGTTTTTATTGAACGGAGTCCAATTCATGTCTTAATTCTTTAAAGTTTTTTTGTAGGAAAAACATGTTTTAATTTTTTTTTTAAGAAAAATAAATTTGCAATGTAAATTTACTTCAATTTTTTTTGTTGATTTATAGGTGGATGGACCTCCAGACATGGTCCTTTTATGTTTTAAATATATGACAGAAGTAGTGTGTTTTTTCTCTAACAATTTTTTTGCAGGTTGCCTACTACTAATATGTTATTATTTCCTGCTTGTGATGAGATAGAAATTGTTTCACCGATTACTTTTTAGTGCAGTCAATTTATTTAGGTCAACAAGTTATTTTTTTTGGTGATTTAAATTTTTTGTGGGATATCACTACTTGGAAGTTGGAATATTTTTACAGGGTTTCACACAAATTTTTCTTGGCTGGGTTGTTTTAAAGTGAATATAGCTTAACAGCTGGTAGTTTTGTTTAGTTGAAAGTATTAATTAGTAAAGAAAGAAAAGGAAAATGAGTTTATTTTGCTTTGTCATTTTCATTTCTTGTTTTTTGGTGGTAACTGTTGATGACAATTAAGATCTTACGTCACTCAGTTACATCGGGTCAGAGGAGGGTACTACTATTTAGTGTCAGCTCGGGACGTTAGGAAACACAAGGCTAAAATCCCTAGAGCAACACATTGGCTGAACATCAATGCCAAAAGTCCAGTTAGCATTTGTTTTGGGGTATTTTTTTTGAAGGACAGTTTTTAGGTCTTTGGTTATCGAGTGTCTAGTTGTGGTTTCGTGACTGGTCAATTTTTTTTTGGTAGAAAATACAGCGTTGGGCTTTGGAGTGCATTTTTTTAAAAAATGACCTACGTGTATTTCTATCAATTAAAGTTTTTCTGGTTCACTATTAATTTTTCTATATTTTTTCTGCGTTCAGGTCATAGCTTGGTCATGGCCAATGGAGGGCAAACATTTATGTTTGAGCCTTCGGTTCGGTTCGGTCGGGCCTTGAGAAGTTTGACCTGCTCCAGATTGAATACAGAGAAAATGAATTTAAAGCCCAACTAGATATAATACCACAAAAGAAATGTTTAACTGAGACAGATATAGATATAAGTTTTTTTGATTTTTTTTTAGTTCATTTGTAAAGTTCAGTAATTTTTTTGGTAATGTCATTTTGAGGCCGTGAAATTGGTCAGTGAATTTAAGAGAGACTTTCAACTAAATATGGATGCTAGGCGGTGGTAATTGGTAAAAATATTTCAAAATTTTACTTTTTTAAATAGTTTAATTTTTCTTAAAAAGATTATTTTTTTTCTGAAAACATAACTTCTCGAATTCGAATATATTATCCAAATTGGTTATGCTAATTTACAACTGCAACCTTCTTGCTTAGTATGGAAATCTTGGCCCTTTTTGTAAAAACCTAAGTATTGATTCCAAAAAACAAATCAATATTTTGTTAAGAGCGCCATCTATGTCAAACCTAAGAACTAATCAAAATGTTTGGCCGCACAGTTTAAGGTGCCTGTAATACTTCTTAGAGCTTAGCACGGGAGAAAGTCTTCTGGTCTGCAAAGCGGACCGAACCGTGGTCTTCTGTGATTGCACCAAGGCATAGCTTTATAAGAAAATGAAGAAAATATTATTCTAAATAGATGGAGTTTGTTAGTGGTTGTTTTTATGTATTTTTGTACAAATATGATCTGAAAATTTATGATTAATTATGAAAGACAAGTGTAGGTGGCTCTGTAACAAATAATTAGTTCACATTTTGGGACATAGGGGAAGAGGTTCTTTGAAGATATCATATTAAGAAAAAGATATAAGGGTAAAAACTGATCCGGTATCAAACATTCGCACTAGATGGCTCTGTAATATTTAACTATCTCGTTATTTGGATGAAAGCAAGTGGAAATATGATCAGAGATCATTTATAGAAAGATAGATAAGTGGAGCATAGAAAAATATGTAGAGGGAATTATAGAAAAATCGGGGTGGTTTATGTAAGGTAAGATAGGAAGTGTGAACATAGATAGGGAGTGTGAAAGGCTAGTAAAAGGCCAAACAGAAAAGGAATCTATAGGACGTTGGTAACTTAACAACTGAACTTAAGAGAATTAATGAAGTGTTGACACGGGTATTCTAGTTGAATGTTTAAGCAATTGGCATTATCCCTACGAGAGGTCTTGGTTATTTCAAGAATTTCCAATAGGTCTAGTTGCCTGCCTTTATCACAAAAATGAAGGAAATTCATGTCAATATCAGGATTGAACACATGGTTTTCAATATAAAGGTGTCTAGCAAAAATAAAGTTTATCCTAGAAGGAGAAGGGTTATTTTTTCTTGCTCGTGCCAAATCATAATTATGCTCACGAAGTCTGACTAAAAACTTTCTGCCTGTCTGGCCAATATAGATCGCTCCACACCCTTCCGTTGAGCATACCAATGAGTAAACTCCTGATTTATCCAGGTTAGGAATAGAGTCTTTTGAGTTAACAAGGAGAGATTTAAGAGTGTGTTGTGTTTTAAAACACACTTCAATGTTATGTTTAGCAAATAGGTTTTTAATTTTATAAGATAGTGGGCCCCAAAAGGGTAAAGATCTGTAGGTTTTACTATTCTTATCAGAAGAAATAAGAGTTCTATTCAAGTGTTTGTTGAGGTGACGGTAATATATTTTATTGATGTGGTTGAGAGGACAGTTGTTATTAACTGCTATCTGTCTTATGATGTTTAGCTCATTTTGGAACTCGATTCTCTCTAAAGGTATTGAAAAAAGTCTGTGAAAGAAGGAGTGAAATGCAGCGAATTTTTGATTTTGTGGGTGGTTGGAGTTAAAAGAAATTGTGCAGTTAGTGCTAGTGGGCTTTCTGTAAATTGCAAATTTGATTTGGTTGTTGTTTCTGGTGAGCAATAAATCGAGGTAAGGGAGGGAGTTGTTGTTCTCTAATTCATATGTAAACGAGATGTTTTGATGAAGAGAATTTAAAAAGTTTAGAAACCCATACAAAAATACATAAAAACAACCACTAACAAACTCCATCTATTTAGAATAATATTTTCTTCATTTTCTAATAAAGCTATGCCTTGGTGCAATCCTTCATTCGATATCATTAATTATATTTTTCATATAAGGTTTCTTTTCACTTATTAGACAGCCTCATATTTCCCCTAGTGCCATCTGTTGTTGCAGATCCGCTTTTAGCAGACCGGGTTTTCTTCTGATTGTGTTAAAATTGAGAGATTATTTTATTTTTGGTTTGGTTCAATTTTGCTTAACACGTTAATCTGAGCGCCACCTACAAATTCTCCTTTAAACCAACCCTCTTGCAGCACTGTTCGTTTCTTTTTGGCGTAAATTGTGAACTGCCCGCCATTATTGTCATTATGACTTTTTTAGTTTTAGTTTTTTAAATTCATTTTTTAGCTTTTAAATGTGTTTATTTTGTAATTCTTGGGATGGGTCTGGCCCTTGATGGAGTACCCCTAGTTCAAACAAAATTTAGAACCGGGTGAAAGAGGGAGCAACTAACCAGATATCTATTCTGACCTTCTGTCAAAAGTGTCGAACGGCCATCTTTCATTTTATGCACTGTCACGGTGAAGAACTGGGAAAATTTTTTAGTGAAAGTTAAACTCAAATTTTTATCCGTTTCAATGAGTCTTTTAAAATTAAAATCCAACTTCTTCCGCTGGGGAAGGGTTAACACACTTTTGATCATTAAGGAGTGGTAGAAGTTTTTTTTTTCTTTTTTTTGGATTTTTTCGGTAAGTACAACCTAAAAGTCATACCTATATAAAAATTTAAAAAAAGGTTTTCTTTCTTCTTTGACTTCTTGAGAAAGAAAAATTATATAATGAACTGAAAGAGAAAAAAGGGGGGTGAATCAAACTTTCATTCTATGGGAGGAGAATGAGTTCTTTTGGAGGGATAAACCTTTGACATTTATGGACAGTTGGTTGATTGCTTTCTCTTTATTTTCAGTTCCTCACTAGCTGTTCAATTACCTTACGCATGTCGCTGTAATTGGTTGTGCTGCTTCTTTGCACATGCTGCTGTAATACATTGTACCGCTTCATTGCACATGCTGCTGTAAAACTTTTTGAGCCTACAAAATGTAGGCAATGGCGATGGAATAACTCCATCAAGGTAGGGTTCATTCTTTTAGGTCTTAAGTTTGGGTTGTTCTTATATTATAAATAATTGTAGGAACCGGGCATTTATTTCACCTATTTTATTTCAGTGTACAACCTGAAGATGAGAGCTTATGCTCTCGAAACATGTACTTGTAACAAATTAAACTAGTGGAGAACGACTGAACTTGTTTGATTTATAAATCACCTCCACCCAACATGGACTATTTCTTGAATCGATATTTATCGAAGGATCCCGCCCGGAGCTTATGGCCGGTGGCTTTTGGTTGGATTTCTTTTATATTTAAAAGTTGTTATTGTCCCATCGTCGTCCGACCTATGGTTTCTATGATACAGGGGTTCATTTCATTTTTTAGCTCTTGTGCATTTTTCACAAAAAATATTTCAAGTCCTTTCTACGTATTGAGCAAAATGATATTATTTATTTTTATATACCAAACGTTAGGTCACAAGTCTAGCTTAATATCCAAACAAAAAAATTGGACCTATTAATAATCCGCTACATTTAGTGGCGTTCCAAACATAAAAATTATTAAAATATATTTATTAAAAAAACGATGCTTTACAGAATTAACTATTAAAAAAAACAAACGGTGGAATTTTTTTTGTTTTTTCTTATCTTTTTGAATACTCCCAAAGCAACCAGTAAGTTTATATGTTAAAAATAGGTTGTTCAAGTTTTTCACAAAACTCTGTAAACCTCTATGCTTTTCAGGATTTTAATGTTTTTTTTTTAGAAATGCAAAATACTGCGTTTTTACTTTAACAAGAATATTTAAACAAATATAATAATGAGGTTTATGGAATGATTTTTGTTGCTCACAGTACTTTTTTTTAATCATTTATTCATTAAGTGGCGTGCAATTTACCAAGATAAATGTTTGAAATATTGAAATCCAAACTTCTTTTGACGTTGACTTTTTTTGCCACATTAAAAGTAAAATAAAAAGTTTAACAACATGATCTGTCAATTTGACATTTGTACTTAAGGGAAGGTTCTTATGTGATAAAGGGATTTTTTTCAACAACTTATTGCACAAAATCATATATTTTACGTAAAGTAATGCAGATTTTTCCTGTGATGCTAGAACCAAAGATTACTTGTAAAAATTTCATAATTGTAGTATGCAAACCAGTGGCGTATATAAGGGGGGGGGGCTAGGAGGCCTGGCCCCTCCTCGAACCTAAGAATTTTTTAGATATTTTCCACATATTTCATGAATACCAACATAAAAAAGTATAAAATACGGCGTCATGAGGTCTCGCCCCCCCCCTCAAACAGTCTGAAGCCCACCTCGAAACTTTTTTCTATATACGCCTCTCATGCATACGCAAAGAAAACCCTAGGATTAAAAATATGACATGTTTGTTTAATGAGTTTAATTATATTATTACTTATTTAAATAGTATGGAATAGCCCATCATATACCTACCAAATAAAACCAGCCACAGCGTAACCCCCGGTATATTAAGTTATTATTTGACTTAGATGCCTGTGTCTATAACAACCCAGAAACAATTCATGCGGCATTAAATAGCAGTCTATCAATCTGAAACTATTGTCATTGGTTTTATCGAAACCCAATGACTACATAACCGAAAGTATATTCCACAGAAGATAGAAATGAAAAATACTTGTTTTGATTCAAGAAAAATAATGTTTTGTTTGTTAAAATTCCTATTGTATTTGTTTTTTATGTCTATAAAATATAGCTTTCTGATTGAGGAAATAATGGTTTTTATTCAAGGAAGGAAAATTCTTGCTTGAAAAAGTTTTAGTTTTGGTAATTTATTAATTTGAAGATTGGTTTTTTCAGGTAAATCAATAAATACAATAACCCTCAAACACTTAATTTGAAAAATAGTTTTTTGTGTTAAAATACTGTTTTCAAAACTAGATATCGAGAAAAATAAAATAATGTTGGAAAGCAGACGTTGCCGTTCCTTTGAGAAAAGATAATATTATCAAGAAAATACGGTTTCTAGATTAGATATACTTTTTTTTCGTGTAGAGCTCACCTTTAGCTCGTTTCACTAACTTGCCAATGTCAACAGCGGCGTAGCGTGCCCGAAAGGGCGGGGGGGCGACAGCTAAAAAGGGCGCCTCTGAAAACTGATGAAAAATCTTGTGACAAAAAAAAACAAAAAGGTCACAAGGGCGCCTCTCACAAATCTTGCGACCACAAAAAAAAAAAAGGTCATCATGTGTGAGGGGGCGGCCGGTAAGTCCCAAGGGCGCCTTTCACGAATCTTGCGACCAAAAAAAAAAAAAAGGTCTTCATGTCGTTAGTTTCCTTTGGCACCCACTCAATTGGCCGTTACCGGCCCGACTTAATAAAGCTGAGGGCGCTTCGGCCACCTATGGGGCGCCACTACCCTTGGGGCGGGGGGGCGACGAACCCCCCGCGCCCCCCCCCCCCCCACGCTACGCCGCTGAATGTCAAATTGACAGATCATATTTTTAAACTTTTTAACTCACTTTTAATGTCGCAAAAAAATCAACGTCAAAAAGTTAGGATTTCAAACATTTATCTTAGTGAATTGCACGCCACTGAATGAATAAATAATTAAAAAAGTACTGTGAACAACAAAAATCATTCCATAAACCTCATAATTATATTTGTTTAAATATTCTCGTTAAAACAAAACAAAAGCGAAAGTATTTTGCATTTCTAAAAAAAACATTCAAATTCTAAAAGCATAGAGGATTACAGCGTTTTGTAAAAATCTTAAACAACCTATTTTATAACATATATACATAGCCTGGTTTCTTTAAGAGATTTCTAAAAGATAGGAAAAACCAAAAAAGGTCCACCGTTTGTTTCTTTTTTATAATTAATTCTGTACAGCATCGTTTTTTGATGAAATATTTTTTAATAATTTTTATGTTTGGAACGCCACTGAATGTAAGGAAGTGGTAATAGGTCCAATTTTTTCATTTGTTTAATAAGCTATACTTGTGACCTAATGATTGATATATAAAAAACTATAATATAATTTTTTGGAAAAGGTAGAAATTACTGGAAATAGTTTTTTGTGAAAAATGCACAAAAGCTAAAAACTGAAACTTTTAACAATAAATGTCACAATGATAGCTTTTTATCAGGGCATCAAGGTCTACAACATACTGCAATTTAAAAGAAATCCAACCTAAAGCCACCGCCTATAAGCTCCGGGCGAGATCCTCTAAAACTTGGCGGTGTTTAAAGCCGCTGATGGTGATTTTTGACTCAAATTTATAGCTTAATACAAAATATGACTCAAGTTTAAAGAAAGAAATGTAATATTTTAAACTTAAAACAAATCGGTTAGTAAATAAAAAAGTCAGTCATGTTGGATTCGCCATTTTGATTTTTTTATGAGTTTAAGTCAAAAATGATAATCAGCAAAGTCCACCATTTTGGATCCGCCATTTTAAATTATTTAAGAGTTTATGTAAAAAATTATAATCAGCGCCAATTTCTATATTTGATACATATCGGTGCATAAATACAAAAATCCGCCATTTTCCATCCGTCTTTTGAAATTAAGTGCTTTTAAGCACTGCAAACTTTCAAGTTTGACACAAATCGGTTTAGAAATAAAGAAATCCGCCATTTTGGATCCGCCATTTTGATTTTTTTATGAGTTTGAGTCAAAAATCATATACAGCGTCTTGAAACACTGCCAAGTTCTATATTTGATAAATACTGGTGCATAAATAAGAAAATCTGCCATTTTGGATCCGATATTTAATTTTTTTTAAGTTAGACGATAAAACTGTATTAAGTGATCTCAAACACTGCAAACTTTTAAGTTTGAGACAAACCGGTTTAAAAATAAGGAAATCCACCATTTTGGCTCCGCCATTCTTGAAATAAAAAACGTAAATGTTATTATTACCAGGTTACCAGAACACTACACCTACCAAATTTCAACACTCGACTTAATATTTTGTTTTTCGCACATTTTATCGAAAAAATAAGTCCGGCACCGAGTTAACCCGGCGCCCATTAGGCCCGGCGCGGCGCACTGTTGACGGTGCCGAGTTGGCCCGACGCCCTGACTCCAGCATACTTATAGTCCACCCAAGAAGAGAAGAGTTGAAGAAGACACCTGTTCAAGGTTCAAGTTAAAGTTCTAAGATGAAAACAAATTCTTTTTACCCTTTTTTTTATTGAAGAGAATTTTGTTAAAACAGTATACACTTGTAAGTATTCATGAATTATTTATTATTCAAACAGAAAATTGTTGATAAAAAATGCTAGTGGAATTCAAAATTTTTATTTTTCGCCGCCACTGACCTTTTTTATCCAAGACAAGCCAATAGAAATATTTTTGCGATGTTGCAGGAGTCCGGAGTTACCAAACCAAAATTCTGTTTTTATCCCTGTCTTGCTCATTAAATTCTTATTTGTATGTGGTCAATTGCGACAAAAGCTTGATATAATGGCAATTTAGGCCCATGCCGCGTCTACCCGTAGGTTATAGAAGTCAATGGTAAAATGTCATATGTCAATTTTAAATTATTAGTAAATTTCAAGTTCCTTGGTGGATTAGTTTTTACTATTTACCACACAAAAGAATATTTGGAAAAACACTACAAAATATTGTACACAATTTCTTAAAATTTTTAATTTTTTTGAGAAAACTAGTTTTTTAATTAGTTTTTAGCATGACTAAAGCGAGCAAATTTAAGAGATTTTTTATCGGTAAATTGTTGAAAAGAGTTGGATATTAACTTAAAATAATACTACTAACCCAAATTTGCGAACGAATAATAATCTTTTAAATGTTGTTGTTACAATATATAGAAATATTGTTAAACATTTTTTTTTATTTTCATTTTATTTCATTCCATTTATTTCATAATAAAAATTTATACAAAACCATAATTTTACAGTTTATGGAAAAGAAAAGAAATCGCATGAGTTCTGAATTCCTTTGGCTTAAGGTCACTGAGGCCTTGAGTAAATAGGCAACAAGAGTTCGGCCTATTTTCCTATGTTAATTCCAATGAACTTGTAAAACGCGGGAGAACAGGCGTCAACCTGCGCCAATAATGTAATCGTAATTGCAGCCATCTTGGCGGCCATTTTGAGGGAACCTTGGAATACCGTTTATACTCACAATTCAAACTTACTTAAATTAGTATAATGTAGCCTACCTTTTTACAAATTTTTTAATTTTGCATCTACCAATAAAAATTTATTAAAACAAAGCCAATAATATTTCAAAGAGAAAACGAAAATCACAAAAAAATTTCTTCAAAAACACATTTTTGATCCATATAATTTAAGTTCATTTTAAAATTCATATGTAAACATATTTTGAAATAGATAAAGATAAAAAGAAAAAAAAAGACAGAAATAAGTTAAAATGGGCTAAAGGACAATTGGCCATTTTTATGTTCGAGGGGCCGCTCAAAAACGAGGAGATAGTTGTAGTAAGAGGAACATCAGTTTATATTAGAAATGGCTTACTTAAAATAAAATTATGCCAAGACATTTTTCGCACTTTAAAAATAAAAAGTGCCTTTAATCCCTTAATGAAGAGACAAAAGTGTCACTTTCTATTATTACAAAAAAGTTGAGAAAGTTAAAATGATGATGAAAAGTTTTAAAAAATCGACACTTATATTGCTTAATAGTAATAGCTATAATCAAATTAATTTACATCATAAAATTGTTGAATTCGGTACCTAAAAAAAACCCTACCGTAAACCGGGTTAAGTTTGTAACTTGGGTATGACTTCGGGATACCCTGAATTTTTTTACATTTTATTTTCGTACAAATTCATAAGGGAATATTCTGTGAAATTTTTAGGTTTTGGAATTCCTCATTTGTTTGGACTGCAGTTATAGTGTGATTTCAAAGAATATGGTATAGCAGGTGTTTTTGAAAAGTCATAAATAACATTTAATTGTGTGGTCCAAACCACTTAATCTATTTGGTTTTTGGTAAAGACATTTTAGTTAATGTAATATTTTGGCCTGCTTTTAATAAAATAGTTAAAAAGATTATTCGCATCTAAAAAAAAATATTTACAATTAAACAAAAAATGGTAACATGCGAAGGTACGATACAGACATACTTTTAAAATATTCATTAAAAAAAGTCAGCGTACCAAAGTTACCCCAACTGGCATGGTAACTTTGGGACACTTTTGGAGCTTATTTTCTTAGCTTACACTATAAACAAATCAAACCCTGTACTTTTGTTTACATTTACAAGTGTCGGAACTTTAATTATTGAAGTGCAGTTATTTTTTAAAGTTTACGAAAATCATGAAAAATCGTGCCAAAGTTACGACGGTTTACGGTAGAAAATATGACAACAAAAGTTAATTGTTAGTTATTATTATACTTCTAAAGTTCCACCGGTTCCACGGAATAGTTTTTAATTTTATTATCAATGAATAGAGTTTAGAACATAGACGGTTTAGAACTTGGTACTGATAGCTCTGATCTGTCCACTGTCAGGTAGTACTGTACAATTTTCACCTTCTGTACCAATTCTGGAAAGACATTTTCGTGTTAGAACTACCTGATTGTAGCTTATTTTGGGGTCTAATTTAGAAAATATTATAGTGGGAATATTATTTTTAAGAAATCTTTTAGTGTATGGCTCGTAAGGGCTATTTTGCGTATGATTAGAGCATTCTTTAGTGTTTGGTTTTTTAGGAATCGCAAAACAAAGAAAACTATTTAATTCATGGAGATTTTTTTTGATTCAGCAAATCAAAAAAATATATATTTTTGGGCAACTTTTTGATAAAACCAACTTTTAAAACATAAACCTTGGTTTGCCTTTGTAGATAGGTACCTATTAACACAAAGTTTAGGTTTTTTCACAGCAGCTGCAAATATTTTTAAGAAAATGTTTTTTGTATGATTTGTAAAGGCTATTAAGCGGCGATCTCAGCATTCTTTAGCATTTGGTTTTTAAGTTATCCTAAAACAAAAGAACCATTATAATTTATGTAGATTTTTTTAAAACTATTTTCAGTTTAACAGTTTTTGGGCAACATTTTATTAAAAATGTTTAAAAAGGCAAACCTCCGTTTTTTTTTCAGCTTGAAAATAATTTGGTGCTAAAAGCACTGTTTTGTCAAGTAGTGCTTTGCAATATTCCCCTCCTTCACTAATTCTGGACAGACAACTTTGCGTTGAAACTTTTATGTCTGTATGATTGTCACCTATTTCGGCGTCAATTTGGCAAACATCCTGCTGTGAATAATTTTTGAAAAAACTATTAGTGTGTGGTTCGTAAGACTATTTTACAGTAATCGCAGCATTGTTTAACATTTGGTTTTAATGATATCCTGAAACAAAAAAACCGTTATAACTTATGTATGTAGATTTTTTTTTTCAGCCCTACAAGTTTTTAGGAAACTTTTACTAAAAATATTTTAAAAAGACAAACCTTGGTTTCTCTTTGTACTAGCTTAAACAAAACTTGGTGCTTCTCTACTTATTCTGGAAAGAAAACTTTGCTTTAAAACTTTACATCAAACAGAGCTTTTGTGGTGCCAATGCTATAGCTAAATTCTATCTGATTGTCACTTATTTCGGCGTCACTTTTGCAAACATCCTGCTGTAAATAATTTTTGAAAAAAACTATTAGTGTGTGATTCGTAAGGCTATTTTACAGTAATCACAGCATTGTTTAGCATTTGGTTTTATAGTATCCTGAAACCAAAAAAACCCTTCTAATTTATGTATGTAGATTTTTTCATCAAGTTTTTAGGAAACTTTTACTAAAAATATTTTAAAAAGACAAACCTTGGTTTCCCTTTGTACTAGCTTAAACATAACTTGGTGCTTCTCTACTAATTCTGGAGTGACAACTTTGCTTTAAAACTTTACATCAAACAGAACTTTTGTGGTGCCAATGCTATAGCTAAATTCTATCTGACAGAGCTTTTGTGGTGCCAATGCTAGAGCTAAATTCTATCTGATTGTCACTTATTTCGGTGTCAATTTAGCAAACATCCTGCTGTGAATAATTTTTGAAAACACTATTAGTGTGTGGTTTGTAAGGCTATTTTGCAGTAATCGCAGCATTCTTTCGCATTTGGGCTTTATAGTATTCTGAAACAAAAAAATCCCTTATAATTTATGTATGTAAATTTTTTAAACTATTTTAGCTCAACAAGTTTTTAGGAAACTTTTTCTAAAAATATTTTAAAAAGACAAACCTTGGTTCCCCCCTTAAAACTTGGTGCTTCTCTACTAATTCTGGAGAGACAATTTTGCGTTAAAACTTTTACATCAAATAGAGGGTTTGTGGTGCCAATGCTATAGCTAAATTCTATCTGATTGTCACTTATTTCGACGTCACTTTAGCAAATATCCTGGTGTAAATAATTTTTGAAAAAAACTATTAGTGTGTTTTTTTTTTAATTTTTTACGGGTATGCGCTCTCGCAAGGAGATCCCTATCACGCTCGAGAAGCGGCAAGTGCGCGGAAATGTTGGTGTGTGTTGGTTTTGAAACGGTTCAGGTTGTAACTTGCAGGGAAAACTGTCGCAGGGAGTTTATTCCACAGCGATGCTGTTCTCCAGAGATATGAATTCTGATATAATGAGGTTCTTGGTGCCTCTATTTTGACAATAAATTGATGGTTACCGTCTGTTTGACGTGTTCGCCTAGTAGGTGCTACTCCCGGGGGGATCATACATGCCAACTCTTCAGAGTATTTTTCGTGATAATACCTGTAGAAGAGAGATAGATCGCCCACAGTTCTTCGATGTTCGAGACTATTTAAGCTACGGGTAAGTGCGGGGTCATTGATCAGCTTGATAGCTCGTTTTTGCACGGTGTTCAAAAGCATTTAGGTATGTTTGGGTGCCGCACTCCATATATGTGAGCAGTACTCCATAGTTGGTCGAATCTGGGCTTTGTAGAGTGTCAGCAGTTGGCTTGGTGTATACAGATGTCTTGTACGAAATAGCTCCCCAAGCTTTTGGGACGCCCTTTTAGCTATATCTACCACGTGACTGTGCCAAGACATGTTGGTCTCTGCAGTGACTCCTAAGATGTTCAACTGGCTCTGCAATGCGACAGCACTTGAAGATAGCATGATGTTTGGCTCACCGGTGCTGGTCTTTTTTGAAAACAGGGCTGCTTGGGTTTTCTGCGCGTTGAACTGTACAAGGTTTTTGTTGCCCCAGTCCTCTATTATCTCCAAGTCGTTATTTATCTGTGATATTGCAGTTAGTCTAAGGTATTCGTAAGGCTATTTTACAGTAATCGCAGCATTGCTTAGCATTTGGTTTTAGTGGTATCCTGAAACAAAAAAAAACCGTTATAATTTGTGGATTTAGATTTTTTAAACTATTTTAACTCAACAAGTTTTTAGGAAACTTTTACTAAAAATATTTTAAAATGACAAACCTTGATTTCCCTTTGTACTATCTTAAACAAAACTTGTTGCTTCTCCACTAATTCTGGAGAGACAATTTTGCGTTAAAACTTTTACATCAAACAGAGGGTTTGTGGTGCCAATGCTTTAGCTAAATTCTATCTGATTGTCACTTATTTCGGCGTCAATTTAGCAAACATCCTGATGTGAATAATTTTTTAAAACACTATTAGTGTGTGGTTTGTAAGGCTATTTTGCAGCATTCTTTAGCTTATGGGTTTTATAGTATTCTGAAACAAAAAAATCCCTTATAATTAATAATTTTTTAAACTATTTTAACTCAACAAGTTTTTAGGAAACTTTTTCTAAAAATATTTTAAAAAGACAAACCTTGGTTCTCCCCTCAAAACTTGGTGCTTCTCTACTATTTCTGGAGAGACAATTTTGCGTTAAAACTTTTATATCAAACAGAGGGTTTGTGGTGCCAATGCAATAGCTAAATTATATCTGATTGTCACTTATTTCGACGTCACTTTAGCAAATATCCTGCTGTAAATAATTTTTTTAAAAGATTATTAGTGTGTGAATCGTAAGGCTATTTTACAGTAATCGCAGCATTGCTTAGCATTTGGTTTTAATGGTATCCTGAAACAAAAAAAAACCGTTATAATTTATGTATGTATATTTTTTTAACTATTTTAACTCAACAAGTTTTTAGGAAACTTTTACTAAAAATATTTTAAAAGGCAAACCTTGGTTTCCCGTTTTACTAGCTTAAACTGGCTTCTCTACTAATTCTGGAAAGACAATTTTGCGTTAAAACTTTTACATCAAACAGAGGGTTTGTGGTGCCAATGCTATAGCTAAATTCTATCTGATTGTCACTTATTTCGGCGTCAATTTAGCAATTATCCTGCTGTGAATAACTTTTTAAAATACTATTAGTGTGTGGTTTGTAAGGCTATTTTGCAGTAATCGCAGCATTCTTTAGCATTATTAATATTTTTTTTAACTTCTTTATTTGTTTTTTTAAAATCTCAAAAGAAGTATCGAGGAAACCTGGATCACAATCTACATTTGCATACCACTTTCTTATTGTAGACTGATCAGGTAAAGCCAAGGCAAACTCCTTCCTGACAGCCTCATAAGCCTTGCTTGAATAAAATTAAAGAGTGGCTGCAAATTTCCTTAGAGGTTCTGGGTATTTTTCATGTGTTGTGGTACCACTTTTTACATTTTTAAGGTATCTTGACATAAGTAAATGAGGCACATCACTTATGGTTTTGTCAATGTGATCCACACCATCATTCGAAATGTCTTAATTTTTTAAAAATTGTATCACATTTTTCATTTCTAAAACTTTTTTCGGTAAAGTTGCTTCCTATACCTCTCATTTGATTTAAATAATTCCTGTTTGTGCCTCAATATATGACTTGGCGATTTGCTACAAAAAGAAATAACATGAAAACAATATTGTTCACAATTTAGCTTTTTCAATATATTTTAATAATGAAAATTTTATTAAATGTCAAAAAAACTTGTGTGCAAACAGCTAATTAGGTTTTTGATATACAGTATATATAGCTAGCTAGCGAAAAAATGTTATTCTTTATTATTTTAGTTTAGTTTATTTATTAAACGGATAGCACCATTTTACAATTTTGAATTACAAAATACTTAAAATAACCTAAAAAATTTACTCCCTAAATATATAAAAAACACTTAGGTAATTAAAAATAAACATTCACTGTTAAACATTTTACAAACATGAATTAATACGATTTTTTATCACACTGATAGAATTGTTAAAAATATCAACCTGTCCTGAAAGATTATTTGCCAACCGAAGAGATCTACTAATGGGGTTATGATATATTCAATATGAAACAGGTTACTAACCCGAGTATGGCGAGCAGCATTTAAGCCTACACAATCAAGCAAAGTTGAAAAGTCGATCTCACCTTTTATCAATTTACTTATAAAGCATAAATCCATTATTATCCTACGATTCTGGAGAGACTGTATATTTAAAGTTTTTTTTATGCAGCCATACTCATATTCGCCCCTAATGAGGTTCATTTTGTATGCACAAGTTCTTAAACATTTATTCTGTACCCTTTCTAGGCTTTCTATATAAGCATTATAATGAGGATTCCAAATGAATGAGGCGTACCCAAGAGAGATCTAACCAATGAGCAGTATAATACTTTAAAAGTCGTATAATTAAAATCTTTAGACAATCTTGTAATAAACCCCAACATTTTAAATCCCTTTGAAACGACACCTGAAATGTGAGCCCTAAACGTTAACTGTCAACCAATATTCCTAGATCTTTAATTTCATCTTTTCTTTCAATAACTTGGTTTCCTAAGGTATACAAATTAAGAACTGTGTTATTTTACCAAGAAAATGAAATACAGTAACATTTATTCACATTTAAATCTAAATCATTAATAGTACACCAATAATAAAAATTATCCAAATCAAGTTGTAGATTATATATGTCAAGATCCGAATAAATTATTTTATATAACTTAAAGTCATCAGCAAAATTTAGTGCTTCAGCATGCTCTATAACTTGAATAACATCATTAATAAATAAATTAAACAGAAGGGGTCCAGAATGAGTGCCCTGGGGGACACCAGATGGTACATCGTTATCCTGAGACAAAGAACTCTAGATCCTAACACATGATATTCAGGAATCTAGAAAACCCAGTGCAGTTAACTTATGTAGAAGCAACCGCAAGTTGACTCTATCAAAAGCTTTGGAAAAGTCAACCTGCAGCTGTTTCTCAAAAGCAGAGATAATGCGTTTTTGATACACTCCCAAGTTAGTAACTGTTGATCTTTGAGATGTAAACCCGTGTTGTTGTGAAATTATTATTGATTTGCAGGCCCACGATAAATGCTTTGTAGTTAAGAAATCAAGTAGTTTAGGGATTTCTGACTAAGTACACACTGCACGGTAATTTTCAATGTTTTCCCTATTTCCATTTTTATAAATTGGTTTTAAATAACTATGTTTCCAAAAAATTGGGTATTTCCCAGACCCTAAAGATCTGTTAAATAAAAGTTTCAAGGGTACCGCCAAAGTAAAGACAAAGTTAATTAAAAAATGAGATGGTATTCCATCTGGACCTGATGAAAATTTAACGGGTAGATAATTAATTCGATTCATAGGGGGCGATTCTTCACAATTTGAAAAAATCTGACACAATTTGACATGCCAGATTTTAACCTTAAATCTTGACAACATTGCATCAAAGGATAAATACGATACAATGCAATGTAGAATTCAAATAAGGCATTGGCATATTTTTTATCTGATTTAAGACAAAACAACTTACGGCTACATGCGTGAGTCTCATTAATTTGCTTGAAAAATAATAATCTATTAAAATTATAAACACTATTCACCCTTTGTTTGAAACTCGTAGGCAATGATTGTGTAGAAATACAGTTTACACTTGATAACGGTTAGAGATACTTACTAACCGAAACGTCGTGTTTTAAAATAAATAAAGACAATGGAAGTCCGAAATTTTATTTCTACTATTCACCCTATTATGATAATTGATAATCCGTCCACCTGCGAAACAAGGCCCCAACGACAAGAGGTTTGATTTGAGTGATATAATAATAACAATAAATTTTTTTCAAAAATATAGATTTTTAAAATGTAAAACCAAGACAAGAAAAAACTTATTTTTGACGAAATATGCAGGGAACATTAGGGGCCGGCTTCTCAACAGAGGATTACCCCTGACCCGTGGGTTATCTTTAATAGCTGTATTTTTTTGGCATGTGGTAAATATGTCAGCCAACTCTTTTTTTAACCCACGGGTCAGGGCTAACCGTCTATTGAGAAACCGGCCCTTAGAGACTCAACAAACAAGATATATTGAAGCTACCTAGGTACTATACTGTTACAAAGATACGAACCCTTCAACATCTTCAAAACGATTGTTTGCACATTTTATTCAAAACAAACCAACTAACATTTTTAAATTTAACTAATTTTGTTGGACACTAAACCCTAGATGCACCGTAAGCACATTTCTTGGAATAGTCACTTAATCGCGATTAAGTCCTTGTTGCTCACATAAAACAACAATGATGGATTAGCTAAGCCTTCTTACGGTACATCTAGGGGTAAGCCTTTGGCGCAAAAAAACTATAGTATATAATTTACAACAAAATATTGATTTAAATATCTCTTAGTGCAGATTGTGGGTAATACTTCATTGGCGTCCGTAAACTAAGCACTTTTTGAAAAATCACTACAAATATTTTTTGTTTTTTACAATTTTTTAAAATGTATTTAATAATTTATTAGGAAAATTAACTTTGCGTTCCAACAATTGATAATCAAATAGAGACAATTTCACTCTCAATGAGCCAGTGGCATCCATCAATGTGGGCGATTTACAGAAATCCTCGAAAAATCTATTGATTTTTTACATTTTCATTGAATTTTCAACAAAAAAGCTCTTTCAAAAAAAAAGTCTTCGCTTTATTTTGGCGAAAAAATTTATTTTCAGATAAAGTATAACATAATTTCGTCAATATTACGGATAAGATTTCATTAGCGTTGCAAAAAATCTTTTTAATTTTGAAATTTTGCAATTGTCATAAAAACTAAGTGCTACAAGAAAACACTGATATTACACTTTATGCGGAAGACCAAATTTCTTTTTTAGCAATTTATCATTTATAATTATTTCTAACGGTGTATAAATTTTAATTATACTACGTGATAGACAATAAAATTTTCTTTTAAATGATTAGACCGAAGGTCGTCATAGGTTATACCTTCCCCCTATATGGGGATTCCTGACAGATAGATAGATTTTTGTTGCTATTGGAATGTAGTTAAATGTTTTACTTGTTTGCCACATTGTCAACTACAGCCTACATCTAGGGTGGAGAGGGGGACAAAAGTGGTCAAAGTAAGAAACTCATAACGAATAAAGCTTATAGAAAATTACATTTTCTTTCATAAAAATAGGTCGATGATCTTGCGCGTGGTCTTCTAAAGAAAAACCGATTTACATTACATTTTTGGAAAGAAAGCGTTATCTTCTATAAGTTTTATTCCTTGGCCACTTTTTCCTGGGTGGACTTCCGCCCCTCTAGGTATAACGACGAACATAACTGGAGACAATTTGTAAAAATCGCCAAAAATCAGTATTATTTATAATACATACTGCCGTTCCTAAGAAGAAAATTTTATTTTCTAAATAGTGGCAGAAATTATTTTTGCCTAGAGAACTTCATTTTCAAGAAAATTATTCTGCCGTCGCTAAAAAGATTGTCGCATGTAGAAATTCTATGTTTTGAGAAAATCAGGTTATATATAATTTTGAAATAACAAGCAAAAAATTAAAACCTTCACTTTTATTTTAAAATTATAAGAAAATAAAAAAGTATAAAACTAAACCCGTTTTTCTCAAAACGTAAAATTGCTACTAATTTTCTTAAAAATAAAGTACTCTTGTACTCTTTTCGAAAATAAAATTTTCTTTTAAATAATGCACAGATTAATTATGTAAAGATAATTGATAATTCATATGTGAGTGGGTCTTGCAGCCCTTCCACTGCGACCACCAGTGCAGCTGCGGCTCGTGCCGCAGGCGAGGTGAAGCGGTACATTACAAACATATTATTATACAGGTATTATCTCGGAAGAAAATTTATTGCGTCCTCGTCCTCAGTTAAAAGAGATCAGAAACATATTTATGGGCAAAAAGTTTTATTTATATTGTCGTTTTTCTCTTTCAACTGTCGTACCATGCTCCAATAGTTCTAGGACGCAAAGAGTTTTAAAGAGAATAACGTTTGTACCGGTGTTTATAATGTGGCGCTTCACCTCGCCTGCGGCACGAGCCGCCGCTGCACCAGTGTATCTATTCTGGCTTAATGCTAATAGGGACCTATTGCAATAAAGCCAGGCACAAATTGTGCCGGGCACTATATTGACAGTTTCGCATTAAAAACTGACAGTTGATCTTTCAAAATTGACATACCATAAGTCGAATTTAGAAATCCAGTCGTTTATTTTCCAATAATAGTGGCGTCACTATTAATTCCGGCTCTTATAATACACAATGACCTAATTTTGAAAGAAGACAGCTGTTCTTATAATGCAAAAGTGTCAATATAGTGCCCGGCACAATTTGTGCCTGGCACTATTGCAATAGGTCCCTAATGTTTCATATAGATAAAGATAATTAGTTATATCGAAACTTATAATTATTTTTTACGATTTTTGTAAATAATCTTCATTTATACATGCCACTGTACCATTTGTTGTAAATTAAACCCTTTAGTTTTACATCATTGAAAAGAAAATTTTATGCTATTAATAAATGCTATTTTTTCCTAAAAGGCGTTTTAACGAAAGTTTAAAAAGAATTCATAAAAAGTTTTATTAATAAGAAAATTAATCATGCCTGTAAAAATTTTAGACGCCTTGGTAATTCCTATCTGTTCCGTCTCTGCTAGCGCCACCCAGCGGCAACCGTCTAAACTAAGCGAATAAAAAATTGACCGAAGGAATTAACGCCACCACGCGACGTGGCCTTGTACGCAGAATGAGCGCAATGTATTATATGTTATTGATATATAGAGATCTTTGCTTTGGATTACATCAGATTACATACACTACATACTTTATGTACACCTCCTTTGTTAATAATATAATAATATAATATAAAAACAAACTTAAAATTAACTAATTATTCCTAAAATCTTAAGAGTTGGCTAACAACGCGTATCGATGGTGTTGTATAAGAATCAATATTCGGTAAGTTATTATCGCACAATATTTTCATTTTCGCGATTATTTACGGATCTACGATTTAAGTCAATTTTTTGTGCACTTTGAGCAACTTAACTTTTGATTTTCATGCTTATTTTGCACTGGTGGCAGCTTATGTCTAAGTTCTAGAGATGAGCGATATCGTGATTTTTCAATCACACTAATATTTGTTACTGTGATTTTTTAATATCAGCGATTTTATCAAAATGGCGGATCCAAAATGGCGGACTTTCTTATTTATGAACCGATGTGTATCAAATATAGAAATTGGCGGTGTTTCAAAAAGCTGATTATAAGTTTTGACCTAAACTTATAAAAAATTCAAAATGGCGGATTTTCTTATTTACTAACCGATTTGTCTCAAACCTCAAATATTACATTGCTTGAGGTCATTTAACAAAATTTTTTACTCAAACTTAAAAAAATCGAAATGGCCGATCCAAAATGGTGGACTTTTATGAATGAATTTATGAATCGATGTGTATCAATTATCGAAATTCGCCATTTTGAATTATTTATAAGTAAGTCAAAATCATAATCAGCGACTTAAAACACCAATTTCCATATTTTAAATGACCTCAAGCAATGTAATATTTCAAGTTTGAGACAAATCAAGAAAACCCATCATTTTGGATTCGCCATTCTGATTTTTTTAAGTTTGAGTAAAAATATGTGTTAAATGACCTCAAGCAATGTAATATTTGAAGTTTCAAACAAATCGGTCAGTAAATAAGAAAATCCGCCATTTTGGATTCGCCATTTTGAATTTTTTAAATTTGAGGATAAAACTGTTTTAAGTGATCTCAGGCACTGAAAACTTTTAAGTTTGAGACAAATCGGTTTAAAAATAAAGAAATCCCCATTTTGGATCCGCCATTGTTGTAATAAAAAACTTAAATTAAAGTGTTCCCAGCAAACATCGACCTGCTGGTACTTGACTAATATTGTACTTTAACTGCTGGCATCGGCAACGATGTGCATTATTTTTATTATTTTTGTATTGTGTAATTTGCATATTATTTAAAAGTGCAAAAAATGCAACCTTTTAGTACTTTATTTTTAGTACAACGAAAAGTAATAGTTTATTTATGAAAAATACCAAGTATAGCCAGGGTTAATGACAAAAAAGCATTTTCAAAGTATATTTTAGCAGTTGCTTTTAGAGCACTTTATTTTAGTACAAAAAAACTAAATATTTTACGGTGAAAATAAAATATTTACAAAAAACATTTTAATAATATTTTGAAGAAGGTACTCTTAAAGTACATTTAATTTTTTAATAAAAGCTTAAAAGTTTTGCTGCAAAATTAATATAACAGTGAAAAAACATTTCAAAAGTATTTTTAAATGGTTGCTTTTAAAGCACTTTATTTTAGTACAAAAAGACTAAATATTTTACTGTGAAAATAAAGTATTTACAAAAAAACGTGTTTGCTGGCCTGGCCGCTAGATGGCAAACACTAGTCAACATTTTACAGGTACACTGAAGAATGTCAAGCTTAAGAATGTGAATAATAATTTTATTTATTTTTAAATTGGTGTGAAATATTCCATAATCTTTGGAAATATCCTCATCTGATATGAAAAGGAATATTAAAGATCATTATACAATGATCAAATAATTCTTTCCGTAAATATGAGACGTAAGTGGCACGTAATGTCCTTACAATATTTACAACAAAAGTAGTTTTTTGTACTAAAAAAATTAATAAAATACATTACTTTAAAAGTACATGCTCTTGTGTACAAAAAAGTTTTAAAAAATGCATTGCTTTAAAAGTACAGTGTTTTCTGTATTAAACTATATACTTGCTGGCCTGATGCCGGCCGTTGTTCCAAATCAATACAAATTAAGTACTTCCTACTTAGTACTTTGCTGTACTTTGCAGCGAAAGCCAGTACTTAAAAAGTACTTTTTTTGTAATCCATGTTTGCTAGGTTACCAGGTTACCAAACACTACTCCTACCAAATTTCAGCACTCGACTTAATGGATTTAACTTTACTTAACAAAACCAAATTTCAAGAAAAATGCGTAAAGGATTTTTTAAAGATATTTTTGTATAAATAATATATCTATTTTGTTTTTCATCTGCACATTTTATCGAAAAAAGTTTTTTAGTCCAGCGCTGAGTTGGCCCGGCGCCCAGTTGGAGCCAACGAGTTGGCTCGGCGCCCAGTTGGCGTCGTCGAGTTGGCCCGGCGCCCAGTTGTCCTAGACCGCTTTTCAACAATGACAATATTATTCACCCAGTCTGCACTCGTGTAGGGCTTCCTTTAGCCTCGATTTTAAAGCATCTGGGCCCGGCACATTTGTCAACTGTCAGTTACAGATTCGAAGGCCAAATGCTGCCGCTGTTGCCAATTGATTGTTCCCAAGAGAAAGTAGCAGAGTTTGTTTATTAATTTTTAATTATGTTGGTAAAATTCAGTGGCGTATATAGAAAAAAGTTTCGGGGGCAGTGGCGGATCCAGGGGGGGGGGGCACTAGGGGCACTTGCCCCCCCCCCCCGAGAATTTTTTGAATATACAAATAATGAGTAAAAAGTAATGTTTTTACTAATAAAAATTCAAAATTTTTACCTGCGGCGCGGCGCATGAAAGTGTCTATTGTTATTATCATCGAAATTACAACCACTGACTAATTCAATAAAATGCTGCTTAAAAAAATATATTCCGTTTTTTACCAACAGAGAATGTCACCTAAAGAACCCCCCCCCCACCCCCCGAGAAGCACCTCTGGATCCGCCTTCTTCGGGGGGGCCCGAGACAGTTTCAGGGGGGGGGGCCGAGACTTCATGAGGCCGTATTTTATGCTATTTCATTATTGTATTCATAAAAAATGTGAAAATATCTAAAAAAATCTTAGCTTCGGGGGGGCCCGCCCCCCCCCCCTTATATACGCCACTGGTAACATTTGATTACGAAAAACTGTTACAACGTGACGAAATTTTTAGGAATAAAAAATAATCAAACATTTTGTAGTGATAAGTAGTTGAGATATTAGGATTATTCGCATTTTTTATGGTAGAATTGATTCTGATTTTTTAGATTTTTACTTATAACATACTCAAACCAAAGTTTGGAAAGTCTATTTTAAAAAAAATCTAAATCTTAAACGTATTTTTTTATACTTAAATGCATGCAAAGTGAGTGAAAAAATATATCTTTCTCGAATGGCATTTTGTTTGAAGAAATCTTTTTCAAATCGCATTTTATTCAAATGGCGTGTTGTTCGAAAACTTAGCTCTTCTGTCCCCTTTCTGGCAGATCGAAATCGGTGTTAACCTAACCTTTGTCAATTGATCGCAAACTTATCCCAACCTGTTCACTCAACCCTGGTCATTAATTTGACCTAACCGATCAATTAAAGGACATTTTTTTTGGTTGAAAAGGTGCGTCTGCACAGGGTAGGATAGGATGCGACGCACGAAACATCGAAACATCAAATGTCAAAAGTACGAAATTTCGAAATTATAAAATGTCGAAATGCAAAATGTCGAAAGCTTAAAATGTAGAAATTATATTTAGTGTTTTGACGTTTCGTCCATCGTCCCAATTGACAAGGGTTAGGTTTACAGACAGGTTAGAGTAGGTTTGCAATCAATTGACAAATGTTAGGGAAACATTTTTCAAGTCTTTCGTTCAAGGAAAATGTTTTCAAACAAATATTTTTTGAACAAAATGCCATTCGAACACCATGCTTTCAAACAAATTGTGATTCGAAAAAGATGTTTTCGAAAAAAGTGCCATTCGAGAAAGATGCCATTCGAACAAAATGCCATTCGAAAACTATAGTTTTAAACAAAATGCTTTCAAACAGGTTACATCGACCTATTACAACACCCTGTGAACGTTCTGCCACGTCCCCTACAGTGACGTAGCGTGGGGTCGTCGCCCCCCCCCCCCCGCCCCGAGGCTACTGACGCCCCATGGGTTAAAAGAATTAAAATTATTTTTTAATACTTTTTTTTTGCAAAAAACAGTGTGAAAGTATTTTTGTATTAAATCACTGGCTTTTTATGGCCCTCGTAGTTTATCATAAAAAACAAATAAAAAATCGTCTAAAGATCATAACTAAACAAAGTTATAACAGTTCTATGTTAAAAACGGAATTATTAATAACCGGACATTATCAAAAACTTTATTCTGCAAAACAAGGCAAGAGCAAAATTGAAGTTCTGTATAGTCTTTTAAATTATCAAAACCGGACAAAATTAAAAAGGACAAAAACATAAAAAGGGCTCGGGCCTAGCTTTCGAGGTTCACCTAAAGAAGAGCGGTTCTGATATAACTATGCAATTAAAGCGTCCTTCACTGCAATTTTTTTTACTACCATGCCTAATAAAAACACCGTCTCTACATAGGGATTGCTATAGCACATAAGGCGTTTTCATTAAGCAAGGGCCATCTTTAAAAAAGGTCAGGTGTTGGACCCTAGGTTAGGATTCATTTGCAATTAATTGACCAACAGGGTCGGTTCGATTCGGTTAACACCAATTTGCCGCCAAACTTTCATGAGACCGATTTGTATGAGAAGAAGAGAGACGGAACCAGTATACATGAAAAGATAGGAGACCCCTTTTTATGATTTTGTCCTTTTTGATTTTGTCCGGTTTTGATAAAAGACGTTATACTAAACTTCAATTTTGCTGTTGTCTTGTTTTGATGACGTTTTTGATAATGTCCGGTCTTAATACTTCCGTTTTTTTCATTGGACTGTTAGGCCATTTTTATTTAATGATCTTGGATGATTTATTTATGACGATGGATGGGGATTCGCTTTTAAAAGTTGGATTGCTTAAAATGGTACGAAAAAACAAAAAAATACTCTATCAAAACAACAACAAATGTCACGTGACGCGATGTCGCACATGCGCACATCCAGTTCCAAATAAAAATTAAATAACTTTTATTTTTATTTTTATATGTTTAAACCCAGCAATAACGTCTTTTAGACGAAAATTCGTTTTGATAACAAAAGTACAAAAATAATCACCACTTACAAAATCTGACCAAGTCCCATTTCAGTCAGAATATCTGGCTAATTCTAGGGACAATATTTGACATTATTAGACTTTTCCATAAAAACCCGATAAAAATATAACGGTGGCAACAGGGTGGAGCAAATTCTGTAGCGAGCCTTTCACGCACCTTCCACGATATAAACTTAGTGCCTCTTTGTTAATTTTGCCGTGAAAAACAAAGAAGGAAAATAAACTTAGCTGACCTCATAAAGAAAAATAATAGAAATTACAAATCTGAAAAAATTTGGCGATATTTGAAATGTCAATTTCTAGTGACGGTGTGAATTTATTTCCAATTTTTAAATTAAAAATTTACAACGACTAACGTATTTTTGCTAAAAAAAAATAATTATATCGTGATGCTGCATCCAACAAAAAGTGGGAAATTGCCTTGTAGGTAAGTTTTTAAGTTTAAAAATTGCCTTTTAAACGAGAAATCTTAACCGCCAGATTGGGGGCAATTCTTTACATTTCAAAAAATCTGGCGAAATTTGAAAAAATGTGACATAATCTGGCGCTTAAGATTTCTCTTTTAAAAGGCAATTTTTAAACTTAAAAACTTACCTAAAAGGCCATTTCCCACTTTTTGATAGATGTAGCTTCACGATATAATATTTGTTTTTAATTAAAAACCGGTAATTTGTTGAAAATTTTTAATATAAAAATTGTAAATAAATTCAAAGCAGATAACCATTAACCATACAAACTGAAATGTCAGATTTCATCACATTTCTTTCAAATTTATGAGTCCTATTCGTTTTCTTTATGAGGTCAGCTAAGTTTACTTTCTTTCTTTGTTTTTCACGGTAAAATTAACAAAGAGGGACTAACTGCATGTCGTGGAAGGGTCGCTACAAAATTAGCTCTACGCTGTTGCCACCGTTATATTTGAACGGATTTTTAAGGGAATGTCAAATTATTTCTTTAAAATCTGCCAGAAAAATCTGACTAAGTGGGATACTGGTCAAATTATTGAAGTGGTGATTATTTTTTTACTTTTGTTATCAAAGCTAGGCACGTATATAGTTTTTTATTCTGGGGGGTCCTCCCATATAGAAACTGCTGTTATTCAGTGACGGCCCATGAGGTTTTGGATAGGGTAATCAAAAATACTTGCTACAGTCGCCGCCGGCGGAAGATTACAGGGGTGCTACGAACAATTTTCGTCTAAAAGACGTTACTGTTGGGTTTATAAGGATAAAAATAAATATTAAAATAAAAATAAATGTAAATTCTATGGGAAACTGTGTGTGCGAATGAAGAAGAATAACAAAATGTTGAAAGTCCAGAATATCGAAAGCTTGGGTTATTAGATATAATAATAGAAACTAACTTGACCAGATCAGGTGCCTTTTTTTTGTAATATACTTTAAAACCTAACCTGACCTGGTTAGGTAAGTACCTATATTTATATACAAGAAGAAACTTACTTGTCTCTTTCACTTAATTTGTGAACGGATCCCTTTCACAAACAAACCTTCTCTTGCTGGCTATTTTACCACAATTTATCGCACATTTCATTCGACCCTGCCACCAACCCAGAGACAAATTCTCTATGCACCAACCCAACCTCACTTTTTTATTTACCCGCCAACACGAGTCGCCTGTGGTCTGTTTTGTATCACAGTGTTGTATTATTTTGTGGTTTTGTGTCTCGTGCTTTGAAAATGGAAGAGGAAATTAGATTCAGTGTAATTAACTAACTAGAAACAGTTAGTTTTTTTTAATAATTTTCACCTAACCAGGTCAGGTTAGATTTTAAACCTGACCTGGTTAGGTTATTATACAAAACAAACTAACCTGATCTGGTCAAGTTAGTTTTTTTGAAATTATAATTACCCAACCGGATTAGGTTTGCTTTTTTTTTATTTCGTATACCAATCTAACCCGATCTGGTTAGGTTTTATTTTCTGTCTTTTAAATTTTTCAACTATTAGTATTTTTGTTTCTTCGACATTTTGTACTTTCGACATTTTGTGTTTCGATGTTTCGTCCGTCGCCCCTTCAATTGATTGCAAACTTATCCTTACCTGTCCATACACGCCCCTTTTCCACCAAAAAAAATGTGTCCAATGGACCGGTTAGGTCACGTTTTCGATCAATTAACCAGAGTTGAATTAACAGCTTAGGATAAGTTTGCCATCAATCGACAAAGGTGAGGTTTGGTTTAATAAAAAAAATGCAAAATTTGCTTTTTGTATTAGGAAATGCACGAAATGTGATGACATCGAACTTTAGAAAAGCTATCGTCCAAAAAAGTCGGCAAAAAATTTTGCACCCTGACAATTGTGTATCTTTATCAATATTAATGTTAATCCCGGAATAAAATACACAAACAAAATATAACGGGTTTAAAACCTTAGATACTTGAATTAAAATATATTGAAATTGAAGAAATAGTTAAAAAGCTAAAGAATAAATTCCAGTGCAAAATTATTTACTCTGTAGGTTCATTGAATAGCTACCTAATTTGAAAAAGTAATAAAAAAAAATAAAATAGTTTTTAAGGTTTTGATTATAACAAATATAATAAGGGTAAAAAAAAATTGAATTTGTTTTTTTAAACTTATGAAAATAAAACCAAGTAAAAATTTTCATTAAACTTTGGTTTTATATTTAAAAGAACTATGAATAAAGACAGACAGCCATTTTGAATTTTTTGGCCCAAACTTATTTTAAGCAAAAATAAAAAGGATTTTTTTGACGGTCCCCAATAGTCTTCCTACCTATAAGTGGCTAAAAAATAAGTCAGCCAAGCATACTTTTTCATTCAAATTTATTTTAAAATCAAGCTCAAAAACACGACAAAGAAAAACAATTTTTAGCAGCTGCTCAAATCTTGGATTGATTTTGCAGTCAAGTCAAGTAATATTATTTAAAACACACAAATGTTTATGAATAAAATTATGAGATTTAGAAAACAAAAAATTTTTCCACTCTCCATGCATTTAGGTATAAAAAAATACCTTTAAGATTTTAATTTTTTAGAAAACAAAATACTTAACCAAACTTTAGTTTGAGCATGTTTTCAGCTATTATAAGCAAAAATCTCAAAAATCAGAATCAATTCCGCCGTAAAAAATGCGAATTATCCATATCTCTACTACTATTATCACTACTAAATGTTTGATTACTTTTTATTCCTAAAAATATCGGGGGGAGATTGATCCCCCCTTAGGTACCACCTTGCACGTTACGTTGTAAGAGTTTTTCGTAATAATATTTTAACAACATATTTAAAAAGTGAAACCCAACTTGTGAACGGTCCCTTTATTGGTTTCACTTGGAAACAATGAATTGACAACAGCGGCAGTATTTCGTAACTGACAGTCCCCTTGGTGATCTGTGACTGACAGTTGTCAAATGTGCCAGAAAGAAACACCGTTGTATGATGAGGTGCTCGGAAAAATACAATTTATCAAGAACTTGTGGATTATCAGTAGCCGAGTTTCAAGGTAGGTTTTAGATTAAATTTTCCCGCATATTTTAAATTTTTGGGGTTTTCATAATTTCCTAAGTTGGCCCATTACCGTGTGGTGTAAGACGTTTTACACAAAGCTGAAATTGCAGTGTTGTCAAGATTTACACCTAAATTCTGTTGTTTCAAATTTCGTCAGATTATTTCAAATTATTTCAAATTTTGAAGAATTGCCCCCATTATGTCACATTTTTCCAAATTTCGTCAGATTTTTTGAAATGTAAAGAATTGACCCCATAATATCAGAATATGACAAAACTAATGGGTTCACATCAACAGTTTTTTCGAAATTATAATGGGGAAGATTGGCGTTATTGTCACTTTTGTAAACAGTAGAGAAATGCTCTGAAAAAAGATCTACAGTTTCATGAAGACTACCACTATTTCTATCACCCAAAAACATTGATATTGGCAGTGAGTGAACTTTTCTTTGATCATTACAAAATTTCCAAAAAGATCTAGGATTATTATTTATATTTTGCTCAACTCTGCCAATATATGAATCATGACATAAAGCTGTAAGCTGTTTACATTCACTCCGTAACCGAGAAAAAACTATATAGTCCTCAATTGATTTCGACTCTTTATAATTGATATGAGCCAACTTTTTTTACTAACAAGTCGTTTCAATTCGGGACTAAACCATTTAGAAAATGACCAAGATTTAAATTTTTTGAGAGGCACAAAATGATTAATAGCAGTATAGATAACGTCGTAAAATATTTGAACTGCCTCATCAATATCATATTCACAAAGTGAATCCCAATTGACACTTGCTATGTAATTGTTTATAGAAAAATAATCTGCGTTTTTATAATCATAGTAGTACTCTTCATATTTAACAAAATTTGTACAGTTTATCTTAAATGAAATATCTAGAGGTATATGATACGCGGTGCTTGAATCAATAGGATCCACAGCTCTGTCCACAAGCAACATGTCAACACTTGTAAATACCAAGTCCAAAAATATGTTTAAATTATTTGGAATTAAGTTTTTTTGGTACATACCAAGATAGCCAAAGCAATTACCCATAATTTCGCCGGGAGATCCACTAGGACATACCGCTATAACACCATGTTCGTCATTTCTCCATCTGGCATCAGGAATATTATATAATCACCAGTTAAAATCAGCTTCGCATTTGGATAGCGACATTTTATTTCTTCCACAGATAAGCAATACGTTTCATAAATATTCAAATTTGACCTAGGAGGTATGTAACAGCATCCAATAAGGTATTGTTCATGATTGTAAGTGACAAGTATAACCACTTGATTCAACAACGAGTCATCACATGGTATTCTTTTCGATACTAGATTATTTCTAACAGCAATCAGGGTTCCTCCTCCGAGTTCTGCGTGGTTATTAACTATATTTTCCCGGTCACTTCTATATATATTAAAATTTGAAAACCCCAACTCAGAGTCAGAAAAATCTGAATTTAACCAAGTTTCACATAGTAAAATTATATCATGTGTACAAGCTAATGTCCACTCTTTAAAGTGCTTTACTTTAGCTCTCATACCACCTACGTTATGATAGAATATTAGAAATTCTTTTGACTCATTATCTCTTTTAGTGTTACCCGTTTTTACTGGTTTTTTTCCTTGACAATTCTGGGGTTCCCTTTTATGTATTTGATGGTAACATTTTCTCCATTTTCTTTTTTTGTGGCAAGTTCCTCTCTAAGTTGTTTTAAATGTTTTCTTTGTGCCAGTGTTAGGTCAGAAGTAATGCTAATACTGGGATTAGTGTTCTTCTTTTTATTTTTAATAACTTCAATGGCTGTTTGTTTGTTATCCATTATGATTTTCAAGGGTCTGACTTTATCGCCAGGTTTCCCAACTCTCAATACCTTAACTACTTTGGTAGACACATCAAAAACTGGATGTAATAAGTCAATAATAAGCTTTTTATCATCGTTTATCTTATCTTGAACTAACTGTTTTTTGGATTCTGGGACATTGTATAACATAACATTTCTTTCACGAGTTTTCCTTTCATTCATTTCTTGTATAAAATCATTATAGCCAATATCAGCTTGCTTATCTGACCCACTATTATTATTATCTTCTAATGCATAGTTAGTTTTGGGGCGCAACATTTCTGGGTTACTTTGATTTTCAAAGGTATTAATTTCTAAGCTACTTAACTTTTCTTCCATTTTATCAATCCTTTTTTTTAATATAGGGAGTATTCGAAGTCCTTCCTGACACACTTCGCAATAAAATTTTAGGACTCGCTTGTCCTTTAACTGCTGCATTACTATCTTCTCGGATCTTGAAAGATCTGCACATCCGCAGTGAAAAGTTAAATGACATCCATCACAATTACATGAATCGTCATCCATGACTTGCATTTCACAAACAAAACAATTTTTTGTCATTTTTCACTTATGTATGTAAGCATTTAAACATGGTCAAATTATAAATAATCTTGAGCAAGATTCATACTTTTTGAAAAACCTTGTATATGACTAAAAAAACTTGATATCTGATCATTTTATTTTAGGTTTTAGAGCATGCAGAAGTTTTTATGAACAATATTCAAATATACAGTGTGATCACAAAGAGCTTTTTAAAAATTACTTTTTGTCATGAAATCAATATTAAAGATTTCTATAATCAACTTAATACTCTTTGTTAGAATTTTAGTAGTTAATGTATATTTCTTTTTTAAGTTATCTTTTTACCATTTCTGAAGATCTCAAAACTAAAAAGAACATAAACTAAAATGTCACAAAGTACATAGCTGTTACGGGCTCACAACGACAAATTAAAACTCGCAATTGTTGAAAACGATACGTCAATTTATTTCGACAAATTATGTACAAAAACACGCACTTAAACTTACTAATAACTTGCTAACAATTCACTACTTTAATACGCCTATTAACTTCGCGTTAACATCTAGCGATCACTACCGTTGGTTATCTTTTACTCCCCGATGCACGACGTCCGGCCCTATATATGAGGGTCTGCCTACAATTCGAGAATTTTCCATCTTTGTTCGATTCCGAATCATTCCGCCCTTTTCTGGAGCCGGACCGTTCACATACCAGTTCGTCACAGATAACGCAACTAAAACCTAGATTAAGAATACAACCATGAAATACGTCAACCTAATACTACACTAAACCTAAATAAATTCTAACTATAAAATTTAAATAACTTAAATTTGTAACAATAGCGAACAATCAAAAAAACAATCAAACCAACCTGTAATTATGATGTCTTTATGTGCCCCATGACGACTCTCCTTCTTTTGGTACTGCTGCTAGTGCTGCTACTAGATTCAGTTTGTTTTTGAAGATCTTCATTTAATCTAAAAAGTTAAATTGTGCTTACTTCTTACCTTTTTTTGATAGCGAGACCTCAGGATAGCTTTAAGTTTATTGTAGGATGGTAAAATATGTTAAAGAAAGCAAAAAAACTAAAAAAATTGGGATCAGCATCAAAACTATAGGCATTTTTTAATGAGATTTTTATTAGAAAAGTGAGAACTGTGTTTTGCTAAATGTTATGGTTTGCAAGTTTTGTTTTGTTTCTTATAATTCAAGCAGACTTCCCCATTTTCTGCAGCAAATTATGTTAAAAATGTAATTATGAATATAAATTTGAAACCAAATTTTCGTGGCTACTGTAGTATTTGTGTTTCTTTATAAACGAAACCCCCTCTACCACCTCACAAACCATCCTTAAAAAAATGGTGTTATCTGCAGGTACCAAAAATTTTTTTCACTATTTGTAAATTTGTTAATTTTTTATCAGAATACCTGACTCATTTTGAGTGAAAATAAAAACACCTACTTACTGTATAATATATAAAAATACTATTAAAAAGGCAAACTTACTTTCTTTTTCTTTTAATCCTAAGTAAAGATGTGTCTCTTGACATATTACTTGATGAGGAGGATTGTATTATTGAGACTATGTTGGTTTTTTCAATACTACTTGACGAGGAAGAAATAACTGCCAAGCTAAAACTTGTCTCTGTACCTGCTTCATTGGAATGTTCTAGGTCTGCTGAAGAGCTTGGTCCCATTTCTGTAGTTTGGGTAGAACTTAAAAAGCTAACATTCGCCTTGTTGCTAGAATCTTGATTATTGTTATACAATAATGATGGCACAGCAGTTTTTGTAATAAATTTTTTGCCATTTTCCAAAAACACATCTTTTCTCTTAAAATGTTGGGAGCAAATAAGTTTATGTTTAGTCCATTGCCATTTGTCTGCATCAACACCTATAGCTTCTAACCATATCCTACGCCTCGGATATTCTTTTGGAATTCTATAAATAAAACCAACAAGTTCTACTTTTTCTAGATTATGTTTTAAACACTTGTTAATAGCCATTTACAATAAGTGTAGGTAGGTAGGTAATGTATGAATAATGTATAGGTACTAATACAAAGTAATATGTAAATCCCTCACCAAAAAAATTTGAATAACACACTCTAACAACAAGGGGCTGATCAATCTGTAAGAGCTTGTAGAAAATCTTAACAGAACTTTTACTCGTAAGGACTTGGCAGGACTCGTAAGGACTTGGCAGGACCTATAAGGATTTGACAGGGTCCTTAAGGACCAAACATGACCCATAAAGACTGACAGGACAAAAAAAATATGGATATAATCTTGGGTGTACCTGTAAAAAGTTTTTGATATTTGTCAGCCCCTTGCAACATAAAATCTTGGTACTTATAGTATATATAACACAGCCCCTATGTAAGAAACTAATTTTCTTAACATACCTGCAGATGAACTTTAAGCACATTTCTTGGATTAGACCCTTAATCGCGATTAAGTCTTTGTTGATCACATACAAAACAACAGAGAGATATTGGATTAGCTAAGCTGTGTTACAGTCCATTTAGGGGATAGGGTCTTTAAACACTACATTTTTATATGATATATAACAGGCCTCTTAAAAGGGGGCTGTGGATATATTTCTCAGGTTTATAAATTGGGCTTTATACTTACAAATGGAACGATATATTCCTATTCTGGTTAAACCGCGCACTTAAATGGCAGCCTTTTGCCTGACACGTCATTGTCTATGAAAATAGTTCACAAAATGTTTTCAGCACTATTATCAATATTTATGTCACTAGAAACACAGCGAAAAGCACGTGAAAATATGATAAAAATCACAAAAAATCGAAAAAAGGAAATAAACGACCGTTCACTTTCCAAATCGAAAAAGTAGGGTTAGGTCTACAGAACACAACAGAGACGTTTGATCAAGGCCTTTTGGCCATCAAATCACGCCCAAACAAAGCTTAAAGCCGGCTGTCCATGAAACTTATTTTCCGCGCCGATTTTTTTTCTCAGTCAAATCAACCAATCAGAGCCCCAGAAAAGATAAAGCCAGGGGTATAATAAGGATTATGGACACCCTGCCTTATATCTATCCTCCCTCAAAATGGCGACTGAATGACACTAATGACAGATAAATGGCGGACCCATTGCGTCGCACGAAATTAGGCTGCGCAGTGGTTTTCACCTGTTCTCATCTTTTTACAAGTTCATTGGTTAATTCCCATAAGAAAACGCTAAGGTTCAAGTTAGCGAAAGTGGTCCAGTCAAGGTCACACGCAGATACATGTAGTCGAATTGTATGATATGTTTTTATGTGGTAGACACTAAAAAATCGAGTTTTGGAAAGTAGGTAAAAAGAAAAATGGCGTATGATGTTATCTCATCAGCGGGGCACAAGAGCCCAATAGTATAATGTGTTTTTTTGTGGTGTGTTATGTTATCAGTATGTTGGTAGACGGGTAAAAGAGTATGTATTTTTTGTGTTAGGTAATAAGGAGGGGGGATGAGGCGGGATGGGGGGTTCAGGTGGTAGCAGGATGCGTCTTTTTTTCGTTGAGCGAGAAGTTGGGTGGTGATGTGTGTGTGTGTGTGTGTGTGTGTATATATATTACAGAGCGAGAGATAGATATGGTACGCGGGTAAAAGAGTATGTATTTTTTGTGTTAGGTACAATAAGGATTGGGATGGGGGTTTCAAATATTAAGAGGCGTGGTAGCAGGATGTGTGTTTTTTTTTTCGATGAGCGAGAAGTTGAGTGGTGATGTGTGTGTGTGTGTGTGTGTGTGTGTGTCGTATTACAGCGAGAGATAGAGATTAGTAGGGGAGCCGTGGGTTAAAAAAAGTAGATGAGCCTCGGTGGATATGGGTATTGTGTCACTTTATGTTACGTTAGCGTCACGTTAGCGTCACGTTAGCGTCACGTTAGCGTCACGTTAGCGTCACGTTAGCGTCACGTTAGCGTCACGTTAGCGTCACGTTAGCGCCACGTTAGCGTCACATTTGCGCCACGTTAGCGTCACGTTTGCGTCACGTTAGCGTCACGTTAGCGTCACGTTAGTGTCACGTTAGCGTCACGTTAGCGTCACGTTAGCGTCACGTTAGCGTCACGTTAGCGTCACGTTAGCGTCACGTTAGCGTCACGTTAGCGTCACGTTAGCGTCACGTTAGCGTCACGTTAGCGTCACGTTAGCGTTACGTTAGCGTCACGTTGGCGTTACGTTAGCATCACGTTAGCGTCACGTTAGCGTCACGTTAGCGTCACGTTAGCGTCACGTTAGCGTCACGTTAGCGTCACGTTAGCGCCACGTTAGCGTCACATTTGCGTCACGTTAGCGTCACGTTTGCGTCACGTTAGCGTCACGTTAGCGTCACGTTAGTGTCACGTTAGCGTCACGTTAGTGTCACGTTAGCGTCACGTTAGCGTCACGTTAGCGTCACGTTAGCGTCACGTTGGCGTTACGTTAGTATCACGTTAGCGTCACGTTTGCGTCACGTTTGCGTCACGTTTGCGTCAATCATTGGTTTACGTAAAAAAAATTTCATGACACATGATTTTGCCGTCAAAAATTTACTTTTTATTAGAGCTATTTGGTTTTTCTTGGTTTTTGTAAAACTTATTGGGTTCACAACAATTTTTGTGGCTAAGCAGGCATTGAAAGATTTTGTTTCTCTTCCGTGGGTAGCTCGGAAACTGTACACCTAAGGGGAGTCCACGATCTAATGGACACCTATTAAGTGTTGACAGTTAACTGTTTCGTCCTTAAGGGACTCTTCAGAACACTGCATGTTGAAATAATACTTTAAATACTCTTATCACGAGTCGTTAAATACCGAGATGAATTCCAAGACGTGCGCAAGCGTTGATCTGTCACTTCTGCCAACCAATCAACTGAGAGATATTTCAGTATGGTTTTATACAGCAAAACTTTAATAATTTTCAGTTCTTTTTTATGAAAATTCGTCGTTTTTGTGCTGTGAAAATGCCGGTGACATGCAAGTTGTGTGACAAATTATTTAGTGCCCAATTTAATTTGAATAAACACTGTCAAAGTAAACATGACATACAAAAACAAAGGTATTCCTATGCAGAAAGTGTTTTTATGTTTATGGATCGTTCATACTCGTCTTTTGTCTAGTCTTTTGTCTTGGTTTAGTCATATGTCTTGTCATAAGAAAGCAAACCCACTGTTTCTTATGGTTCATACAATGCTTTTGCTTTTGTTTTTAATTAGTCTTTGTCTTAAGAGTTGCCAACTTTCAATCCTTAGGACAACGACTAAGACGAGTGACAGACATCAGCTGATGTTTGTTGTTTTGTTTTACAGGGCGTCGGAAGAGAAAAGCGCGCGGTCGAAATTTTGAATTTACCGCAATTAATCATGTTTTTAACAGAAAATCTCAACATAACCTCAAAATTTTATTTGCTTTTTTTTCTTTTTCGCTTTTGTTCTTTCGTGTCTGTGTTTCGTGTACAGATTAGGTTAAATAAGATCATTTTGTGTAGAAAATAACTTTTGAAGAGGGCCTTTTTATTGAAATTGAATTTTTTTTTCAGTGAGTTATGACTAAGACTAATCAAAAACAAAAGACGAGTTCATACTCGTCTTTTGTTTTTGATTAGCCGATTTTGTTTAAGACAGCTAAGACTAATCAAAGGACAAAGACTAATCAAAAACAAAAGACTAAGACGAGTATGAACAATACTTTAGGTGCCTAGAATGTAAATGCTCCTTCACAAAAAACTTGGATCTGTGTGATAATTTGAAATACAAACACAATCAAGAAATACTTGAAGAAACATTGGAGTTGAGAGTCAATACTCCCATGGCAAAACAAAATAAACGTGAAATGCATAAGATCATATAGAAGAAATATTGCATATACCAGGGCTATCAAAATGGACGGGCCACGATCCTCCACTTTGTTGACGTCACATCCAGGGCTGATTTTTTTTTTGATGGTCACGTTACGACACAGCTGATTGTCTTTAAAATATTGAAGTTGGAATGACGGTTCATGGATATTTGATTTTTTTTAAATAAAGCCGTTTTTGAGATTGTTTTTACTTTATTCTGGCAGAACAATTTTTTTTAAATGTATAGTAAGCCCTAATTCATAAGCATAAGCATAAGCTCACACAAAACTTAAGTTTAAAGCAGAAGCGAATGTGACAATCACATATGACAAAGTCAAATACATGTCAAATATAACAGTTGGCATGTGGTACATGGCGGGTAATTTGAATTCAAAATAAGGAATGCTAAATCTTGAAGATTTTAACCTTTTAATCATGTTGCTTCCTTACAAACCTTTGGTGGAATATCGGGATGGTGTCTGAGAATATTTCACTGAAATTTTGCCATAAGACCCAATGTAAAATTCAGCCCCGGGAGAACAGCTGATTTTTTCAGGGTCGTGGCCTCTATTTTTATGTTGGCCTTGCATATACCTCAAAAAATATTAATCGCAGCACGTAGATCAGAAAGAAAAGACGAATCTTAAAATGCAAAAATATACAGGGTGTTCCCTCTTAAAAAATCGACTTCATTGTCACACCCTGTACAGGGTGTCCCAAATTCGTTGTTTTTTTGTGGTGTCGGGTATTTCTAGGGGAGATAGAAAAAACTGACCCCCCTTTGCGACGCTCAAATTTCAAGAGAAGCCTAAAGGTGAAAACCACATTTAGATATAGCAAGCCGTTTTTAAGCTACGGAGTGTTTTTGTCTGCATTTTGTGAGGGGGTCTATAACTTTTTTGTTTATGAAAATTTTGTTTTTGTGTAAATAGCTGTCTTATAGATCTTTTCTTGAAGAATTGACAGATGTAAACGGTTTTTATTTTTCTCTTTTGGTTTTTAAAATATTGCATAAAGTTGTTATTTTTCTTACAGAATAACTCTTTTTTTATTCGATTTTTAAAATCAGCTTAAAATTTCCTTTAAAATGATCACACACAATATTTAATTTTTTTATTTTTTTATTGTTTTCTTTATTTTTATTTTTTAATCACCTCTTTATTATTTTTTTATTTTTATAATTTTATAATATTAAAATATTTTAAACCCACTAAGCAAACTAAAATATGTGGTAAAAATAAAAAAAAATTCAAAAATATAAAGAAATAAAGGGATCCTCCCATAAAGAAAAATTAATTTTATGTGATATCTCAAAAACTAAACGTGACAAATGAAATTTAATTTAACAGTTGAATTCCTCTTAAAAAAGTGTCTTAAGAATGTTTTTACAGAAATAAAAAATATTAATAAATAAACAAGTTATAGACCCCTTCCCAAAATGCAGATTTTTTAAAAACACCCCGTAGTTTAAAAACGGCTATATCAAAATGCGATTTTCACCTTTAAGCTTCTTTTGAAATTTGAGTGTCGCAAAGGGGGATCAGTTTTTTTTAGCCCCTCTAGAAACCCGAAACCCCCCAAAAACATCGAATTTGGGACACTATGTACATGGTGACGGATAGAAAAAAATTATGTTGTCATAATTAACCAAGAAAATCTCAATTTATTTTCAATGATAAAGTTGCTGAGTGTTCCGGTTATAAAAAACCACCCGGTACCGACAGAAAATCATACCTAAAAATTAGAATTGACCATTATTTTATACCTTGAATTTTTTATTATACGTTAAGCTCTTCGATCTCGCACCAATCACGGTATTTGCGCCAATAATTTAAATTAGACATTTTGACGTTAATTTTGGCGCATGCTCCTTTGATAGAATTCATCTCGGTATTTAACGACTCGTCTCTTAGCGCCACTCACATCTGAATGTTGGGCCTGTTTGCGTTTTCATCTCTGTGCATTTCCTGAAGGCATAGTACGTCCCATTTATGTGTTTGGCATAGTTGAGAGATAAGGTCTTGTTTATCTTTCGTGATACCTCCAATGCTCAGGCTAACAATTGTCAGGGTTGGCTCTGACAGGAGCCTATTGTTCAGATCGTTTTGCATTGGTTTCCGGTGTTGGAAGGATTGGTCACTGTCTATATAAATCATACATACATAAAAGCAATAAAAGAACTATACAAAGGGTCAAAATCTAAAATTAAAATTCAATTTCTCGAAAACAGAAGCAGCAACAAATTATTTTTTAACACATTTAGGTACTACAAGAAACTGAAAAACATCTGTGGCCCTCTAATTGGTTTTTGGGATACAGGGTGAAAACTCTATGAAACACGTCGAACTTTATAGCAAGTTAAAATTCAATTTCTCAAAAACGGCAGCAGCAACAAATTATTTGTTAACACATATTGGTAGTACTATTTAGGTGCTATAAGTAACTGAAAAAAATCATCTGTGACACTCTTGTTAGTTTTAGAGATACAGGGTGAAAACTCTATGAAACACGTCGAACTTTATAGCCAGTTAAAATCCAATTTCTCGAAAACGGAAGCAGCAACAAATTATTTGTTAATATATATTGATAGTACTCTTTAGGTGCTATAACTCACTAAAAAAAATCTGTGGTCCTCTAGTTAGTTTTTGAGATACAGGGTGAAAACTATATGAAACACGTTTAACTTTATTGCAAATAAAAATTAAATTTCTCGAAAACGGAAGCAGCAACAAATTATTTGTTCACACATATAGGTAGTACTCTTTAGTTGCTATAAGTAACTGAAAAAAAAACTGTGGCCCTCTTGTTAGTTTTTGAGATACAGGGTGAAAACTATAAAAAACACGTTTAACTTTATTGCAAATAAAAATTTAATTTCTCGAAAACGGAAGCAGCCACAAATTACTTGTTAACACATGTTGGTAGTACTCTTTAGGTACTATGAGTAACTGAAAAAAATCTGTGGCGCTCTTGTTAGTTTTTGAGATACAGGATGAAAACTATATGAAACACGTTTGACTTTATTGCAAATAAAAATTCAACTTCTCGAAAACGGAAGCAGCAACAAATTATTTGTTACAGTATGTTGATAGTACTCTTTAGGTACTATAAGTCACTAAAAAAAATCGGTGGTCCTCTAGTTAGTTTTTGAGATACAGAGTGAAAGCTATATGAAACACGTTGAACTCTATAGCAAATAAAAATTCAATTTCTCAAAAACGGCAGCAGCAACAAATTATTTGTTGACACGCCTTGATAGTACTCTTTAGGTGCTATAACTTACTAAAAAAAATCTGTGGTCCTCTAGTTAGTTTTTGAGATACAGGGTGAAAACTATATGAAACACGTTTAACTTTATTGCAAATAAAAATTAAATTTCTCGAAAACGGAAGCAGCAACAAATTATTTGTTCACACATATAGGTAGTACTCTTTAGTTGCTATAAGTAACTGAAAAAAAATCTGTGGTCCTCTAGTTAGTTTTTGAGATACAGGGTGAAAACTATATGAAACACGTTTAACTTTATTGCAAATAAAAATTAAATTTCTCGAAAACGGAAGCAGCAACAAATTATTTGTTCACACATATAGGTAGTACTCTTTAGTTGCTATAAGTAACTGAAAAAAAAACTGTGGCCCTCTTGTTAGTTTTTGAGATACAGGGTGAAAACTATAAAAAACACGTTTAACTTTATTGCAAATAAAAATTTAATTTCTCGAAAACGGAAGCAGCCACAAATTACTTGTTAACACATGTTGGTAGTACTCTTTAGGTACTATGAGTAACTGAAAAAAATCTGTGGCGCTCTTGTTAGTTTTTGAGATACAGGATGAAAACTATATGAAACACGTTTGACTTTATTGCAAATAAAAATTCAACTTCTCGAAAACGGAAGCAGCAACAAATTATTTGTTACAGTATGTTGATAGTACTCTTTAGGTACTATAAGTCACTAAAAAAAATCGGTGGTCCTCTAGTTAGTTTTTGAGATACAGGGTGAAAACGATATGAAACACATCGAACTTTATAGCAAATAAAAATTTAATTTCTCGAAAACAGAAGCAGCAACAAATTATTTGTGAACACATATTGGTAGTACTCTTTAGGTACTATAAGCCACTAAAAAAAATATGTGGCCCTCTAGTTAGTTTTTGAGATACAGGATGAAAACTCTATGAAACACGTCGAACTTTATAGCAAGTTAAAATTCAGTTTCTTAAAAACGAAAGCAGCAACAAATTATTTGTTAACACATATTGGTAGTACTCTTTAGGTACTATAAGTAACTGAAAAAAATCTGTAGCCCTCTAGTTAGTTTTTGAGATACAGAGTGAAAACTCTGTGAAACACGTCGAACTTCATAGCAAGTAAATATTTAATTTCTCAAAGACGGAAGCAGCAACGAATTATTTGTTAACACATATTGGTAGCACTCTTTAGGTTTTGAGATACTACAAAAAATCTGTGACTCTCTAGTTAGTTTTTGAGATACGGGGTAAAGGCTCAATGAAACACGTCAAACTTCATAACAAGTAAAAATTCAATTTCTCGAAAACGGAAGCGGCGACAAATTACTCGTTAATATACAGGGTGTAAACGATCCTAATATGGACCTGTTAATAGGTGATAGGGAAGGACAAAATGAGAAAAAAAGTTCATATAATATAGGGGTCAAAAATCAATAGTTTTTTGTCTAAATGACTTTGAATCTAGAAACTTTGAATTGAATTTGCGGCAAAACCATTTCACTCAGAGAAAATCTGGCCACGATAAGTTGCAATCAGTTCAATTTTCAATAAATCTAGAGAAAATTCAGACCGCGAAATTACAAACTAACAAAATAAAAAAAACACAAAAAAAATTGAACAGGCATTTTGATAATCGAAATAAACTTGGCAACGTACCTTACCCCAGGGTCACTGGCTCACCTTAAAGGTGAACGTTTGAAACGAAACGCACTGTGTGATTCCCCTTCACCGTACGCGACGGCTTCGGTTCGGTTCATCACTCGATCACCTTTTTCTCTCTTTTGAATAAGGTGCATAGAAGCGAGATAGAGATCATGTACTGCTGTTCAGTCATTTATCGAACTCACTTTCAAAACAGGGGTATCGTTAAGACCTTGCCTCAACGAGATGGACATTCATGTAAACACTTATTTTCGCGGAAATATTTTAGGAAAGACGGGGAAATTATCCCTTCTACTAGCATATTCCGCAATAGGCAAGAGGCATGGTCAAAATCTAAACGCCGTTTTAGTTTTTATTTTGTCATGCGCGAGTAAATGAGACTTTACGTTTAGCTTTCAGTGCGCATGTTCATATTTGATAAAAAATTTCAAAATGTTCACTAACGGAGAATACGTCGATATGTTGCTAGTGTATGGGAAAGCGCGTAGAAATTCGAACTTAGCAAGTCGCGTTTATCGAGAAAGATTTTCTTAACGAAGACATCCCGACGCGAGAACAATAGTGCAAGTATGTCAAAGACTTATTGACACAGGGCAAGTTCATCCACGGATTCATGGTGCGGTGTGATCTGATAGTGTGTCGTTGCTTTTGGTGCGCTTGTTGCAGGCACTGTTAAGACTGGTAAGTAATTTTATAGCTCTGGCTTCAGTTTTTGTCTGCTTTGAAAATAAAGTAAACTGAAAGTAGTTATTCCATATTCCGAAAAAAAAAATTAAAAAAATTATGTACCTTCTCTACCTGGCCCGACGCTAGCATCATATTCACGTTTGCGTCTCGTTTGCGTCACGTTAGCGTCACGTTAGTGTCACGTTAGCATCACGTTAGCGTCACGTTTGCGTCACGTTTGCGTCAATCATTGGTTTATGTAAAAAAAAATTCATGACACATGATTTTGCCTTCAAAAATTTACTTTTTATTAGAGCTATTTGGTTTTTCTTGGTTTTTGTAAAACTTATTGGGTTCACAAGAGTTTTTGTGGCTAAGCAGGCATTGAAAGATTTTGTTTCTCTTCCGTGGGTAGCTCGAAAGCTGTACACCTAAGAGGAGTCCACGATCTAATGGACACCTATTAAGTGTTGACAGTTAACTGTTTCGTCCTTAAGGGACTCTTCAGAACACTGCATGTTGAAATAATACTTTAAATACTCTTAGCGCCACTCACATCTGAATGTTGGGCCTGTTTGCGTTTTCATCTCTGTGCATTTCCTGAAGGCATAGTACGTCCCATTTATACGAGTCGTTAAATACCGAGATAAATTCCATCAAAGGAGCATGCGCCAAAATTAACGTCAAAATGTCTAATTTAAATTATTGGCGCGAATACCGGGATTGGCGCGAGATCGAAGAGCTTTAGGTATGATTTTATGTAGGTACCGGGTGGTTTTTTATAACCGGAGCACTCAGCAACTTTATCATTGAAAATAAAGGGCTATAATAAATTGTAGATTTTTTTTGGTTAATTATGATGATGATGATTTAAAAGCAAACATAATTTTTTTCTATCCGTCACCATGTACAGCGTGTCCCATTTTCGATGGGATTAAATGGGAAACTCGGTTATTATTAAAGATATTGATTTTCTGATTGCACCTTACCGTGCTTTTTTTTTGAGCCCTTAAAAATGGTGTAATCAGATTTTTGCTATACCCCGTAGTTTCGCTAATACAGGGAGTTTTTGAAAAAATTATATTTTTAATAATCCCTTGTATCTCACTTATTTGCGAGATATTTCTATTCTGTAAAAACCTTTTCATGGCAACTTTTTTAGAAGAAAATAATGACTCAACTTTTTAAAATATTGTTTAGTTTTTGAGATATGGTATTTATCATTAAAAAATTAAATACGGACCTGGATTTTTTTTATTACTATTTTGATTGGTTTGGCTAGTATTATCATAAAATAATAAAAATTTAAAAAAAAATTGTTTTAAGGTAAAAAAAATTATTTTTTATTTAAAAAAAAAATTAGTCCGAACCTGGATATTTCCAACAAAAATATAAATTAAAAATTGCCAGTTAAACAATTTTTAGTTTAACTGTTTTGATACTTAGCATATTAAAATGGTTTTACGTTAGTTTACAGATTTATTTGAAACAAAGTCTACGAAAAATACAAAAAAAAAACAAAATTACAAAAAATAAGTAATTTTTATGATTACCATTATGTGTAAGACATTGTTGGCATTTTTGAGTAATTTTTCTTAACGCATTTTGCATAAAAATATTTCTGCCATTTAAATATTGGGATTTTGTTGCTAGAATGAAGCAGTGAAACCTATCACATTTTTCAAAATCTGGATATGGTCGATTTCTAGCCAGTTTAAAATAATTGTAAGCCATTCACAAATATGACAAGTAAAATGAAATTCAATTCCACGCTTTTGTTTTGTAAATTTCACGACCTGCTGTGCTACCATCAAATAATTAGTATGCTATTCATTTTTGTAACTTTTTAACGTTTTTACTTTCTTTATAAATCTTTTGATTCTCATTTCAAAACAGATAAACTAAAAATCGTTTAACTAGTGTGTCTTGCAATTTTTAATTTATAATTACGTTGGAAATTTCCAGGTTCGGACTATAATTTTTTTTTCAAATATTAAATAGTTTTTTTTAACCTTAAATCAAAAAAATATTAAAGTTTTATTATTTTAAGGTAATAATAGCATGCAACCAATCAAAATAGTAATAAAAAAATTCCAGGTCCTTATTTAATTTTTTTATGATAAATACCATATCTCAAAAACTAAACAATATTTTAAAAAGTTGACAACGTCATTATTTTCTTCTAAAAAAGTTGCCATAAAAAGGTTTTTACATAATAAAAATATCTCGCAAAATAAGTGAGATACAAGGGATTATTAAAAATACAATTTTTTCAAAAACTCCCTGTATTAGCGAAACTACGGGGTATAGCAAAAATCTGATTACACCATTTTTAAGGGCTCCAAAAAAGAGCACGGTAAGGTGCAATCAGAAAATCGATATCTTTAATAATAACCGAGTTTCCCATTTAATCCCATCGAAAATGGGACACGCTGTACAGGGTGTCCCAAATTCGATGTTTTTGGGGAGTTTCGGGTATTTCTAGAGGGGCTAAAAAAACCTGATCATCCTTTGCGACACTCAAATTTCAAAAGAAGCTTAAAGGTGAAAATCGCATTTTGATATAGCAAGCCGTTTTTAAAGGCTCTGGAACGAAATAGCGATGTACAAAATAGCGAGTATTAAAATAGCGGTATCGAAATAGCGACAATCAAAATAGCGATGTAACAAAATAGCGATTGTAACAAAATAGCCATGTAACAAAATAGCGATGTAACAAAATAGCGATGTAACAAAATAGCGATGTAACAAAATAGCGAATATCAAAATAGCGATGTAACAAAATAGCGATGTAACAAAATAGCGACTATCAAAATAGCGATGTAACAAAATAGCGATGTAACAAAATAGCGATGTAACAAAATAGCGACTATCAAAATAGCGATGTAACAAAATAGCGATGTAACAAAATAGCGGATATCAAAATAGCGATGTAACTAAATAGCGACTATGAAAGAAAATTTTTGGTCAAAGACTCAATAAATTGATTTTTGAACAAAGTAGTAGTGGACGATCTCTAAGGGGACTGAAACATCGATGTATACGGCGATATATATTAAAATAGCGACTATCAAAATAGCGATGTATCAAAATAGCATGGATTAAGTCGCGCACACCATAATAGCGCAGGTCATAAGAGCGCAAGTCATATTAGCGCAGTTCTAAATAACGCATGGCCAAAATAGCACATGGCCAAATTAACGCAGGTCAAAATAGCGTATTACTAAAATAGTAAAGTGCAAAATAGAACAGGTCGGCAAAATAAATATCGAAACCCAAAAAATCGAAAACACCAAATATCATTGGACAAACGCTATTTTTCCCGGGATCCTGAAGGGTGTGAATATGAACCGAACCGAACCAAAACGAATCAAAGTAAACCGAACCAGCATATTTTTGCAAAAAAAAAATTTCCTGATTTTTTTCACGGGATCCTAGAGGGTGTGAATCCAAACCGAACCGAATCAAATTGAACCGAACCAGCAAATTTTCTCAAAAAAAAAAAACTTTCCTGACTTTTTTCACATCATCCTAGATTCGAACCGAACCGAACCAGCATATTTTTCAAAAAAAAACTTTCCTGACTTTTTTCACGGGATCCTAGAGGGTGTGAATCCGAACCGAACCGAATCAAATTGAACCGAACCAGCAAATTTTCTCAAAAAAAAAAACTTCCCTGACTTTTTTTAAATCATCCTAGAGGGTGTAAATTCGAACCGAACCGAACCAGCATATTTTTCAAAAAAAAACTTTCCTGACTTTTTTCACGGGATCCTAGGGGGTGTGAATCCAAACCGAACCGAACCGAACCAAATTTGGTTTGGTTCGGTTCGGATTCACACCCTCTAGGATCCCGTGAAAAAAGTCAGTGAAGTTTTTTTTTTTGAAAAAATATGCTGGATCGGTTCAATTTGATTCGGTTCGGATTCACGCCCTCTAGGATCCCGTGAAAAAAGTCTGGAAAGTTTTTTTTTTGCAAAAATATGCTGGTTCGGTTTACTTTGATTCGTTTTGGTTCGGTTCGGTTCGGATGCACACCCTCTAGGATTCCGGGAAAGAAGTGAAGCGCTATTTTGACCTGCACTTTTTGGCTTAAGCTATTTTGGTCTGCGCGATTTTGACCTGCGCTATTTTGTAAGACTGCCAACAAAACCTAAAAACCATAAAAATAAAATAATAAAATAAAAAAGTCCTGTTCAGCCGAGGTGGACTAGGGAACAAGGATAGGATTTGTGATAAAAATTTAATTCAATAAAGGTGTTTTCGTTAAAATTGTTTTTAATTAAAATGTCATCAAAATAGCGCTGCTACAAAATAGCACGCATCAAAAACGCGCTCAAAGAGCATTATTAAATACAGCAACTGTTTAACTAAGGAATCTCTTTCTAAGATATTTTTTCAAAAAAAAAACTTCCCGGTCTTCTTTCGCGGGATTCTAGCGGGTGTGAAACAAAACTGAACCGAACCGAACTGAACCGAATCGAAGTATCGGTTTAGTTCGGTTTGGTTTCACAACCTCTAGGATGCCGGTTCGGTTCGGTTTGGTTTCACACCCTCTAGGATCCCGGGAAAAAATGAGGGAAGTTTTTTTTTTGAAAATATATGTTAGAATGAGGTTACCGGGAGAATAGCGCGCATCAAAAACGCGCTCAAAAAGCATCATTAAAAACAGCAACTGTTTGACTAAGGAATCTCTTTCTAACAAATTTTTTCAAAAAAAAACTTCCCTGACTTCTTTCGCGGGATCCTAGCGGGTGTGAAACAAAACTGAACCGAACCGAACTGAACCGAATCGAAGTATCGGTTTAGTTCGGTTTGGTTTCACAACCTCTAGGATGCCGGTTCGGTTCGGTTTGGTTTCACACCCTCTAGGAACCCGGGAAAAAGTCAGGAAAGTTTTTTTTTTTAAATATTTGTTAGAATGAGGTTACCGGGAGTGGTAAGTTATAAGACGCTATTTTGAAGCAGCGCATTTTTGAAACGCGCTATTTTGATGCGCGCTACTTTGTTGCAGCGCTATTTTATAGCAGCGCTATTTTGAGGCAGCGCCATTTTGATGCACGCGATTTTGTAGCAGCGCTATTTTGTAAGGCGCTATTTTGTAGCAGCGCTATTTTGATGCGCGCTATTTTGTAGCAGCGCTATTTTGATGCACGCCATTTTGTAGCAGCGCTATTTTGTAGCAGCGCTATTTTGTGGCAGCGCCATTTTGAAGCAGCGCTATTTTTTAAGGCGCTATTCTGTAGCAGAGCCCTTTTTTAGGCATCGCTTGTTTAATACATTGTTATTTTGATGTCGTTGTTTTTTTAAAAGCGTTTTCTTACAAGCCCAATGAGTGGGGTTGGGTTATGTATGCTGGGTTGGGATACGTTATGTTAATGAATTGTTTCTTTATTGTTTTTTTTTAATTGATTAGAAATTAGATAAAGTCTCGTCCAAATTTGCATTTTTAATATCGCTATTTTGATACATCGCTATTTTGATACATCGCTATTTTGATTGTCGCTATTTTGATTGTCGCTATTTTGATTGTCGCTATTTTGATACATCGCTATTTTGGTTGTCGCTATTTTGATACATCGCTATTTTGATATGTCGCTGTTTTGTTACAAACGCTATTTTGATACATCGCTATTTTGATAGTCGCTGTTTCGTTACATCGCTATTTTGATAGTCGCTATTTCGTTACTCGCTATTTTGAATGTCGCTATTTTGTACATCGCTATTTCGTTCCAGAGCCGTTTTTAAACTACGGGGTGTTTTTAAAAAGTCTGCATTTTGGGAAGGGGTCTATAACTTGTTTATTTATTAATATTTTTATTTCTGCGAAAACATTCTTTAGACACTTTTTTAAGAGGAATTTAACTGTTAAATTAAATTTCATTTGTCACGTTTAGTTTTTGAGATATCACATAAAATTAATTTTTCTTTATGGGATTAGTGGGATTTCTTTATATTTTAGTTTTTTTTATTTTTACCACATATTTTAGTTTGATTAATGGGTTTAAAATATTTTAATATAAAATTATAAAAATGAAAATAATAAAGAGGTGATTAAAAAATAAAAATAAAGAAAACAATAAAAAAAAATTAAAAATTAAAATATTGAGTGTGATACATCATTTTAAAGGAAATTTTAGAGAGAGTTTTAGAGTTATTCTGTGAGAAAAATAACAACTTTATGCAATATTTTAAAAACCAAAAGAGATAAATAAAAACCGTTTACATCTGTCAATTCTTCAAGAAAAGATCTATAAGAAAGCTATTTACACAAAAGCAAAATGCAGACAAAAACACTCCGTAGCTTAAAAACGGCTTGCTATATCTAAATGTAGTTTTCACCTTTAGGCTTCTCTTAAAATTTGAGCGTCGCAAAGGGGGCTCTCAGGCGCTTTAAATAGCGGTATCAAATTCGAACGGCCTTTTATAAGGGTATTACAAGTATTTCTACCTTAATATTATCAAGAATAACAAAAATATTAACAAAAAACGGTTTTTTTTTCAAAAAAAAAAGAAAATTATAAGTCTTTTGGGATTCTTTAATATTGATTCGGTTCGGTTCGGTTCATTCATCCCGAGCAACAAATTATGGCGTTTAAATCATCCTCGTATCGCCTTTCAGTCCAGAGTTATGAGGTGGCCTCTCAGCTTTATCGTAAAGTCACAGGGGTCGCGATTTCTCGTTAACGGCTGCAGCAACAAATTTAATTCTTCGGTAACAAATTAGCAACAAATTAGCACCAAATCCAAGCATATGAAATTTGGTGGCCCCTTATAGTGGTCCCCCCAGCTTTACTTACGTAGCTACCACTCCGTTTCTCTAGTCTCGTACGAAACCTTAATATATCAAAATAACCTCAAAACGTATAAATTTGTGTATTTACACGTTTCATCTGCTAGCTTCATAGCTCCTAAAGTTAAGGATGTCCCCAAATTCTCTTTAGAGTTTCTAAATCTACGATAAATAAGCTATAAGATGAGCTGTCATTCAATTTCTCTAGACCCGTACAAAACCTCAAAATAACCTAAAAACTTTTAAACTTGTGTATTTACATGTTTCATCTGCTAGCTTCATAGCTCCTAAAGTTAAGGATGTCCACAAATTCTCTTTAGGGATTCTAAATCTCCGATAGATAAGCTTTAATATCAGGAATCACTGAATTTCTCTAAACCCGTACGAAACCTCAAAACAACCTCAAAACTTTCAAACTTGTGTATTTACACGTTTTATCTGCTAGCTTCATAGCTCCTAATGTTAAGGATGTCCCCAAATTCTTTTAAGAGATTCTGAATCTCCAATAAACAAGCTATAAGATGAGCTACCACTCGATTTCTCTAGACCCGTACGAAACCTCAAAATAACGTCAAAACTTTCAAACTTGTGTATTTAGACGTTTCATCTGCTAGCTTGATAGCTCCTAAAGTTGAGGATGTCTCCAAATTCTCTTTTGAGATTTTAAATTTACGATAAATAGGCTATAAAAGGGGCTACCACTCCATGTCTCTAGTCTCGTACGAAACCTTAACATATCAATATAACCTCAAAACGTATAAATTTGTGTATTTACACGTTTCATCTGCTAGCTTCATAGCACCTAAAGTTGAGGATGTCCCCAAATTCTCTTTCAAAATTCTGAATCTCCGATAAATAAGCTATAAGACGAGCTATTACTCAATTTCTCTAGACCCGTACGAAACCTCAAAATAACCACAAAACTTTAGAACTTGTGTATTTACACGTTTTATCTGCTAGCTTCATAGACCTAAAGTCGAGGATGTCCATAAATTCTATTTCGAGATTCTGAATCTACGATAAATAAGCTATAAGAGGAGCTACCACTCCATGTCTCTAGTCCCGTACAAAACCTTAACATATCAAAATAACCTCAAAACGTATAAATTTGTGTATTTACACGTTTCATCTGCTAGCTTCATAGCTCCTAAAGTTGAGGACGTCCCCAAATTCTCTTTCGAGATTCTGAATCTCTGATAAATAAGCTATAAGACGGGTTATTACTTAATTTTTCTAGACCCGTACGAAACCTCAAAATAACCTCAAAACTTTCGAACTTGTGTATTTACACGTTTCATCTGCTAGCTTGGATTTAAAGAAAAAAATTGATATATTTTTTTTATTTTTGGGTTCAAAAACTATTATTGATTTCCAATTTAAATTTGCCACTACACTTTAATGATACCGATTTGTGAGGAAGAAAGCATGCACAATTGAGAAAATGGGATTTGGATTTGATTTTTAACGCCCAGCCTAATTTCATTTTAACTCACATGATATCCGTGTAAGGATCAAAAAGATGTGTCATATACTGCAGCAATACAAAATCCGTTCTTCTTTGCTTGCTTAGAATTGGATATATAAGGTTGCAATGAAGTTTTCCTCTCAGCTCAGCCCCTTTTTATGATTATATCCTTTATGATTTTATTAGGTTTTGAGAAAAATCGTAATGCAAAAGTTTGACTCTATTTTGCCCGATTATTACCAAACCTTTTTTTACTGCGGGAGATTTTGCTCATGTCTTGTTTTGATAAATAACATTTTTTGATAATGTCCAGTTATTAAAAATTCCGCTGTTTTTGAAATTGGACTTATTTTTTTGTAAGATCTTGGGCGACTTATTTTGTCCTTTCTGACAATGAATAGGGATTAAACTTTAATGACTATGGCCAAAATAACTCAAATTTTGTTATTTTATTTTTTTAACAAGCATTAAAAGTTGTCTCACAAATTTAAGAAAGAAACCATGGTTGCCTAGAATAAGACCAATTTAACCATATATTATTAATACTTTATTATTAGTGTTATTTTTATAATAAAAATTATGGTATTTATATCTTTGTGTAGTATATGTTTGCCCGCAGTTAGAAAAACGATAACTGCAATGGACTGTATATATTTTAATTAATGAAAGCGCGAACAAACATAAATATATTGATATGAAATTACGAAATAATTAAAAAGGTCCATAGGTCAATTGTGGGCACCACACAACGGAAATCAGAAACCAAGCACTCACCAGTTTGCAGCCAATTTCTCCACTTCCAAGGGGCCCCTGTCTGGATCTAATGATGTCACCACGTAGCTGAAGGGCTGAAGTTTCTAGTTCTATGCTTCAGTACACCAAAATCGAGCATTTTCTAGTGTAGAAATTTGAAATAGTTGGAGAAAGTAAACTAACACGCCATTTCTCGAGGCGGTCGAAAAAGGATCTCACTGATTCTTGGTGCGCATGTCCAATGCGCGAAAATGCACTCTGTCCGTCATCCAATTGTGTGGTTTTATAATTTACAAACACCGCGAAATTTAGCGGGAGCTAACATAACTGCCCTCCAAAACACACAATTTTAGAATATCAGCCGGACAGATATAGATAAAAAAAAATGATCGACCGATAAATATAAATGATTGAAAAACAGATAAGTAGCGTAAGTTTATTTAGAGATAACGAAAACCCGAAAAAGTCAAAACAAAAAAACAAAATTAAAAAAAATAATAATAAAGAATTACCTATTGTAATAATTGACTTCAATAGGTAGAAAAAATTAAAATTACTTTAATTCGGCAAGAGGCACAGTTTTACAACTGGCCGCTTGTAAACACCGGTAGCCGTTTGTACCGTCGCAACACGCACCTGACCGTCTCCGCCGGGATGCAGTTCGATGACCCGACCGACTGGCCATTTCAAAGGTGACTGAATGTGATCACTCGTTATGATAACCAAATCATTTAATTTGATATTTGGGGACGAATCAGCCCACTTGTGTCGCTGTTGTAGCGTATGCAAATACTCTACAGAATACCTTTTCCAAAAATCATTATGTAGTTTTTGGATTAGTTGCCATCTCGAGAGCCGATTTAGGGGTAAGAGGTTGAAGATCGTGTGGGTCTGAAGAGGCAGGAGATAAAGGACGACTATTAAGTACGGCTTCTATGCGACATGTAAGGGTGGACATTTCCATGATAGACAACTTCTGGTCGCCGACAACTGGAACAAAGTGAGTTTTAAAACTTTTGACGCCAGCTTCTGCCAGGCCATTGAAATGTGGACTGAGAGGAGGTCGCAGATGCCAACGAATAGAAAGTCTGGTGGACGCACATCATGCGTAATCAAGTAATTGGTTACGAAACCCTATAAAATCACTGCCTTGATCTGACCAGCATTGCGTCACGCTTCCACGTCTGAAAATTAATCGATGGAATGCACCTACGAACCCTTCGGTGGACAGTTCCATGGTTAATTCCAAATGCACGCAATGTGTGGCCGTACAGACAAACACACAGACATACGATTTGAAAGCATTACAACCACGGTAACGATGAGGAATCACAAAGAAAGGTCCACAAATGTCGATAGCTACACTCGAAAAAGGTTTAAGTTGATTGATTCGATGAGCGGGAAGTGAACTCATTATGGGCGGTCTATAGGGTTTAGGGTTGATTCTAAAACATTGCAAACACTTGGATATGGTTCTTTGAATTGCCAGTCTGGCAGATAATATCCAAAATTGCTGTAAAAGCAGATTATGTAATGTTTTAAACCCGGGATGAAGGTATTGTCGATGAGTGGACTCGATAAGAAGAGTAGTTAAACGATGATTACTCGAAAGTAAGACGGGGTGTTTTGCAGAATAAGACAAAAGGTCAGATTTTTGTAATCTGCCACCGACTCTAATGATATTATTTTCATCAAGAAAAGGTTTCGGTATTGGTTTATCCTTAGATAACGCGGAAAAAATCTCAGAAAAACAAGAACCTTAAACGCGTTTAATAAGAAGGTAGAACGCACTTTGCATCTCACCGGTGGTAGGAAAAACAATATTCTCAAAAATAACTTTTTGGTCCGGCGGCTTAGTGGGTTTTTGATAGGAATGGTTTTGAAAAAGGTTAACTATTCGAAGGACATAACAAATGATACGTTGAATTTTTGATATAGATGAATATTTGATAAGAAGCTGATCTAAGAAGTTAACGTCAATTATCGCATTGCAACAGACCTTTGGCTTTTCCTCCAGATTAATATCTCCGAAATCAATCGGTATTTTTAATTTATGAAAATCGGGCCATTCGTTTTCGGGAGACCACAAAAACGACGGTGCGTTCCACCACATGTCATGTGACATGAGCTGTGAAGGGGTGGCCCCTCGTGACGCAATATCAGCTGCATTTAAAGCAGAAGGAATGTAGCGCCACGAGTTTAAGGGAATGATTTCTTGGATTCTACTGACTCGATTTCCAACAAAGGTTTGCCAGCGATTAGGAGGGGATGAAAGCCAATGCAATACGACTTGCGAATCGCAGAAAGTAACGATATTTGTAAAAGTTATTTTTCCTTCATAGCTAGATAAAACGAAGTCAATTAATTCGCTTAAAAGAAATGCGCCTAGGAGTTCTAGCCTAGCCAAAGTTTGTGACTTTATAGGCGCGACCCTAGATTTTGCAGATATGAGAGAAACAGAGATATTGTTTTCCTCTTCTACACGAAAATATACGACGCCTGCGTAGCCTCGAATTGAAGCGTCACAGAAGCCGATGATTTGACAGGTATTGATTTTTGACAGTTTGATTTGTCGGGGTAATTGAAAATTGGAAAGAAGCAGGAATTCAGAACGAAGTTTGTTCCAAGAGTCGATGAGAGAAGAATCTGGTTCTTCGTCCCAGCCTATTTTCGATATCCACAACTGTTGCAAAATAAATTTTGCTTGTAGCAACAATGGACAAAGAAAACCTAAGGGATCGAAGATTGTTCCTACGATAGATAAAATAGACCGTTTGGTTGGGGGTTTGTCCTTCATTCGGCATTGATAAGAAAAAATGTCGTTTTTTGGATGCCATTGAAGTCCTAAAACTTTGATAAAGTGTGGTTCCTCCTTGTCAAAAGAGAGAGGCATTTGACGATCGGATTCTGGCAATGTTGCCAATAACTCAGAACGATTGCTTGCCCATTTTTTAAGTTCAAATCCACCCGACTTCAACAAATCATTGAGTTCCGTTTGAAGGAAAAGAGCTTCAGAAAGCGAAGGGCTAGTTCCCAAGATATCGTCGATGTAGATTGACGTTTTTAGAACAGCACTAGCCATAGGAAAACGTTCCTTTTCTCTCTCTGCCAGCTCATTTAATGTACGCATGGCTAGAAAAGGTGAGCATGTCATGCCAAAAGTGACAGTAGAAAGTTCCCACACTGAAAGTGGGTCCTGTGGAGAAAACCTCCACAATATCCTTTGATAAGGCCGGTGATAAGGATTGATAAGGACTTGACGGAACATCTGTTTGATATCAGCAATGTAGGCAATAGGATTAAGACGAAACGTAAGGAGTAAAGAAGCAATATCTTTTTGAAGTTTCGGTCCCGATAACAACGTGTCATTGAGACTAATATTTTTTGGGGTGACTGCCTAACAATCTCAGACTACCCTTAATTTTGTACTTAAGCTTTCCGGCTTTAGTACGCAATGATGTGCTAAAAAACATGATACGTCGAGTTTTGGTTGACTAGATAAAACTAGACTCATATGATTAAAATCGATATAGTCTTGCATGAAACTTGAATAGGCAATGTACAGGTCAGGATTTTTGAGTAATCTATTTTCTAGAAGTAAAAATCTACGATAAGCTTGCGGATAAGTATTTCCTAGGTCAGGGTTTATTTTATCTTTAAACGGAAGATCTACCATGAATCTACCGCTCGGTTGCCGTACTACACTCGCAGTAAAAATTGATTCTGCTTGTTTTTCTTCCTTTGATAAGATTTGTTTTTTAGGCAAATGTTCGATTTCCCAAAACCTAGGGAGAATGACCGCTAAAGGAGGTGAATGACTCGTTAAAAAACAACTGGTTCGTAAGACTACCTACTTCGTCAACTTTTCCCATGACGACCCAGCCAAAGATAGTTTCAAGGGCTGAAGGTTGCCCTGTTTGTCCAAGAACCCTGCCCTCCTTGAATATCTGTGCGAATAGCTCGCAACCAATAACTAGGTCCACAGGTCTAGATTTGAAATAAGATATGTCGGCAAGTTTAAGGTTTTCCAAGTGTTTCCACTGATTATCGTTCAAAGTGAATGTAGGCATATTGGAACATAAATGTGGAACGACAATTGCTTCGAAATTAAGTAAAGGAGTGACCTGTCCTTGTACCTTAATGTGACATTGAACGAGCCCTTTGGAAGTAAAAGAAGACATCTGATTTAATCCGAATATTTCAGTGGTGTAACTTCGCCTAGGAAGATTAAGACGCTGAATACACTTTTCACTGATGAATCCTGTATGTGATCCAGAATCAAGCAGTGCCCTTACAGGTTGAAAATTTCCGCAACCGTCCATAACATCTATTAAGGCGGTGCATAAAAGAAAGGTACCTGAAGGTCCTGGGGTATTTAATGACACATGAAGATTATTGACAGGTGGTGTGTGTTTCGTTCTCACTCAAATTAGTTTTATTTTTGAGTTACAATTTTATTTATTTTTGTTTTTACAATTTTTGGGAATTTTACTGCGCTGCGGCGCCTTGAAGAGTTTTTTTTGTTTTTATTTTTAATTAACTTTAATACTATTTACAGGGTTCAAACCCTTCTAAATTAAAATTAGTACTAGTAAGATATAAGTATTTACAATTATTTATATACCAATTACAACTTACTATTACGTGTGCATAATGAAAAAAAAAAATACTTGCAATACAAATTTCAATTTACGCGATGGTCTTGACACCCTTTGTTCCGTTCCTTCAAATGAAATATTTTCCCACTTGACCCGCCTGTGTATTAAACATCCTTTTTACCTATATACGAAATGGATCAAGGTGAAATGCCGTCGACCTCTAAAAATCAGTATTCACAAATCTGCAAAGGCGAACAGTTACTGTGTTCCTGTGATACTCGTACAAATATTTACGCCTTTTAAAGGCAATTTTTTACAAGCTCGCGAGCGGGCGTGATTACAAACAATATTACTAACTCTTTTCCCTGTGAAAACCTCCGGAGTTGAAGTGAAGATCTACCACAAGACGTCGCCAAATTGGATTACCCTTGTAGCTCCTTTTTTGGTTAGTCAAGACCTCTTCATTTCGTCTTTTTTTACTTCATATTACTACAATAGAGATTTGGGTACAATTTGGACGCAACTTAGAAATACTGTGTTTATATTTAACATCAAAACCAGTTTAGGTAGTCAGATTGATCTAGGTATTTTACAGTCTAGTTTGGGACGGATTTTCCCCTGATTTTCAATCTTAAACAAGGATTTTTCATGGTCCTTCGAACCGGATCAGTCAGTTTTCCAACCCTTTCTGAGTTGCCCTTAATTTTCGCAAATCTTTATTTTTTATTTTTTAGCGATTTTTTTTATTACGCACAAACTTACGTTACAATTACGATTATTAGATTAGGTTATTACGATACATGATTACTAATGCTTTACTAGTGGTAGGTTTTAAAAACCGCCCTCTTACAATTTAAAAACCCAAGTTTTTAAAAATTTGCACCCATTAGGGGCCCCGTATTCGCATTCAAATTTACGTTTTTTGCGGTCTTTTTGCCTTCTTTAAGTTTGTTTCGAGCGCGATTCCTTATCAGTTTTAATTTTTTGTCGCCTGTCGGTCGAACGCTCGTTTTTCATACTCTTTACAATCGATATAAAATAAATTTATTATTTACAATTATTTACTATAATTCTTTGTAAATATACAATTGTTTTTTAATTTTATTAAAATGCCTACAATTACAAGCGAACAAAAAAGAGAGCGTGCCTTAGCATTGCGAGGCGCCGTTTTAGACCAGTTAAAATTGATCGAGGATGCCGCCAAAAAGGCAGAATCAAATGCAGTGTATCTGAATCGCTTCAGAGTTGCTTTTCGGAGTCTTGAGAAGTTGCGTAAGAGTTTTGACGGTCATCAGAATACTTTGATCACGCTTATTGCTTCCGAAAAAGAGGAACTTAAAATACAAAATGCCGTTACGTACGATTTTTCAAACAGGCTCTTAGAGATTGAATCAATATTTTACACGTTAATCGAGGAACCCGAACAGAGCCAAAACTCTAACACTCAAGCGAATCAAACCGTTTTAAATGATACTACGGTCGTGCATTCCCACGAACACGAGCATCATTACAAGCCAAGGATGGATTTGCTTACTTTTTCGGGTGACCATCAAAAGTTTACTACTTTCATAGAGGTTTTTAATGCCTTAGTTCATACTAACAAATCTATGAGCCCCGTTGAAAAGTTTTCAACTTTACTTTCAGTTCTTTCCGGCACACCATACGCTTTGGTATCTCATTTGCCCTTGCAAAATGATAATTACGTCATCGCGTATCGAGCTTTGCTTGAAAGATACGATAATAGACGATTGCGTGCAATTTCGTATTGGAAAAAATTGGAAAATTTTCCGCCTATGACATACGAAAATGTACAAACTTTACATTTATTAATGGATACTTTCCAAGAAAATTTACAAGCATTAATTACCATGGAATACGAGGTCGAAAAATGGGAATTTATTACTACAAATATGCTCTTAGACAGATTAGATCCGCATACGAGGAAAGTTTTTGAGCATTAGCATGCCTCGACAGACATGCCTACTTACGATTCCGTTAAAGATTTTATTCTTAAACAATGTACAGCCTTAGAGACCGTTTCTCTAAGTGCAAAAATTTGCAATACAGAAAAATCTAAGATTTCTTTTACGAATAAAAATTACAATACAAGAGGTTCGCATGCTGCGCCTCAGCAGAATAAAAAATCTGCTTTTTTTACAAATACAAATCATACAATGGAGACTGCTACTTCCCACAATACAAATACATTTAAGAGTTCTACAAATACTTGTTATTACTGCTCAGAAAGTCACGTGATCTACCGGTGTCCTAAATTTCTGGCCAAAAGTCCTTACGAAAGATCGCAGATTGTGAAAAGTCATAACGCGTGTACCAATTGTTTGGCCAATTTTCACATTCAAACCCAATGTACTTCTAAAAAACGTTGTTTTAAATGTGGTTTCCCCCACCACACTCACTTGCATTTTGAACGTACTCCTGCGGAGAGTGTCCCTGCTATTACCTACAATCCGAACCCGAGTTCGGAAAATTCTTCGCATTCGTCGTCTAAGTCGACTGGAGTAGTTGAGAATCGGACAGTCAATGTTAACATGGCGTTACATGATCACGCGGTTTTACTGAGCACCATTAGATTTAAAGTACAGGATCAATTTGGTCTTTGACAAGAGGGTCGCGGAGTCCTAGACTCTGGGGCGCAGGCGTCATTTATTACAAAAGATTTTGCTAAAAAATTAAATTTACCCCGTTTCAGTACTTCACTGACGTTGCAGGGTCTAGATGGTATGGGTACTTCCTCTAAAGCGGGAGTCCGTTGTACAATTTCTACTTTAGATGACGTTAAAAATATAATTTAGAGGTCATCATCCTTGAAAAAATTTGCGATAATATGCCTTTTTCTACCTTTTCATTAAAAGATTATCCTTACATTGCCAATTTAAAACTTGCAGACAAATACTGTTTTGAAAGTGAAAAAATCGATGCTATTTTTGGAGCTGATTTTTTCCCATTGATCCTTGAAAACGGCCGAATTTCTAACGGTCCGGATCAGCCCGTTTGTCTAAACACTACTTTTGGATGGGTGGTAATGGGAAAAATTAATTTACAAAATTCGAGGCACCAAAATATAAATACTTTTTTTACTAAAATGAGCGATTCTAGTATCGAAAATACTCTCAAGTTATTTTGGCAAACAGAAGAAGTACCAGAGGTTATTTTTAAAACTCCGGATCAAGAGTTTTGTGAAAATTTGTTCCTAAAAACTACCTCTAGACACCCGTCAGGAAAATACATAGTTGCGTTACCCTTTAAAATGACAGCCCCAGACTTTGGAAACACCCGAGATCTTGCGTTACGTAGATTTTATTCTTTAGAAAATCGACTTTTACGAGATAAAAAATTACATAATACATATTCGGACGTGCTAAAAGAATATTTAGAACTCGGCCATATGATACCGGTTCCCCCTCCTACTTATTTACAAATAAATAATTATTTTTACATAGCGCATCATGCGGTAATAAAAAAATGATTCTACAACAACCCCCGTTCGAATTGTGTTCGATGCCTCGAGTTGCGTTTTTGGTAAACCCTCACTAAACTCGACCCTACACGCGGGTCCAAAATTACAAAAAGATTTGGTAGCCCTGCTGCTAAATTTTCGTTTTTACAAGTTTGCATACACATGTGACGTCAAACAAATGTTTCGTAACGTTTACGTCACCGCTGATCAGACTAGATATCAGCGTATTCTTTACAGATTTTCGCCGTCTCAACCTGTTACAGATTACGAACTTCTTACTCTAACTTTCGGTGTTGCCAGTAGTCCCTATTTAGCAATTCGTACTATGTTACAGCTAGCTGAAGATTACTCAGATTTGCCGCTCGCGTCAGCTATTGTAAAAAATGATTTTTATATTGATGATGGGCTCTTTGGGGCTGACACCCTCGAAGACGCCATCTCGATGAGAAATCAGCTGATTGAGTTAATGCACAGAGGTGGCTTCGAATTGCGTAAATGGGCTGCTAACGACCCGAGATTACTTACAGATCCCTCGGAAGATCATGTCCAACTCAAGGATTTTTCTCTTGATTTTGAAAATAATACGATTTTAAAAATACTTGGCCTTAAATGGCACCCAGTAAAAGATTACTTTTTTTACTCCTTAAATTATACAGATCAAATTTGCACTAAAAGATCAATTTTAAGCAATCTGGCGCGTACTTTCGATCCCATCGGCTTTCTAACTCCAATCACTTTTTTTGCAAAGTTACTTATACAGTACTGTTGGAAAGCTAACTTACAGTGGGACGATACCCCTAATTCAGAAATAATGACAAAATGGGAAAGGTACAAAGCGGAAGTTAATACTTTATCTAAAGTTTCGATCCCGCGCCATATTGACTTAGCTAATATGACAAGCTGTCAGCTGATCGCTTTCTGTGACGGGTCCGAAAAAGGCTACTGTGCGGTTTGTTATTTACGAATTACTTACAAAAACAATACGGTAAAAACTTATTTTATTACAGCCAAAAGCCAAGTGGCTCCAATCAAAGTTTTAAGTATTTGTAGAATCGAACTTTCCGATGCAGTATTACTAGCAAAACTCCTCAGTTTTGTTGTGCAAAGTTACGAAAATAGATTAAAAATTGATCAAATTTATGCATTTTCAGACAGTACAGTCGCCCTTGCATGGATAAAAAGACCTTCGTATTCCTGGAAAACCTTTGTAGGGAACCGCGTTGCATACATTCACGAAACAGTCCCTGCAGAAAACTGGGCATATGTTCCTACTTATTTAAATGCATCCGATCCAGGGTCACGTGGTCTCTTTCCTAGCGAAATTACCAATTTTTCACTTTGGTGGAACGGCCCTGACTTTCTTTTACAAAATCCTAAAACTTGGAATTTTCTTTCCAATGATTCTATTTCCTCTGAGTCAGAACTCCTAGTTCGTGACGAAGAACGAAAAATTACTTTAAAAGTAACAGTTGATTTAACCTTCTTTGATCAATTCTATACAAAATATTCTACGTTATCAAAATTAATACGAATTTTGGCATACGTTTTACGTTTTTATCAAAATTTAATTTTTAAAACTAAAAAGGAACCTGTTTTTCTTTATCAAAACCTTACATTTTTTGAGCTAAGAAATGCTGAAATGTTTTTAGTCAAACACGCACAACAAAGTTATTTTCAAAAAGAAATCTCCATGTTGGAAAATAATTTAATTTTGCCAAAATCTTTTCGAAAATTAAGTCCCTTTTTGGATACACAAGGTTTCTTACGCGTTGGCGGACGTTTGACGCATTCTACGTCCTTAAATTACAACCAAAAATTTACGATTTTATTGTCAAGCAAGGCTTTGTTTACTACTTTACTTATTGGGGAAATACATAAAATTCATCTTCATTCAGGTATACAAACCACACATTTTTTACTAGTTCAAAATTACTGGGTACTTTCTGCTAAGAAAATTATACGAAAAGTGGTTTCTAATTGCAAGGTTTGCTGGAGGGTGGATCCAAAGCCTTATCAACCCTACATGGGTAACTTACCGAGATTTAGAGTTTCCCAACTTGGTGTTTTTAAACACGTGGGTGTTGACATGGCTGGACCAATCATGATCCGCGCAAGTCAGTTGCGTACTAGCAAACAATTAAAATCTTACATAGCTCTATTTGTTTGCTGTGTTACACGTTGTACACACATAGAGCTGATTTCCGATCTCACTTGTGATGGTTTCCTAGCGGGTTTTCGCTGTTTTATAGACAGAAGAAGTAGATGTACTGAAGTGTACTCGGATAATGGAGGCAACTTCTTAGCTTCCGCTAAATACCTTACAGAAATCTTTTCTTACATTGCGGAAAAGGAGGCCATAAAATGGCACTTTAATCCGCCAACTGCTAGCCACATGGGTGGCCTATGGGAAAGCAATATTAAATCTATGAAAACCCATTTAATTCGTGTTATCGGACAACAAGTCCTTACTTACGAGGAGCTATACACAGTCCTCACACAGGTAGAGGCTGTCCTCAATAGCCGCCCTCTTACTCCCATATCATCTGACGCGAATGACCTTACAGCCTTAACCCCAGGACACTTTCTTAATATGGAACCTCTTACTTGTCTTCCAGACCCTGATTTGGATGCAATTAAATTAAATCGGTTGTCTCCTTGGCAATTGCTTACAAAATTACATTACGATTTTTGGCGTCGTTTTAAAGACGACTATTTACATACTCTTACGCAACGTCACAAATGGAATACTCCAGACGGGCTCGTTGCGAAAGAAGGTACAATGGTACTTATAAAAAACGAAAATACTCCACCATTGGAGTGGGTTCTGGGGCGAATCACGGAGCTCATTTTAGGTACTGATGGTATCGCGCGCGTAGCCGTGGTTAAGACCACCAAAGGTATGTTAAAGCGACCACTAGTAAAGCTATGTCCTCTCCCTATGGAGAATTGATTTCGAAAATGCCTGGCATTTTCAGGGGTGGGAGTGTTTCGTTCTCACTCAAATTAGTTTTATTTTTGAGTTACAATTTTATCTATTTTTGTTTTTACAATTTTTGGGAATTTTACTGCGCTGCGGCGCCTTTAAGAGTTTTTTTTTGTTTTTATTTTTAATTAACTTTAATACTATTTACAGGGTTCAAACTCTTCTAAATTAAAATTAGTACTAAGATATAAGTATTTACAATTATTTATATACAAATTACAACTTACTATTACGTGTGCATAATGAAAAAAAAAATACTTGCAATACAAATTTCAATTTACGCGATGGTCTTGCCACCCTTTGTTCCGTTCCTTCAAATGAAATATTTTCCCACTTGACCCGCCTGTGTATTAAACATCCTTTTCACCTATATACGAAATGGATCAAGATGAAATGCCGTCGACCTCTAAAAATCAGTATTCACAAATCTGCAAAGGCGAACAGTTACTGTGTTCCTGTGATACTCGTACAAATATTTACGCCTTTTAAAGGCAATTTTTTACAAGCTCGCGAGCGGGCGTGATTACAAACTATATTACTAACTCTTTTCCCTGTGAAAACCTTGAAGTTGAAGTGAAGATCTACCACAAGACGTCGCCAAATTGGATTACCCTTGTAGCTCCTTTTCTGGTAAGTCAAGACCTCTTCATTTCGTCTTTTAGCTCACACATATACTATACTATAGTAGTGTGAGCTATGGTGATCCTAATTTTTTCGAGAAAAAAAAAGTTGCTCCGATTTCAAAAATTTTTATATATATTTGCGTTTCAGATGATTTTGAAACTTTTTTGTCGCGCCGTCTGTCTGTCTGTTTGTCTGTCTCTCTGTCTGTATGTCTGTCTGTCTGTCTGTCTGTCTGTTTGTCTGTCTGTAACGACCAACGCGTATAACTCAAAAACGGCTTGGCCGATTTTAATAAAATTTGGTACCTAGGCTGGGTCTTGGGTCGAGATGGTCCCATTTAAAAATAAACAAAATCCACCGAACACAAACCAAATAAAAGGGTGGGGGTAGATTTCAAAAATTAGAGTTTATGTGAAAATATGACGTGTGTGATATCAAACGAAAGGTAATTGAGTCTGCAGTTAAACAAAATACATTTTAATTTATTTAAAAAAAGGGTGGGGGTATATTTTAAAAATTAGAGTTTAAGTGAAAATATAGCTTGTGTGATATCAAACGAAAGGTAATTGAGTCTGGAGTTTAACAAAATACATTTTAGTTTTTGTTTTCTTTAAGGCTGGGGGTAGATTTCAAAAATTTGAGTTTAAGTCAAAACATGGCTTGTGTGGTATCAAACAAAAGGTAATTTAGTCTGGAGTTGAATAAAATGTATTTCAGTTTTTAGTTATATTAGCTCACACGTACAAAATAACTATAGTACCTAGTGTGAGCTTAGGGGCCCATATATTGGCAGAGTATTTTTACTTCATATTACTACAATAGAGATTTTGGTACAATTTGGACGCAACTTAGAAATACTGTGTTTATATTTAACATCAAAACCAGTTTGGGTAGTCAGATTGATCTAGGTATTTTACAGTCCAGTGTGGGACTGATTTTTCCCCTGATTTTCAATCTCAAACAAGGATTTTTCAGTGTGTGAATGACAGGACTAGTATCTTGGCTTCCAGACTCTTGATTAGTTTCTAAGATATGAGTTAAAGTGTGGTGCCTTTTACTATTGCAAGTCCTGCATGAATATTTTGATTTGCACGTATCTACCCCATGCAAGGGATGAAAACACGCTACATAATTTTTTTTGCTTGACGAAAGATAGGCGATCGATAGGTGAAAGATCAAGAAATGTTTGACATTTCGAAAGCACGTGACCTTGATTACACCGGAAACATTTTATTCCCGTACTTGAATTAGTTGAGGTGCCAGCCAGTCCTATAAAAGGCGAATTGGATGATTTATAGGTAGGCTTTTATCCAAACTGATTTTGCATAGAGTTTGAATTTTGATAGGTAGGCTTTTGCCCAAACTGATTTTGCATAGAATTTGATTTTTGATAGGTAGGCACCTTTTTGGGTGCTGTTGATTGAGGAAGTGATTCCAAAACTTTACATCTTTTTTCTAGAAATTGAAAAAGTGACTGAAAAGTGGGAATTTCGGTATTAGTATTGGCGTGACTCATTTCGAAATTTGAATATCGTCGGAATATCCAATTTTTCTAACAAAATGAAAAATATAATAAAGTCCCAACTGTCAACGTCAAAGCTAAGTGATTTTAAAATTTCTAGGGATTCAGAAAAGGTGTCAATTAAATTACGCAATTCTTTAGCTGACTCGTTTTTTAATGTGGAGTTCATAATTGTGCTTAAAGCATCATTTGCGAGGTCTCGCTTGTTTTGATATCTATTGACTAATTTGTCGTAAGCAATTTTGATCAGATAAGCTAATCCCTGATATCAATTTTAAAGGCTCATCCTCGAGATATGAAAATAAATATTGAAGTTTTCGAACGTTACTTAGACTTTGATTTTGATCTATAATGTTATTAAAAAGATCGAAAAAGCTTGGCCATAATTTTTTATCACCTCGAAATATGGGAATACCAAACTCTTTGAGTTTTGGAGTTTCGTTTTGTCGAAAATATGATCCCAAAAAGGATGGGGCCTCAACCGGAAATATTTTAGAGTAAACCCCCTTACACGCATAAAAATATTTACGAGCTTCTGAAAGGATCGCATCCTGCGTTTTAAACTCCTCGTCGTCCGAGTCGTCTATCAACATAATGACATCATTATGTGCCAGCATGCATTTATCAAAGGTTTCGTCCAAATCGGAATACCTCACTTGAAACTCGTTTCTCGCTTTTTCGTCTCTTGCCGCGGTCTGTGAAAACACATAACACTCGGTGATCGCAGATAAAAAACCCTTGCGTTTTTGCACGGCTTTTTTGACACATGATTTTACCTTTGAAATGACGAAATTGTCGGTAAATATACAATTAACGCTAAATTAATGCTTCTGAAATAGAAAAATGACGAATTGTCGAAAATATGCACTAATTTATCGCAATTGATGAAAATTGTTTTAAATATCAAAATGATATGGAACACACCTAATACACTGAACATGTGCTTGTTTGTTTTGATTGCTTCGATTTGTTTACTGAATGACCACGCGGTACGTTACCATAGCAGCAGACCGAAAACAGGTGAACTGCGCCGCTACCGAAGGTCGAGCGAAAATCTCTCTCGTTTTAATACGATTGGCAAAATTCAAGGCCTTGTGTCGCCGTGTGAAAAAATGACCGATGGTCGTATGGAGTAAAATTTAAATAATTCGGGTCGAAAGGAACACTTATGTTTGCCCGCAGTTAGAAAAACGATAACTGCAATGGACTGTATATATTTTAATTAATGAAAGCGCGAACAAACATAAATATATTGATATGAAATTACGAAATAATTAAAAAGGTCCATAGGTCAATTGTAGGCACCACACAACGGAAATCAGAAACAAAGCACTCACCAGTTTATAGCCAATTTCTCCACTTCCAAGGGGCCCCTGTCTGGATTTAATGATGTCACCACGTAGCTGAAGGGCTGAAGTTTCTAGTTCTATGCTTCAGTACACCAAAATCGAGCACTTTCAAGTGTAGAATGTAAAGGGACCTAGTTCGGGGTTGCCAAACTTCGGTCTTTTACATTTGACACTCAATATTTCACCCTTTCGGACGGAATCTTGGGCGCCACTCTAAGAAATAAGGGAGCTTAGAGCCTCCACCGGCCAGTACGACTAGCTTTTAGACAGTCGAGAAAACGAGTTCATGGAATGGTTGGAAAATTAATGTTTAGGCAATTTAACTAAAATGTACCACTTTTATTTGTCTAACCTTGCTACAAGAATCAAATTTTAATAACTTTCTTACTCTTAACAAATTAAACAGGATTCCCAAAGCACATGCGGTTTCTTTGTCTTAATTTGACACAATTGAATACCTTTCAAAGTTCCAGCAAAGAACAATTCGATAATTCTTTCACGAAACGGTATATAACGGATTTACATGTCCGTTGGCTATTCTATAACTCAAATACCACTTTTATTACTCGGTTTGGTCCTAGTTAAAATGTAGATTCTTTAGTCCGGGAATATGCTTAAAATCAACCCTGTATAAGACGCGTGCCTACCTGTATGGCATCCAAGGTAGGGGTCCGGGAAAACAGGGTGATTTGGGGAATTACCAACTTTGAAACCAACCCTAAAGAACGCGTGCCTGCCTGTATGGCATCCAAGACAGGGGTCCGGGATTAGAGTGGTTTGAGTCTAAAAAACGGGTTAAAGATGAAATGTGCAGTTTTCCTTCGAATTATCTTGTACCCAGGAGGAAAGTGCACATTGTCTTAACCGGGCAAAATCAGGAAAAAGACGCGTGCCTACCTGTATGGCATCCAAGGTAGAGGTTCGGGAAATCAGGGTGATTTGGGAAATTATCAATTTTGCAACCAACTCTAAAGAACGCGTGCCTACCTGTATGGCATCCAAGATAGGGGTCCGGGATTAGAGTGGTTTTAGTTCAAGAAAACGGGTCTTAAGAATCTACAGATTACTTCTCCGTTTCATTGTACGGAGCGGTGGTAAATTGCATCGTTTTCCAACCGGGACGTTAACTTTAAATCAACCCTACAAGACGCGTGCCTACCTGTATGGCATCCAAGGTAGGGGTTCGGGAGTAGGGTGATCTGGGAATTTACCAACTTTGGGACCAGCCCTAAAGAACGCGTGCCTACCTGTATGGCATCCAAAGTAGGGGTCCGGGAGTTAGGGTGGTTCGGGATTAGCAAAACGGGTCAAACTGGAAACTACAATTTTCCTTTTGCTCAAGCCTATTTACACCAGCTAGGAAATTGCATTTTCGCTGGACCGGAAAATAATTAAAAATCAACAAGACGCGTGCCTACCTGTATGGCATCCAAGGTAGGGGTCCGGGAAATATATCAATTTGAAATCAACCCTGGAAGACGCGTGCCTACCTGTATGGCATCCAAGGTAGGGGTCCGGGAAATCAGGGTGATTTGGGGAAATCTACCAACTTTGGAATCAGCTCTATAGAACGCGTGCCTGCCTGTATGGCCTCCAAGGTAGGGGTCCGGGATTAGAGAGATTCGAATTTAATAAAAGGGGTTAGAAAAACCGTCTGCAATTTACCCAGCAAAAGAAAAACATTTTTGCATTAAATATAAAGAACAGCGTAAAATAAATACTTAAAAATAGCCTACGCACTTACCTTTTGACAGTCTCGGTACCGGTGCACTAGAAATATCGCGAGTTCAGTTTTAGCACTTAATCTTGCTTCGGCGGGCGATGACGGATAAAAAGGGCCGAACACGATGTGTCGATTGCTTAAATAGCCTTTGTTCGGAAGTGCTCGTTTTTCAGAGGTGGGAGGCCAAAGAAAGCCGATCACTCCCGAAATGCTCCGACTAACCCCCATGAAATCAGAGGTGGGAGGCCGAAGTAAACCGATCCTTTCCGAATGGCTCCGACTAACCCCACGACATTAGAGGTGGGGAACCGAAGAAAGCCGATTATTTCCGAATGGCTCCGACTAACCCCACGACATTGGAGGTGGGGAACCGAAGGAAGCCGATTATTTCCGAATGGTTCCGACTAACTTCCACGACATTAGAGGTGGGGACCAAAGAAAGCCGATCATTTCCGAATGGCTCCGACTAACACCACGACATTAGAGGTGGGAAACCGAAGGGAGCCGATTATTTCCGAATGGTTCCGACTAATTTCCACGACATTAGAGGTGGGAACCAAAGAAAGCCGGTCATTTCCGAATGATTTCGACTAACCCCCACGAAGTCAGAGGTGGGGATCAAAGAAAACCGATCATTTCCGAATGATCCCGACAAACTACGAATATCCCCCACGGCATCTGGAGTCAATAACTTATAATTTCTACTCACGGCCGATGGATTACGACAAATTAGACCTGCCCATGCTTTAGGAGACTTGTAAAACAACTTAACCTAAATTACCCCGACCTAACAAAGATAGACATTAGTAACTTCGTTACAAGAAATTTGAAATAGTTGGAGAAAGTAAATTAACACGCCATTTCTCGAGGAGGTCGAAAAAGGATCTCACTGATTCTTGGTGCGCATGTCCAATGCACGTGAAAATGCACTCTGTCCGTCATCCAATTGTGTGGTTTTAAAATTTACAAACACCCCGAAATTTAGCGGGAGCTAACAGTATAATGTGTTTAATTTCATAGTTAATAAGAACCGCTCAGTCGAGATATCTTAAACAAGATATAAGGAGTAAGCCATTTAGGATTCTTTAAGTTGATCTTTTTAAAGTTTAATTTAAAAATCATAACAGTGACTGAAAGCACCTAGAAGTATCAAATTTAGGGCATATCGGTTCAATAATTTTGAAATAAAACTTTTGTTGTCACCAGAACCCTACATAGCCACAAAATTTCAAGTTTGAAGTTCAACGGAATATTTCTGAATAGCTGTCACAAGGTTTCAAGCAAAGGTATAGCAAATAATTCAATTCGAGTTCAATAAAACCGATTACAAATACCAGAATAATAAAAATATTGTGAGTAAGACAAAAATTAATTAAAATATTCCAATAAGATTAAAAAACAATAATAATTTTCTACGAAGCCCATCTTGAAATATCTTCGAGAATTTTACAATTGTGAGCTTGACTAGTATATATAATTGTAATGATTATATTTAGCATATATTAACCAATTTTAATATATTCATATGATCGGTATCATTAAAGTTTAGTGGCAAATTTCAATTGGAAATCAATAATAGTTTTTGAACCCAAAAATAAAAAAAATATATCAATTTTTTTCTTTAAATCCAAGCTAGCAGATGAAACGTGTAAATACACAAGTTCGAAAATTTTGAGGTTATTTTGAGGTTTCGTACGGGTCTAGAAAAATTGAGTAATAACCCGTCTTATAGCTTATTTATCAGAGATTCAGAATCTCGAAAAGGAATTAGGGGACATCCTCAACTTAATGGTGATAAGATATTGTCCTTATCTACCTTAAAAATATATGAGAGGTGAAAACAAGTTTGAGATAAATCGGTTTAAAAATAAAGAAATCCGCCATTTTGGATTTGCCATTCTTGTAATTAAAAACGTAAATTTTATGTCATCAGGTTACCAGAACTCTAGACCTACCAAAATTTCAACACTCGACTTAATGGATTTAACTTTAACAAAACCAAATTTCACGAATATTACGTAAAGGATTTTTTAAAGATGTTTTTGCATAAATAATAATATATCTATTTTGATTTTCATCTGCACATTTTATCAAGAAAAAATATTTTCGTCAGGAGCCCAGTTGGCCCGGCGTCCAGTTGGCCTGGCGCCCATTTGGCCTACCGCCCAGTTGGCCCGCCGCCCAGTTGGTGGCGCGGAGTTGGTGGCGCCCAGGTTGTCCTAGACAGCAACACATTTCAGGACAAATTATTATTAAAAAATAATCTTATAAGTGCGGGGAAGTGACACTTTCTGAATCAAAATGGGTGAGGGTAAAATCGCACGGTCGCACAAAAAACTATCTATCGTGACGCTACTGAATTTTCTCGTGTTTTACCATAAACTATCCGTCAAGACGACCTACCCTTAAAATGTTGTTTTTTCATCGATTTTTTTTCTTCTTTTGCACAAAAAACAATTTTGCACCATCTTTGAACTCAAATAGTTACTTCTAAACTTGTTTTTAAAAGTTTTTAAGATTTCTTTCTGTAATATTCCCGCACGAAATTAAAAAAAAAATCATTTTCGTACTTGGACAACACTGTCTATAAGTTTTCCCTGTATAAAACGACAAGCAGGCTGAATCACTCAAAATACGGCAAGTTGATTAAAAGTAGCCAGCTGCTTTTCTGTCGCACTTATACCGTCAGTCTGAAAGAGATAAAAGTACCCATATATTATCTAGGGTATTATTTGCATGCAAAATCAGCCTATCTTTGTCCGTTTCACATGTTCAATAATGTCTATCTTTGTTTTTATTGTAAAAGAAATACCCGCCCATAGAAAACAAATTGGATAGGGTCAATAAAAAATGCCTTATCTTTCCGTCTCTAAGGCCCTTTCAGGGCCTTATAAAACTCAATGTGTTAAAACAAAATTTTCCTCGAAAACAATACCTTCTCTAGCCATAGCTGCGCGGGCTAGAAGGAAAAAATATCATACCAAACATTGAATCTGAGCTTAAGGTTTATTTAAATTTGTATGATACTATTTTTCTTTACAAAGGCAATTAAAACTTACAACGGTATATTACAATTTTCACAAATTCGGCCATTTTTGTAACGTCATGCGTCACTAAGCTACCGAATCTTACAAGTATTATTCCAATCATTGTTGCTGCCTTTATGTCGAATCAAAATTACAAGGTTAAATTTTGTACCCAGAGCAGAAGCCGTAAATTCACGGGCTATACGTTGTAACCACAACGCATTATTTAGTTAGCTAAAGGTAATAAGTTTTCACCTCTCATATATTTTTAAGGTAGATAAGGGCAATATCTTATCACCATTAAGTTGAGGATGTCCCCAAATTCTCTTTCGAGATTCTGAATCTCTGATAAATAAGCTATAAGACGGGTTATTACTCAATTTTTCTAGACCCGTACGAAACCTTAAAATAACCTCAAAACTTTCGAACTTGTTTATTTACACCTTTCATTTGCTAGCTTGGATTTAAAGAAAAAAATTGATATATTTTTTTTTATTTTTGGGTCCAAAAACTATTATTGATTTCCAATTTAAATTTGCCACTAAACTTTAATGATACCGATCATATGAATATATTAATATTGGTTAATACCTATATGCTAAATATAATCATTACAATTATATATATACTAGTCTAGCTCACAATTGTAAAATTCTCGAAGATATTTCAAGATGGGCTTCGTAGAAAATTATTATTGTTTTTTAATCTTATTGGAATATTTTAATCAATTTTTGTCTTACTCACAATGTTTTAATTATTCTGGTATTTTTAATCGGTTTTATTGAACTCGAATTGAATTATTTGCTATACCTTTGCTTGAAACCTTGTGACAGACATTCAGAAATATTCTAATGAACTTCAAACTTGAAATTTTGTGGCTATGTAGGGTTCTCGTGACAACAAAAGTTTTATTTCAAAATTATTGAACCGATATGCCCTAAATTTGAAACTTCTAGGTGCTTTCAGTCACTGTCTATGATTTTTAAATTAAACTTTAAAAAGATCAACATAAATAATCCTAAATGGCTTACTCCTTATATCTTATTTAAGATATCTCAACTGAGCGGTTTTTATTAACTATAAAATAAAACCGTAATTAACCGTAAAAAAAAAAAAAAACACTAATAGTAAAGAATTAATAATATATGGTTAAATTGGTCTTATTCTAGGCAACCATGGTTTCTTTCTTAAATTTGTGAGACAACTTTTAATGCATGTTAAAAAAATAAAATAACAAAATTTGAGTTATTTTGGCATTAGTCATTAAAGTTTAATCCCTATTCATTGTCAGAAAAGACAAAATAAGTCGCCCAAGATCTTACAAAAAAATAAGTCCAATTTCAAAAACAGCGGAATTTTTAATAACTGGACATTATCAAAAATGTTATTTATCAAAACAAGACATGAGCAAAATCTCCCGCAGTAAAAAAAGGTGTGGTAATAATCGGGCAAAATAGAATCAAACTTTTGCATTACCATTTTTATCAAAACCTAATAAAATCATAAAGGATATAATCATAAAAAGGGGCTGAGCTGAGAGGAGAACTTCATTGCAACCTTATATATCCAATTCTAAGCAAGCAAAGAAGAACGGATTTTGTATTGCTGCAGTATATGACACATCCTTTTGATCCTTACACGGATATCATGTGAGTTAAAATGAAATTAGGCTGGGCGTTAAAAATCAAATCCAAATCCCATTTTCTCAATTGCGCATGCTCTCTTCCTCAGAAATCGGTATCATTAAAATTTAGTGGCAAATTTAAATTGGAAATCATAAATAGTTTTTTTGCAATTCAGGGACTAAAAACGCATTTTAGTCTCTCATTTTAGGGACTAAAATAGTACTTTTTATCCCGGGGACTAAAATATTTTACTCCCGAAGACTAAAATATTTTAGTCCCGGGACCCGAATTCATGGTTTTTTCAAATTTTGTATTTTTGTATTTGGGAGCATCTAAAAATAGGCCTATACACTATCAAAATAAACTACCTAGCCTAATCTATACATTCCTACGTTATTTGACATTATTATTGTTTGTTATATTGATATTCAAAATAGCGCCGCTACAGCCAACTAAATGAATCAATGATCGTGGATCTGAATCGATTTCGCTTCGCTGTTGGTTGAGGTTGATGTTTTGCAGTGGAGATCCGAAAATTGCTGGTTCGGTGTGATCAGTGCTGCTGTCTTCGTTGATTGTGGCTTCTGGAAAATTGCATACATTTACGGTACGTGATTGGCCTTGGCTTTTATGACTCTTGACATCTGTCCTCAAGTTTTGACTGAATATTTTATCCGCCACATTTTTTTTATTTTCGATTGATTGCTCAACATACCCTTCAGCAACGGTAGCACTTTTCCAACCACCGTGTCTTTTGAGCTGGTCAATATTCGCTCCAGAATCTGCTAAAAGGGAAGCAGAGGTACGCCTGAAGCAGTGTCCTGTGTATGAAACGGCCTCTGGCAGGTTCAGGAAGGCAGCTATTTTTCGCGGGAAAAGCCCAAAAGTATTCTTTCCAACAGGTTGTGATAAACATTTGCCGTCTTTATAGCCAATGAAATATCTCGATATTGTCAAATTTGTTGGTCTCAGAGCCATGTAGGATTTACAGATTTTCACTACGTCTGTAGCGTTGCTTTCTTTGGAGTTCTTTACTATGAAGCATCGGTCAGTTTGATTTTTCGTGTTGCGAACTGTGACAACAAGATGAAAATCTTGGACTTGAACATCTTCAGTCTGTAGCTGGCACAGTTCAACACCCCTGCATGCACCGGCAACTCCCATTATCAACGCCACCTGGAAAAAAAAGATTTTTCAGTTACTAAGTAGCAATACAATTTTTTGTACAAACTACGTAACCTGATAGCAACAAATGATATTTCGAATCAGTGACGTTAACATGGTTCAAAATAATGTAAAAACAGTTCACTTTACCTTGATCATCAAATATTCTTGATTTGGTGTTTCCTGGAGGAACTGCTGGATATGATCCATGTCCAGTATTCGAGACTTCTTTGGGCGGTAGCCATCCCCATTTCTTTTCAAAAATGCCTTCAATTTTGAATATTTTCCAATGTCCAAACTTTTTTCAACGATCAGCTTTGATTTAATCATTGAATAATGTGACCAAACCGTTGAAGCCTTCAAATTTTTCGCATGATGGAAGAAATATGCAAGAAGTACCTTCTCCTGTGTAACATCAGCAACATCCTTAGCTTGACACCAATCCAGGAAATGTTTGTATTGTTTTTCATATATTTTCTCCGATTTAGCGGGCAGCAGTGCCTTCACTGCCTCTGCGGCAGCTGTATCAATATCAATATCCATTTTTTTTACTTTTGGGAACGCACTAGCAAATCGCAGAAATCTCCACGGCGTTGTTTGTATTTTAACAGTTATTTTATGGTACCTTGACAACACCCTGACAACCAAGTATTATCCAAGGCTTTCTAAGAAATATCAACTGACTTAACGTCAGAGAATGAATGGTACTTTATTGGTTGTCACATTTTATAGGCCAATCAATAGTGCAGTGGAGATGACTTTCTTTTCGAAAAATTTAATTAAAAATTTGAATGAAACTATGCCCAGAGTTGCAAAAAATAGTATAAATACCACTTGACTAAAGTGTCTTTTTATCCCTTAGCGAATTGTAGCCCTCCCTGCGGTCGGGCTACAAACATTTCGCCTCGGGATAAAAAGTATCACTTTAGTCCCTGGGTATATAATGTACTATTGAACCCAAAAATTAAAAAAATATATATCAATTTTTTTCTCTCACACAAGTTTGAAAGTTTTGAGGTTGTTTTGAGGTTTCATACCAGTTTAGAGAAATTAAGTGATAGCTGATATTATAGCTTATCTATCGGAGATTCAGAATCCCTAAAGAGAATTTGGGGACATTCTTAACTTTAGGAGCTATGAAGCTAGCAGACGAAACATGTACATACACAAGTTTAAAAGTTTTTAGGTTATTTTGAGGTTTTGTACGGGTCTAGAGAAATTGAATGAATGAGAATTTGGGACATCCTCAACTTTAGGGGCTATGAAGCTAGCAGATGAAACGTGTAAATACACAAATTTATACGTTTTGAGGTTATTTTGATATGTTAATGTTTCGTACGAGACTAGAGACATGGAGTGGTAGCTCCTTTTATAGCTTATTTATCGTTAATTCAAAATCTCAAAAGAGAATTTGGAGACATCCTCAACTTTAGGAGCTATCAAGCTAGCAGATGAAACGTGTAAATACACAAGTTTGAATGTTTTGACGTTATTTTGAGGTTTCGTACGGGTCTAGAGAAATCGAGTGATAGCTCATCTTATAGCTTATTTATCGTAGATTTAGAATCTCTAAAGAGAATTTGGGGACATCCTTAACTTTAGGAGCTATGAAGCTAGCAGATGAAACGTGTAAATATACAAGTTTAAAAGTCTTTAGTTTATTTTGAGGTTTTGTACGGGTCTAGAGAAATTGAATGATAGCTCATCTTATAGCTTATTTATCGGAGATTCAGAATGTCTAAAGATAATTTGGGGACATCTTTAACTTTAGGAGCTATGAAGCTAGCAGATGAAACGTGTAAATACACAAATTTATACGTTTTGAGGTTATTTTGATATATTGAGGTTTCGTACGAGACTAGAGAAACGGAGTGGTAGCTACGTAAGTAAAGCTGGGGGGACCACTATAAGGGGCCACCAAATTTCATATGCCAGGATTTGGTGCTAATTTGTTGCTAATTTGTTACCGAAGAATTAAATTTGTTGCTGCAGCCGTTAACGAGAAATCGCGACCCCTGTGACTTTACGATAAAGCTGAGCCACCTCATAACTCTGGACTGAAAGGCGATACGAGGATGATTTAAACGCCATAATTTGTTGCCCGGGATGGGGATGTGCAATCAATATTAAAGAATCCCAAAAGACTCATAATTTTCTTTATTTTTGAAAAAACCCGTTTTTTGTTAATATTTTAAGGTAGAAACACTTATCAAAGGCCGTTCGAATTTGTTACCGCTATTTAAAGCGCCTGAGAGCGTTATTAAGCAAAAATAAAAAAATATTAAAAAATTGAGTCAGAGACCACTGTGCGCCGAGTAAAGTTGAGGGGCCACCTTGTATCTCGGTAGTCTTTAAAGATATTAATCTCAAACAAAAAGCATAATTTGTTGCTAAGAGTCTTTCATTGCATCGTGTAAAACAAATTATTTAATTCCAATCGTACGATTAAAAAAAAAATTAAAAATAACATATTTTGTACTGTATTTCTAAACCCAACTGGAGGGCCACAGAGTTGTTTATACACTTGCTAGCGCTCAAATAGCACTACTTTTGTATTTAAATGGAAAATTTGTCGCTGCTGCCGTTTTCGAGTTATTGAATTTTTTTGTATTTTTAATTCAACAATCGGGCTATTATTTAGAAACTTAAAACATTTTTTCTCAAGAACTAATTAAGGGTCCACAGATTGTCCTTTGCAGTTTATAGTACTTGAGGGTTACTACCAACATGTATTAACGATTAATTTGTCACCGCTTCCGTTTTCGAGAAATTGAATTTTTACTTGCTATGAAGTTTGCCGTGTTTCATTGAGTCTTTACCCCGTATCTCAAAAACTAACTAGAGAGTCACAGATTTTTTGTAGTGACTTATAGTACCTAAAGAGTGCTACCAATATGTGTTAACAAATAATTCGTTGCTGCTTCCGTCTTTGAGAAATTAAATATTTACTTGCTATGAAGTTCGACGTGTTTCACAGAGTTTTCACCCTGTATCTCAAAAACTAACAAGAGGGCCACAGATTTTTTTTAGTTACTTATAGTACCTAAAGAGTACTACCAATATGTGTTAACAAATAATTTCTTGCTGCTTTCGTTTTATAAAGTTCGACGTGTTTCATAGAGTTTTCACCCTAGAAACACTAGTACTTTCAACCATGTGAGGGAGTACTAAGTATTTATAAAACAACAATCTCACTGCCCCTCAAAACAGGATCAGTGGATGTTCGGGTTCAATTCTCTTACGAGACTCCTTTATGACTTGGTTTTCTATGTGGGGATGCGTAGTGAAACACCAACATTAGACTACAAAAAAGTTTAATTAATCATGTTCTTGGCTAAATTTACATCCGTTGGATCTTAACCTAATTTTACTTAGTTAGTTAAGGGTTAGTTACTTATGACCTAAGTTAAGTTAAGTTTTTTTTATGTTGTTACATACGAGGTAGGTATTTAAAATAGAATCATAATTGTCCCCAGTTCTCCTTTAAAATACTGATATCCGAGTTATTTCCTTATGTTTTTAGGTTAGGTTAGGATTATCCCTTTATGTTGCTCCCGATAGTTTATTCCATTTTTAAGTTAATTTAGAATTCAGTTATTCTGTTTCCATTAAAAAAAAGGAAGAAAACTAAACTATTGTAAAGCTTTCATCAAGAGGTTATATCACAGAAAAAAAAAGTAAAATACCACTTTTTAGAATGTTAAGAAATTGGTGCGCCAGTGAAAGAGTTTCAATACCAACTAAAAGGAACACATTTGGGCGCCCGTGAAAAACATTCACTCCAACAAAAAAAAGGCCATGTGAGGGAGTACTAAGTATTGTTTTTAGGTTTCTTTATGTTTTCTTTATTTTCCCCACTTAGCTGCTTCTATTAAGCCAATGCTGACATGGCAATCCATAGGCACTGGAGTATTCCACCGCTACCCAACTTTGGTCGCTCTACTCTGGTACTCGCCAACAGCTCCACAGTAACAGGAACTCGCTACAGGCAACAACCAGAAGAAGACCGAAAGACGCAGGCCAAGAAGAAGACCAAAGAAGAAGAAGACCAAAGAAGAAGACCCTAAACAAAATAACATGGTTTTAGGCCAAGAATTGGACTACAACTTAAAAATAATTATAAAACTCGTTGCAGCCAAAATTCATAGACATTTATTGTCCCGAAATGAGTACTATTCAATGTTGCAGCAGATACTCATGTAAGAGAAAAAGTAATCTGAACTTAAAATTAACAGACCTCACTGAAATAAGTACCACTTAGGTACCACTTAATATTGCAACAGGTACTTAATCTGCACTTTAAAATTAATCAGTACATGTTACATTAAAATAGTACAATTTAATCAGTATAAAATAATCTGTAACCCAGTTTTAAATAAAAATGGGGACAATGCAGTAAGAGTTCTATCTCTATGCCAGTGATCTCTAAGCTCATAACGGGGCTCTTTAAACTTATAACACAAAAATATTTACAAAAAGACCACAATGTCTAGCAAGAAGTGTTACCTAACCTAAATGTAGACTCACCTCAAAGGTCATGAGGGCCTATGCTTCCAAAATGGGGTGATCCAATGTACGGGTAACGTTCAAGTCTGAAAACAATGGAGAAAATCCAATAAATTCCGGTGGGAAATGGTATAGGAAGCCAGAAAAATGGGGTAACAATGACCCAGAATCATTAAAACATTTAAAAAAAATAAATTACCTTACGTAGACAGCATGGCTTGGGGCGACTTCAAATTAATTCTGCGAAGCGGGGCTCGTCTATAGTTTTTGTCAACCAAACACGGCTCCTGAACCAAACTATAGCCAAACTAAAGGCTCTCTCATGTAAAAACCGCCAACGGCGTCTCTACGGACACGAAATAAGCCCTCAAAAGCTCTTCCCAAAAACAGGCTTCCAAATTTTCTGACAGAGAAAAAAGACGTTCCGCTCCAAAAATTGACAGGGAAAGTGACAGAGACGCGCCAGTGTTCCCAACCGAACCGAACAACCTATGTTTCCTCTTCTCAGTCTCATGCCAGTCCAATCGGCCTCTCTTTCTATGGCGAGACGCAGCTTTCACTAAGGAAGGAAGGACTTAACCTAGCGATTAAGCAGGTGCATACGGGGGTTAATCTGTCACCTGTTCTGTGTCATGGTCGATGTCAAATAAATGTCAAAACAAATATTTTTGGGGCATAGGCCTAGGCCCCCCTTTTACCAAAATAGTGATAACTCGGTAAACAGTGCGACTCAAAAAAAAGCTAGTAGTCCAATCAAGCGGTCGTGTAACGTTCCAGTGAAGATGTTTTCAGTGTGCAGTGTCTCAGAGACGTTTCTTACCACACCCCATCGCTTCACTCATAAATCAGAAGGCACAAGGGCAAGGCCCTATAAATACGACCATGAAAGATGTGAAACAACGACACTAGGGTCCGAGATGAACCACACGGCCCGACAGGAATATGATAGAAGACAGGAGACACCACTCTAAAGGTAGGAAAGTACCCTAAACTGATCTTAAATTCAGCAAGGATCTATTCCCAAAAGGCTCTATGATATTTTGAATATTATGACTCATCAGTAGTGTACCTACATAACTCAGCCAAATATAAGCTCACCCTGTCTCAGGACAATTACAGTGTGTCACACAATACCTGTAAAGCCAGAAAGTAGAAAGCAACATATTCCCTTTTGTCTTTTAGTTACAAAGGAGTACCAGGGTACGAATTAATTAAACCAGGCCTCGCAGTATCTTCATCAGCACTTCTTCAACATCCACCAAGGTACAATCCCAGTATTAGCTATCTATAAGACTATTGGTAGTAATTTTGATTTGGATACATATGCCTTACTGTAAGTTTTAATCTTTAATATATAACAGTTGTTTCTTTACTCCGCAGATATTATTTACCAGCAGTAAAGGTAAAGTAGAAAAGTAAAAATAGATGTCACACATTTATTTTATCAATCTGGTTATTTCTCTCCTAGATACAGAAAGGTGAAAGTAGTCGAACGGGGTGATTTGTGTAAAACAACAGTTACTTTATAATTTATTTGTACGGGAATTCTGGACCCTTACAATCTCAAAAACTAACTAGAGGGCCACAATTTTTTTTCATTTACTTATAGTACCTAAAGAGTACTACCAATATGTGTTAACAATTAATTTGTTGCTGCTTTCGTTTTCGAGAAATTGAATTTTTATTTGCTATAAAGTTCAACGTGTTTCATATAGTTTTCACCCTGAATCTCAAAAACTAACTAGAGGACCACAGTTTTTTTTAGTGCCTAATAGTACCTAAAGAGTACTATCAATATGTGTTAACAAGTAATTTGTTGCTGCTTCCGTTTTCGAGAAATTGAATTTTTATTTGCAATGAAGTTAAACGTGTTTGATATAGTTTTCACCCTGTATCTTAAAAAGTAACTAGAGGCCCACCGATTTTGTCAGTTATTTATAGTACCTAAAGAGTACTACCAATATGTCTTAACAAATAATTTGTTGCTGCTTGTGTTTTCGAGAAATTGAATTTTTATTTGCAATAAAGTTAAACGTGTTTCATATAGTTTTCATCCTGTATCTCAAAAACTAACTAGAGGGCCACAGATTTTTTTTAGTGAATTATAGTACCTAAAGAGTACTACCAATATGTGTTCACAAATAAATTGTTGCTGCTTCCGTTTTCGAGAAATTGAATTTTTATTTGCAATAAAGTTAAACGTGTTTAATATAGTTTTCATTCTGTATCTCAAAAACTAACTAGAGGGCCACAGATTGTTTTCAGTTGCTTAAAGCACCTAGGGAGTACTACCAATATGTGTTAACAATTAATTTGTTGCTGCTTTCGTTTTCGAGAAATTGAATTTTTATTTGCTATAAATTTCAACGTGTTTCATATAGTTTTCACCCTGTATCTCAAAAACTAACTAGAGGGCCACAGTTTTTTTTTAGTGCCTTGTACCTAAAGAGTACTATCAATATGTGTTAACAAGTAATTTGTTGCTGCTTCCGTTTTCGAGAAATTGAATTTTAATTTGCAATAAAGTTATACGTGTTTCATATAGTTTTCACCCTGTATCTTAAAAACTAACTAGAGGGCCACAGATTTTGTCAGTTACTTATAGTACCTAAAGAGTACTACCAATATGTCTTAACAAATAATTTGTTGCTGCTTCTGTTTTCGAGAAATTGAATTTTTATTTGCAATAAAGTTAAACGTGTTTCATATAGTTTTCATCCTGTATCTCAAAAACTAACTAGAGGGCCACAGATTTTTTTTAGTAACTTATAGTGCCTAAAGAGTACTACTAATATGGGTTAACAAATATTTTGTTGCTGCTTCCGTTTTCGAGAAATTGAATTTTTATTTGCTATAAAGTTGGACGTGTTCCATAGAGTTTGCACCCTGTATCTCAAAAACTAACTAGAGGGCTACAGATTTTTTTCAGTTACTTATAGTGCCTAGAGAGTACTATCAATGCGTGTCAACAAATAATTTGTTGCTGCTGCCGTTTATGAGAAATTGAATTTTAAATTTCCTATAAAGTTCAATGTGTTTCATATAGTTTTCACTCTGTATCTCAAATACTAACTAGAAGACCACCGATTTTTTTTAGTGAGTTATAGTACCTAAAGAGTACTATCAACATATTATTATGTTAACAAATAATTTGGGGCTGCTTCCGTTTTCGAGAAATTGAATTTTTATTTGCAATAAAGTTAAACGTGTTTCATATAGTTTTCACCCTGTATCTCAAAAACTAACAAGAGGGCCACAGATTTTTTTTTGTGAGTTATAGTACCTAAAGAGTACTACCAACACGGATTAACAAATAATTTGTTGCTGCTTCCGTTTTCGAGAAATTGGATTTTAACTCGCTATAAAGTTCGACGTGTTTCATAGAGTTTTCACCCTGTATCTCTAAAACTAACAAGAGGGCCACAGATGAGTTTTTTTAGTTACTTATAGCACATAAGAGTTGTACCAATATGTGTTAACAAATAATTCGTGACTGCTTCCGTTTTCGAGAAATTGAATTTTAATTTGCAATAAAGTTAAACGTGTTTTATATAGTTTTCACCCTGTATCTCAAAAACTAACTAGAGGGCCACAGATTTTTTTTTGTGAGTTATAGTACCTAAAGAGTACTATAATAATATAATAATAATAATAATAATAATAGGTTTATTTATTCAAATAAATAATATAAATGATACAAAAAAATTCCATTTTGATTAATAAATAAACACGTTAAGCGCTGAAGCAGTATTACGCTGCTTGTTAGCGCTGTTTTTTACACAAAAACTTATAGTATTTTTTTTTCATTAAATTTTAGTCCATAATCACTTTATTCTGGTTTTTTGTTACACTTGGTACTTAATATGTCTTAATAGAGTTAAAATGTCAAAATCGGTATAAAAGATTCACTGATCGGGCACAACATACATCTTACAATAACTTATAAGCTACACATAGGCAAAAATGTACTACATATGAGTATTAAATATTATTTAGTTACAACCATGTTTTAACACATGTCATACCATACATTTTTCATTTATATTATAAGGTTATAATTATGTTTTGACACGACATGTTTCATTTTACGACATATTGCAATGACATTTAACGTCATTTTTGTACATCTATGTTAAATTTTCAAACATTCTATGTATTGCAGATATACCTGTTGTATAAATCCATTGTTTGAGATTTTGTTTAAACTTTTGAAAATAAACTATATCTTTAAGCACTTCCGGTATACAATTAAAAAATTTTGGAGCTAAGCTAAGGAAGGACCTAAGACAGATTTCTTTGCGGCAATAGGGAACTACTGCATATTTCTGTCTGTGTCGTGTATTGTGTGGATGAATAACAGGATCTATGTTTAATTTTTTCCGACTTATACACATGAGTAAATTTTGACAATATAGTTGCCTAATATCCCGTATTTTTGTGTTGGTGTATAAGAGTTCAGTGGGGTACATTCGTTTTTTGCCATATATAATTTTTAAAATCCATTTTTGAATTACCTCTAAGTTCAAAAGATAGGAGTCCCTACCACCCCACACTACAAGACCGTAGTTAATCTGAGATTGAAAAGGAGAATAATAAACATGTTTAAGATGTTCAAAGTCTAGGTATTCCTTAAGATAATGAAAGCGAGTTATAAGAAATCTTGTTTTGTTTATAAGGTGTTGAATATGTTTATCATATCTTAAATGGCTGTCGGTAATGATTCCTAAATATTTTGAAGAGTTCGCTTTAAGTATTTCCATGTCTTGTCTTATTTTATTGAGTTATAATTTGGGAGTTTATTGGAGTATGAAGTAAAGGGCTGAAATTTCGTTTTTGATTGATTTAGCGTTAGTTTGTTATATTGAAACCAATTATTAATATTTTTTAGATCTCTTTCTACTTTTGCTTGCAGCTCTTCCCAGTTCTCTGCTGAGTAAAATATCGCCGTATCATCAGCAAAACTTATAATGATTCCTTCGCTATCTAAATCTAAAAGGCTGTTTATGTATATTGTGAACAGAATTGGACCTAAAACCGTTCCTTGCGGGACTCCGCAAGTTATATCTTGTAAATCGCTTTTTATTCCGTCAATGTTAACAAACTGTTTTCGGTTTTCTAAGTAATTTTTTATAAGGTTTAGAGCACTGCCTAAAACCATATCTTTCAAGTTTTTTTATCAATTTTGCATGGCTTACGGTATTAAATGCTTTTTTGAGGTCCACAAATATACATAAAGATGCTTCTTTTTTGTCAATAGCTTTATAAATATTTGATGTTAGGTGAAGCATCGCATCTTCAGTTGATTTGTTTTTTCTGAAACCAAACTGCCTGCTCGAAATTAGATTTCTTTGGTCCAAAAAGTTAACCATTCTCTCTTTAATAACCTTCTCAAAAATTTTTGCCACGTTAGATATTAAAGAAATTGGTCTATAATTGTTGGCGTCTGTCTTATTGCCACCCTTAAATAATGGTTTTATTTCCCCTAGTTTTAATATATCCGGAAAACAACCTATTCGAAAGCTTAAATTTATTAAATAAGTTATAATTGGGACAATCTCATTGGAAACTTCTTTTAGGGATTCTGACCTTATGCCATCACAACCGGGAGACTTTTTTGATTTTAATCCATTTATAACCAGTAGCAGGTGACTTGTAAAGGCAAGTAACAACAAATTTGCTCAAATTTCCCCCCACAGTTAATTCTATACATTTTACATCTGCAATATATTTAAAACAATAACTAAATTCTATGTTTTCCTTAACAAAAACAACTACCCCATCGCATCTGTTAAAAGTACCTTCATTATACAATAGCGTATATCCAGATAACTGAAATATATTTAAATCGTACAAAGTGTGAGTTTCGCTAAGTATTATAATATCGATGTCAGTAGAGAGTTCTTGTAGAAAACATAAAAGACCATCAAAATTTGTATTTAGGCCACATATATTGAGATGTAAAATTTGAAAGACATTTTCATTCAAATTTTGATTTAGAATATTTAAATTCATTTTTTAAATATATTATAAAAACTACAGAGAACTTAAATTTAAATAGAATAACGATACACCATAGAAAATAAAACAGTATTAAAATATATTATACTAGACAAAAAATGTTTAAAAACAATAAAAATAAATAATAAAATCGAGTGCTCTACTTTTTCTGGTTGGTAATTTTTTTTGGTGGATTCTGTTTACTGTTATTGCTGCTGGTTGAGCCAGACCTTGTGGTTCTATAACCGTTTGGTGTTACTGCCACCGGAATCGTATTTTTAGTTATCTTTATTTTTGGTTTTAATTCTTTGATTTCCTGTTTAGATTCGGTTTTTTTGTGTTCTTTTTCTGTATAATCTCTTCTATCTGTACTTCCTCTTCCTCTTCTGAAGTACTTAAGTTTATTTTTTCGATTGTTGGTGTAGAGGGGGCACTAGAATTTCGAAATAGGTTTTGTTTGTTAATTATGGGATCCAAAAAAGTTGATTTATCCATGCCTTTTAAAATATCTACGGTATATTCCTCATTATTTACTATCAATTTATTTTTATTGATTTTAGCCGAAAATTGTTTATCTTTTGCTATTTTATAAAATTCATACAAAGTTTTATTTTCGGCCCTTTTTTCTTGAGTAAGATCAAGGGCAATGCTAATCCCAGTTCCTTTTAATTTTATAACATTTTTGAACACATCTCGAACAGCTAATTCCCTAGTAAACTTTATTAAAATTGGCCTTGTGACACCAGCTCTTTTTTCTCCAAGTCTATAAAAATTATCTATATTATTTATCGTTTTATTGATTTCAAGTCTTTTTTTAAGCAAGTTTAAAACAATTTGCTCTAATGATTCGCCTTCAATTTCTGCAATATTAAATGCTAAAATATTTTTTCTTTTGATTAGCTCTTCTTGAAATATCAGTTTTTGTTTAAGTTCTTTGTTTTCCCGCTCCAATGTTTCCACAGGTTCCTTCAACCATTCAATTTCATGCCTAAAATACGCAACGTCCTGTTTTATATCCTGGATGTCTTGGTTCGTGCGATGGAGTAGTTCAAATATTTGTTCATTTGTGACGGCGGCGCCCATTTAATTGTATTCCGGTCGAAAATGTGTATAGTAGAAAGTAATGCGATTATTCTACGTACGTGTAGTACCGGTTTTTTCTTTATTGTCGGCAAATTATATTTATAATTGATAACAGCGCTACAAATGTATTTTCAGGATTAAATTTGCACTTACGTATTTTATATTACAGGTAATCAATTGTATTTTTTTTCAGCTATCAATTGGTAACAGTTTACTAATTAATATGAACTCAAATCACTTAAAAGAACTTAATTTTAGGACGCTGATAAAATTTACGTTTGTTTACCTTTAGGCCTACTATATACTATACTATTCTGTTGCACTTCTTTTAATAACGGAGGCACTACTACAAACTACCAATACGAATTAACAAATAATTTGTTGCTGCTTCCGTTTTCGAGAAATTGGATTTTAACTTGCTATAAAGTTCGACGTGTTTCATAGAGTTTTCACCCTGTATCTCTAAAACTAACAAGAGGGCCACAGATGATTTTTTTAGTTACTTATAGCACCTAAAGAGTACTACCAATATGTGTTTACAAATAATTTGTTGCTGCTTCCGGTTTTAGAAATTGAATTTTAACTTGCTATAAAGTTCGACGTGTTTCATAGAGTTTTCACCCTGTATCTCAAAAACTAATTCGAGGGCCACAGATTTTTTTTCAGTTACTTGTAGTACCTAAAGTGCACTACCAATATGTCTTAAAAAATAATTTGTTGCTGCTTCTGTTTTCGAGAAATTAAATTTTAATTTTAGATTTTGACCGCTTGTATAATTCTTTTATTGCTTTTATGTATGTATGATTTATATAGACAGTGGCTAATCCGTCCAACACCGGAAACCAATGCAAAACGATCTAAACAACAGGCTCTTGTCAGAGCCAACCCTGACAATTGTTAGCCTGAACATTGAGGATATCATGAAAGATAAACAAGACCTTATCTCTCAACTATGCCAAACACATAAATGGGACGTACTATGCCTTCAGGAAATGCACAGAGATGAAAACAGGCCAAACATTGATGGTATGCGTCTTGCCGTCGAATCCCCCCATAACAAGTATGGTAGCGCCTTTTTTGTAAGTACTAAAATGACATCTACCGGCAAAAATGTAACCGACGATACTGAAATACTCACCATCGAAAGCGGAGCTTTTACCATATCATCCGTTTACAAACCCCCTGGCAAACCACTGAAACTAGAAATGCCGGAGAACTATGGGAGACAGGAGATTTAGTTTATCGTTGGATATTTTGACTCTCACAGCACATCGTGGGGCTACAATGAAAGCGATACAAATGGGCAACTTCTGGAAGAGTGGTCAGAAGTCAACAACGTTTCCCTTGTCCACGATCCAAAGTTGCCGTGCTCGTTCAAGAACTGGAAACGCCGCTATAATCCCGATAACTGCTTTGTGAGCCAAAAGATCTAAGACTCATGTATAAAACACGTGTATGATGCATTGCCAAAGACTCAACACAGACCTATTGGAGATCAAGTCTATTCAGTCATCAAAACAGCTGAGATATCTTTTCCAAGAAGTTTTAATTTTAAAAAAGCAAATTGGCCCAATTAGTCAGCTAATCTAGATACCAAACTCGAAAATCTAGACCCATCACCACAAAACTACAAAACCTTTCTGCAAATCTTACAAAGGGTATCAAAGCGATACATACCAAGAGGCTGCAGGCAACACTTCATACCGGGGCTGTCAGAAGCCTCTAAAGGATCCTTAAACAAGTACGAAGACCTTTTTAACAAGGACCCGTTTAGCGAAGAAACTTGAAACGGTAATGCGCTCATGATAGCACTGAGCGAGACACGAGAAGAAAAGTGGATAGACACCCTTGAATGAATGGATATATCGCACAGCAGCACGATGGCTTGGAACTTAATCAAAAAGCTAATTGGAGATCCAAAGCAAAACAATGCGCCGTCAAATGTTACTGCTAACCAAGTAGCTCACCAACTGCTCCTCAACGGTAAATCGGACAAAAAATGCCAAAAAAATGCATCAATCGGTCTCCAACAACCGAGAAAAACCACTTTAACATGCCCTTTACCAATAAAGGGATAAACTCAGTGAAAAATGGCAAAGCAGCAGGAGAAGACGACATCTGTGTAGACAAATCAAAAACAAAAAAATACTGGATTCTAAAACGTTTTAACACCTGTCGAGTTACATTCCAGACACCAAAAGTATGCTGGAAGTCGAAAGTCGTAGCATTGCTAAAACCTTGGAAAGACCCTGAGTCACCAAAAAGCTACCGCCCCATATCGCTTTTTTGTCACCTATACAAGCTATATAAAAAGCTAATCCTCCAACGACTAGAGCAGACTGTCGACTCAAAAATCATTTCACAGCAAGCCGGCTTTAGACCTGGGAAGTCTTGCACCAGCCAAATACTAGCAAAACAAATAACAGGTTTGGCACTCGTCGATCTAAGCTCTGCGTACGACACCGTCAATCACAGAAACTTGCGGTATAAAGTCTATGATACACTGAAAGACTACCAACTTGTTCAAATGGTAGAATCCTTACTACAAAACAGAAAATTCTACGTGAGTCTCGAAGGGAAAAAAAGTCGATGGCGAATCCAGATAAACGGCTCAGGGCAGCGTACTGGCACCAATCCTCTTCAATTTCTACACCAACGACCAACCAACACCAGCTTTTACCAGAAACTTTGTATATGCCGATGACCTGGGAATTACAGCGCAAGGTTTAAATTTTGAGTAGGTGGAGCAAAAGCTGGAAGCAGCCTTGAGTATGATGTCCACTTACTATCAGGATAACTCTCAAAAACCGAATCCCTCCAAGACCCAAGTCAGCGCCTTCCATCTCAACTCTCGACAGGCAAATATAAATCTCAGCGTTACCTGGGATAACAACAACCTAGAGCACACAGATAAACCTACCTATCTTGGAGTCATATTGGACCGCTCCCTAACATACAGGTTCCATTGTGAAAAAAAGCGGAAGAAGGTAGAGGAGCGGAATGGCTTTATGAGGAAGCTCGGAAACAGCAAGTGGGCGCAAAACCAACAGTACTTAGGACATCAACGCAGGCGTTATGCTTTTTGACAGCGGAATATGCCTCTCCAGTGTGGAGCAGGTCCACTCATGCCAAAAAAGTAAATGTCAGCCTGAACGAAACATGCAGGCTTATAACCGGCTGCATAAAACCCACGCCACTGGACAAATTGTACAAAGCCTCAGGCCTCTCAGACCCTGACTCACGTCTACGAATATACTGAGCGAAATAAACAGACCTTCGATGAGCGTCACTCACTCACTGGACACGAGGCGCAACTTGGCAAACTAAAGTCAAGAAGGCGATTCCTGGGCGCGCCACTGGGTGAACCACCCGCCTGCTATCCAATAACAGAACTCCCTCCGAGCGGAACATCAAGCGACTGGAGAACCTGGCGAATGTTGAACCGCATCTGATCTGGTGTAGCCCCTGTTAAGACCAATCTCATCAGATGAGGCCTGTTGGATGGAAATGACCTGCCCTAACTGTCCACATAGATGTACCCTCGACGCTTTATGGAAAAACAATAAACAAGCATTGGACACAGCCCGATACTGGGCTCAGAAACTGTAGTTTTCCGGACTCGAATAAGTTATTAAAAAAAAGATATTAGTTTGCTCTAACACTGTCTATAATTTTTCTACCGGAACGGTATCATATGATTTTTGTAGGTCCACAAATGTGACATGAGTCTCTATATTTCTGGCGCTCCTTTTCTCAATTACTTGTTTAAGACAAAAAACATTATCACTACAAGATCTGCCTGCACGAAACCCACTTTGCTCTTCTTCTTCTTGTTCATGAAAATCATTCTCTATTAGATCTCTAAGAATCCTACTATACAATCTACTTAGAGTACTGGTTACAGAAATTCCTCTGTAATTGTTGCAATCCAGCTTGTTTCCTTTTTTATGTATTGAGGATATGAATGCAACTTTTCAATCATTAGGTACTGGATGTACGTTTATGCATTGATTGATAATTAATGTGAGATTTTCGAGTGGTTTCTTTGATCCACATTTGAGCCAGATATTCGGGTCTCGTCTCCTGCAGCAGTCCCTTGTAGTGTTCTGTCCATTCTGGTTTGATTATCTGGATGTTTACTTTTTCTTTTGTTAGATTTTTTACTGTAGAAATAAATTTCCATACTTCAGAACTCTGCCTACCTCCTACGTGTGTATTAATGTCGTGGCACTTGCGCTCGAACATTTATATTTTGTCTGTGCGTATCAAATTTCTTAGCTGTCTTCTGGTTTTCCTGTAGATTTCTAGGTCTCTTTGCTCTTTAGTACTGAGCCATTTTAAGTATGTGCGTTTTTTCTCTTTGACCATTTCCTGTATTTTGTCCGTCCACCACATCTTCCTGTTATTTCTATTATCTTGGTATCCAACAGCTTTTTTGCTTGCTTCTTTCAAGCTTTTTATTATGTTTGTATATATCTCTTCAAATGAGTGATTTGTCTTTATTAATTTTTCATCTAATCGGTTCTGACACAATCTTTGAGTAGTTTCGATTTCTAGACTTCTAAAGTTGTATTTTTGATCGCCTTCGATGCATTTTAGGTTTTCATTTTCTGTAATACCTTCGTCCTTATTTGTTTGTAATATTTTTGCTTTTACCAGATGGTGGTCAGATCCACAGGTAACACCACAAAATGCTCGCACATCATACCACTTTAATTGCGAGTGTTGTCCACCTATAGCATAATCAATGATTGATTTAAGATTTCTTGTTGGCTGAATCCAGGTATATCGATGAATTTCCTTATGTTTAAAAAAACCATTATTTATTTTTAGGTTGTGGGCTTCACACAATTGCATCAGTCTTAAGTCATTATCATTTGTTACTTTGCCTATCAGTTCGGCTATTAAAATCGCCAAGCATAATTATTTCTCTGGTATTACCGATTTTTGTGATAGTCTCATCAAGTTCGTCAAAGAACATTTGTTTTGTAGCTACTCTTTCGTCATCTGATAGTGCGTAGACTGCTATTATGCTTATATTATGTCCAAGCATCTTCATGTTCACTCGAAGTATGTTTTCACTAATGCAATCGTAGTCTGTAATTTTATTCTTTAGATTTTTCTTTATTAACAAGGATACCCCTCTGGCTGTTTTTTATTCTTTTGGGACTCCAGGAAATATATGAACAAAATTACCGACACTATTCGTACCTGTTCCTTTCTTTTTTGTCTCTGTGAGTGCAATAATATCGATCTTACAATTCTGCACTTCGGTTGCAATAATGTCCAACTTTTGATTCACTCCCTGTTTGTTCCATGTAGCTATATTCATAGTCCTTTGTCTTTGCTTTTTTCGTCTTCGATAGTTTCCATTTATTGCTTCGAGGCTTTGTTTAGGCTTTTTGGTAATTGCTTTAGTATTACAGAACCAGTCTAATGCCTCAACCCCTACTTGGAGGGCCAGGATTTTTAATCAAGGTTTTTCTCCTCTAGCCTTTGACGAGCCAACGCCATACTGTAAGGCAACAGCTGTAGTCTTTTATACTATCCCTAAAGAAAAGGGTTGCCACCTACGCTATGATCACCGTACCGAGGTCCATTCTCTCCGCCTTTCAGATCGATCTGGTAACCCTGGGAAAGGGATCCTATACAGGTGCTAACTCTCCGGGTCGGAGAGTACCTGGAATCTACAGAGGGCAGGGGTCGATTCATTTCCCCTGATAGACATCTGACGAGGTCTACCCGTACCCTTAGTTTTTGAGATAAAGGGTGAAAACTATATGAACACGTTGAACTTTATAGCAAGGAAAAATTCAATTTCTCGAAAACGAAAGCAGCAAAAAATTATTTGTTACCACAAATTGGTAGTACTTTCTAGGTGCTATAAGTTACTAAAAAAAATCTGTGGCCCTCTAGTTAGTTTTTGAGATACTGTAAAGGGACCTAGTTCGGGGTTGCCAAACTTCCGTCTTTTACATTTGACACTCAATATTTCACCCTTTCGGACGGAATCTTGGGCGCCACTCTAAGAAATAAGGGAGCTTAGAGTCTCCACCGGCCAGTACGACTAGCTTTTAGACAGTCGAGAAAACGGGTTCATGGAATGGTTGGAAAATTAATGTTTAGGCAATGTAACTAAAATGTACCACTTTTATTTGTCTAACCTTGCTACAACAATCAAATTTTAATAACTTTCTTACACTAAACAAATTAAACAGGATTCCCAAAGCACAGGCGGTTTCTTTTTCTTAATTTGACACAATTGAATACCTTCCAAAGTTCCAGCAAAGAACAATTCGCTAATGCTTTCACGAAACGGTATATAACGAATTTACATGTCCGTTGGCTATTCTATAACTCAAATAACATTTTTATTACTCGGTTTGTTCCTAGTTAAAACCTAGATTCTTTAGTACGGGAATATGCTTAAAATCGACCCTGTATAAGACGCGTGCCTACCTGTATGGCATCCAAGGTAGGGGTCCGGAAAAACAGGGTGATTTGGGGAATTACCAACTTTGAAACCAACCCTAAAGAACGCGTTGGCATCCAAGACAGGGGTCCGGGGTTAGAATGGTTTGAGTGTAACAAACGGGTTAAAGATGAAATGTGCAGTTTTCCTTCGAATTATCTTGTACCCAGGAGGAAAGTGCACATTGTCTTAACCGGGCAAAATCAGGAAAAAGACGCGTGCCTACCTGTATGGTATCCAAGGTAGGGGTCCGGGAAATCAGGGTGATTTGGGAAATTATCAATGTTGAAACCAACTCTAAAGAACGCGTGCATACCTGTATGGCATCCAAGATAGGGGTCCGGGATTAGAGTGGTTTTAGTTCAAGAAAACGGGTCTCAAGAATCTACAGATTACTTTTCCGTTTCATTGTACTGAGCGGTGGTAAATTGCATCGTTTTCTAACCGGGACTTTAACTTTAAATCAACGCTACAAGACGCGTGCCTACCTGTATGGCATCCAAGGTAGGGCTCCGGGAGTAGGGTGATTTGGGGATTTTACCAACTTTGGGACCAACCCTAAAGAACGCGTGCCTACCTGTATGGCATCCAAGGTAGGGGTTCGGGAGTTAGGGTGTTTCGGGTTTAGCAAAACGGGTCAAACTGAAAAATACAATTTTCCTTTTGGAAAATACAATTTTTCTTTTGCTCAAGCCTATTTACACCAGCTAGGAAATTGCATTTTCTCTGGACCGGAAAATAACTAAAAATCAACAAGACGCGTGCCTACCTGTATGGCATCCAAGGTAGGGGTCCGGGAAATATACCAATTTGAAATCAACCCTGGAAGACGCGTGCCTACCTGTATGGCATCCAAGGTAGGGGTCCGGGAAATCAGGGTGATTTGGGAAAATCTACCAACTTTGGAATCAGCTCTAAAGAACGCGTGCCTACCTGTATGGCCTCCAAGGTAGGGGTCCGGGATTAGAGAGATTCGAGTTTAATAAAATGGGTTAGAAAAACCGTCTGCAATTTACCCAGCAAAAGGAAACACTTTTTTGCATTAAATATAAAGAACAGCGTAAAATAAATACGTAAAAATAGCCTACGCACTTACCTTTTGACAGTCTCGGTACCGGTGCACTAGAAATATCGCGAGTTTAGTTTTAGCACTTAATCTTGCTGCGGCGGGCGATGACGGATAAAAAGGGACGAACACGATGTGTCGATTGCTTAAATAGCCTCTGTTCGGAAATGCTTGTTTTTCAGAGGTGGGAGGCCAAAGAAAGCCGATCACTTCCGAAAGGCTCCGACTAACCCCCACGAAATCAGAGGTGGGAGGCCGAAGTAAACCGATCCTTTCTGAATAGTCCGACTAACCCCACGACCTTAGAGGTAGGGAAACGAAGAAAGCCGATTATTTCCGAATGGCTCCGACTAACCCCACGACATTAGAGGTGGGGAACCGAAGGAAGCCGATTATATCCGAATGGTTCCGACTAATTTCCACGACATTACAGGTGGGGACCAAAGAAAGCCGATCATTTCCGAATGATGTCCACTAACCCCCACGAAGTCAGAGGTTCGGTTCGGTTTCCGAATAATCCCGACTAACTACGAATATTCCCCACGGCATCTGAAGTCAATAGCTTATAATTTCTACCCACGGCCGATGGATTACGAGAGTTTTACACGACAAATTAGACCCGCCCATGCTTTAGGAGACTTGTAAAACAACTTAACCTAAATTACCCCGACCTAACAAAGATAGAAATTAGTAACTTCGTTACACACCCCCCTTTCTTCGGAAAAATGCAAAAATACATTGTGTTTTTGTCATTTTTTAAACCTATGCAAATAGAGTACCAAAACAAACAAATCAAAAAAACTCTTTTGTAAAAAAAACTACTTAAATCTCACCAATAAAAATTTAAAAAAAAATCATCAAAATTCTTCTTAATTGGCTTCAGTCATGGCGCCACCATATCCTATGCCTCTGAAGACGGTTAACGAGGTCATATTGATCTATGTTCCCCGGGTACCAAGTACCAAACGGTTATAGAGGACCTACTTTGTAGGAACCCCTGTTAACTTTTACAGGTATATAACAATTTCCTTAGCAGTAGTCTTCAATTATCATCAAACGGTTAACGAGGCCATATTGATCTATGTACCTTGGGTACCAAGTATCAAACGGTTATAGAGGACCTACTTAGTAGGAACCCCTGTTAACTTTTACAGGAATATAACTTAATTTCCTTAGCGGTAGTCTTCAATTGCCATCAAACGGTTAACGAGGCCATATTGATCTATGTACCCCGGGTACATAGTACCAAACGGTTATAGAGGACCTATTTAGTAGGAACCCCTCAAAAAAAATACACTTAATTAACGCAAATGTGCCGGTTTTAAATCTTTAATGTGGATATGTTTTATTCTCTTTCCGTGTTCATCTTTAAGATCAAAAACAACGGACGAAATAACTCGGACAGAATATTTAGGAGTAAGTTTTGCTGCGAACCCTTTTGCGGCCGAGGATAACGTATGTTCCTTTTTAAAGACTTTATCCCCTACATGGCATCGCCATTCACGTCTTCTTAAATTATAATAACGGCTCTGCGAAGAATACGCTCGAGCTAGTCCAACACGGGTCAATTCGTACAATTCTTTTAGCTTTTGTACACGGTTCGATACTTGTTCTGGATTAAGGTCAGGTTCTTGTTCAATATGATCTTTCTCAGCGGGTAGGATTCCATGTAATGCATTGGGTATTTCTAACTCACGTCCAAAGTTAAGAAAAGCCGGAGAAAATCCGGTAGCCTCATGTCGGGAGGTATTATACGCAAACTGGAGATCAGACAGGTGCAAATCCCATTTGCGGTGTTCATTTTCGGAAAGTTGTGCAATCATTGTTTTCATGGAACGATTAGTACGTTCTACAGGATTATCCTGGGGAGTATAAACAGGAGTAAACGGTGACGGATACCATAACTTTGTATGATCTCACGGAAAGCCTTACCTTTGTACTGTACACCATTGTCACTTTTGGACAACCGAACCTTGAGAGAATTAACTCGTGTAAGGATTGAGCAACATGGTTAGCGGTAGCGTTTCGTAGAGGTCGACACTCTACCCATTTGGTAAATCCTTGCTTTAGATCAATAGTGGAAATGTAGCGGGCTTTACGTAGTTTATCCAAAACGGAGTTTATAAACGGTAAAGGACCCTTATGAGTTACATTATTTACTTTCTGAAAATCTATACAGAAACGAAACTTCCCGTCTTTCTTTCTGACCATAACAACAGGTGAACTCCACGGGCTACATGACGGTTCTATAATACCTTCTTCCCACATTCTGTCTACTGCTTCATTTATAATGGCCTGCATCTTCGGATTCTGAGGACGGTATCGCTGTTTTATTGGTTCTATGTTAGGTTTTAATTTAATTTTATGTTTCACAAGCGGCGTTGTGCCTACGATTTGCTCAAATTCTGTAAGTTCTCAGTCTAGAAACGCATCTAGACGTTTTTGCTCATCTTGAGTCAATGTCAGCTGATCAGGGTTCTCGATAATAGATACCAAATCTACAGGATTATCACTACTTGCAGCAAATTGTATGTTTTCGTTTAAGAAATCTAATTGCACTTTATTTCTGCGCATAAAGTCAACTCCTAATATTAAATCTGTCGTCATACCAGGTAAATACAACAAAGTTTCATTGTAAATCTTTCCTTTTACCTTAAGTTCTAGCAAGTATGCAATTGTAATCGGTATAACGGCACCATCGGCAACTTTTGCATGGGTAACGGGTGAAGTTTGAGCTTGAATCTGTCTTTCTTGACAATATTGCGCTAGCGTATCTCCACAATAAGACCTTTTAGCTCCGGTGTCTAGTAAAGCGGAATATTTCTTATCAAAAATCATTACGTCAAAATGAGGTCGACGCATAATGATATTTTATCGGTCTGTGAGGCCTGAGTGTCGGGTAGCTGTGTTGGCCTTGGGTTTTGACAGCTCCCATTTAGTTTTCCTGCCTGGAACACAGACAATCTCCGGAAAATATTCTATCTTGGCCACACCTTGAGCAAAACACTTTCGGGGTGCCTCGGCATTGGTTTCTCAGGTGCCCTGTTTCTCCACATCTCCAGCAAACAGCTGGTGTGTTAATTTTTTTGGTAAATGTTCTACCTTCCCCAGAAAACGTTATCTGTTGCGTAGGTCGGTTTTCGGATCGACTGGGTCGATTTGGTCTTGTCTCTTGTCTGGGAATAGAATTTCTTTGATCCTGATTATGGTCCATTCTATTTTGGACGGGCGGACTCGACGGACGAGTTTGTGCCAAACCAGAGGTGCTAAAGGTGGGTGGCCTTAAATCTTGCCGAACCCTTAACTGTTGCCTTGAATTAGGTGGCGGTCGAAAATTTTCCACATTTGTGCGGGTCTGGTTAATTTCTTCTCTAAGTAGCTCGTACCCTCGTACAGCTCTAGTAAATGTCGAAATATCCATAAAATCAGATCTTTTAATCTCTCGTCTATATTCTGGTAATAAATTCCTGTACAACCAGGTTAATTCTTGCGATAAAGGGTACCCTCCGTGTCTGCGAAGAAACGTCTGTAACTCAGGCTCATTTGATTTTTGTATTCTCTTGGCTATCTGAGCCTCGAGATTTTCAAAATAATTATTCGGAAAGTAGTGATTACGGAATTCATTAACAAAAGTTTCCCAGTTTATCCAATTTCTTATGTTATTGCGACACCAAGCCGCAGCTTCTAACTGAAATAATTCTGGTAATAACGGTATGAAGGACTCTCGGTCAATTTGATGAGCGGTACATTTCTCTTCCAACTGCTCTATAAAAGACGTAGGGTCCCCACGCCCATTAAATCTGATTCTCCACTGAATTACATTAAATGTTGATTAAACGGATTACTTATCAAATACGGTACACGAGACGGGTTTTGAGTACTAGCAGGAATATTAAGACTTTTATCCGGAGAATTTGCATTATTTACATATGACTGATGTAACGTTGCCGGGGTATTTCTAAAGCCGCTTGAATCGCTAGAAAACATAGGATTTGTTACGGGTATCATGATCGTTTCAGCGTTTGGTGGTTGAGGTCGACGGATTCTCATATTGACATGAGGTACTACTGTAAGGTACGGGTAACTTTTGGTAATTTCTTATTACCTCAGGGTTGGACTGTACACTTTGACTAAGAATCGTGGATGGTAAACGGTTGTTAGTATTTGGAATTGTTGGATATTTTGGCATTGAATCGTAGGAAAAGGTCGAGATCATGGGAATTTCATATTGCATAGTTGTATGCGATACTGGGGAATTAAATTCAACGGATGAGCTAGGTATTACTTGTTGGCTGACGTTATTACAGACGGATGTGGTGTTGGAACTAGTCGGTAGAAAATAAGGCCTTGTTAGGTAAGAAGTTGACGGGTAAGATGGTACATACGGTACGGAAGTGGTCGGTGCGGTGGAGCATTGAAAACTTGTGGTTATCGGTATGACGTTTGCAAGGGTATAATTTGGAATCGCACTGTTCGGTATTATCGGCGGTGCTGGATATGTAAATCTACAGTTGTTAACTTGCGAACTGGTATTTGGTATTAACTGGGTAATATGAGGTGCTTGGTATACGGAGGTATTAGTTTGGAGTACAGAAGGGGAGCTCAAATTCAATCTTAGGGGGTCCTGATTAGAAAAAAAAGTAAATGCTGGGTTTGTGACGGAGGTGATACTCGAGGTCGGAATTTGTATAACGTTGGTAAAACAGGGAATTTTACTGTTGGTAAATGTTTGATAAGACGAGGTTATGGGCAAATCTACGGCCAACGCAGAGCTAATGCAAAACCTTGGTTCAACAGCCAGTGTCAAACGGCTGTACAGAAAAAAACACAGAGCATATAACCTTTGGAAACGACAACAAACCGCTCAAAACCACACAGAATTTATAGAAGCCAGAAATAGTTGCTAAATTACTATTGACGCCGCCAAAGAAACATACAATCAAAGAATAAAAAACAGGTTGCTGAATTGTCCAAGTAGTTCTAGGTCCTTTTGGTCTCTTGCAAAAGCCGTTGGATCAAACTTCATCAAGTCATCCATACCACCACTTACAGATAAAAATACTCACTTAGCCACAACATCAGAGGAAAAAGCCAATATGCTGGCCAAAATCTTTTCCTCCAACTCAAACCTAACAGTGCCAAATGGAAAGACTCCACCGTTCATTGAAGGGGTTTCCCACAGTATGCCAGAGGTAACCTTTTGTCACAGAGAAATACGAAAATCCCTTAAAAAGTTGGATACAAACAAAGCAATGGGTCCAGATGGCATTTCCGCGATAGTACTCAAAAATTGTGCTAGCGAACTCACCCCAACTTTTGCAAAATTGTTCAATAAGGCGCTGACTGTGACGTAGGCCAGCACCCCGATGACGTAACGAGCACCCCGATACAAAATCGACACAAAATATGATTCTCGAACGTACTAATAGTTTCATTGACTGAAGTCACACATTATCATCCGATTATTTACTGTCTTTTTTTAAAGAAATGTACTAGTAAGGGCGCATAATAATCTAAAACAACCATGACATCAGTGACTGAACATTGCTTGATTCGTTTTATTTACGAAACTCACACATTACCATCCAGCTATTTACTCTCTCTTTTTAATTCAATGTAGTGGGGCGGGTGCACATGAGTCTAAAACAGCCATGGGATTATTTTAGTAAGAAACTTTTACGAGACGTCAGATTTATGGGGTTATATTATTTTCTCTATGGGGGTTATATTTATTTATTTTGATATAACTGTTTTTTCTTAAATTTTTATAAGAAATACGTTGTGTTTGGATAATTATCTCATTAAAGGCTGTAAAAGTAATGTAGAAGTTCCTTATGCAGATCATAAAACAGAGTTAACCTTGACAGTGATTCAGTTTTTGCAGTGATTTTAAATGAGGACCACTCATTGCAAGATGTGATGAAAAAAGACAGGTATGTATCATTTTGTGTAACAGAGTGCACTTTTTATTTTGTGTTGTGCAAATAAAATATAACTTTTTCTGCCCCCGGGAAGCTAGCTTGCTGGCCAGCCTAACAAATAGTGTTAGGTATTTCATGATGTTTACATGGGTGCACCCAGTGGGGGGCTAGCCTAAACACAAAAAATTGCTTAAAATATGACATCATGTGGCTTCAGGCCCCCCCCAGAGGCCTCGGGCTAAAAATTACTATAAAATCAAAAAAAAGAGTGTCAAAGATATAATTTAAAAATAAACTGGTCCCCAAAGGTCACTTATCGTAAAGCAAGCTTTATAGGTAGCGAAGCCTGACAATGAATTTATATTATTTGGTTATTATTTTTGAAATGTTTTCATCGGTTCAAATTGGTTGGTTGGTTGCTGGCTCGTTCTTATTTTAAAAATGTGGTTAAATCACAGTCTAAAGATCTATTTAATAATAACAGAGTTTCAAGATAGTTTGAAGCATAACTTTTTATTTTTAAAAACAAATATATATAGGGGGTTTCAAAATTCAGTATCATAATTTTAATGTTCAATTCCTTAAGTGATTTCAAGACAAAATTTTCATATTGTGCAAACACATATAAACATAGGTCCTCAAACACCTTATTTTCGAGATACAGGGTGTTAAAGTTTAGTTTTTTATATAATTTCTTGTTTATAGTTTCTTGCAGTTTTGACATATTTCAAATTTGGCATGTGTATTAAGCTATAGACACTACACTATCAGACATGCCAAAAAATAGTAAAAATCTACAGTGATACTTTTCAGGGCTCATGTCGCCTTTTCCCCAGAATTTTTTTCCTTGTAAGCCACTGGTAGGCAGAACTAGGTAGTTAAGACAAGAAATAAAAGCCTTATTTTATTTGCAAACTTTTTTGTTTTCTGCAATTTTTTTGCATCTTTAACTGTTTTAGAGAAAGTTGCTGTTTCATCAAAGGCTGCTATTATAAAATAAAAAATGTGCCAGTATGGCATCACAAGTATATCAAAATAAAATTAATTAAAACTTATTTGGCATGCCTAATATTGTAGTACCTATAAGTAAATATACATGCCAAATTTGAGCTAAATATCTTAAAAACTGTAAGAGCTATAAAAAACAAAATTTTAACACTCTGTATCTTGAAAATTAAGCGTTTGTGGACCTATGTTTATACGAACTTTTTGTCTTGAAATCACTCAAGAAAATTAAGATTAAAATTATGTTATTGAATTTTAAAACACCCTGTATAGTTTAGACACCTTTGTACTGTGTAAAACAACATCTTTAAAATAAAACTGTGCTGCCAATGTGAAACTGAGGAAAACATGTCAAAAATATTAAACAAAAAATAGAAAATCGTTTCCTATAAAGCTTACCTTTACAATGAGTGTCCTTACCCCAAACCCCCCTGATAGTCTAGCAGAATAAACCAAAACACATGATTTACAGCAAAAAAAATCACAAAATATTGAAGATAATTTTGTTTCACCAAAATTTTTATAAATTTACAAAAGGAGTCTCTAACCTATAACTTAGTACTAATCTGATAAACCCCCCCCAGAATAAGCTAAAACACGCGATTTAAATTATACAGAGTGTCCCATAACTTAAGGGCCATTGTGCAGCAGGTGATAGAGGAGGTTATTTACGAGACAAAAGTTTATTTAACATGGGTGTCAACACACATCTTTTAAGATATAGGATGTTTAAAGTTAGAGGAGTGGGGGGGAAAAGTGTTTTACAAAAAAAAGAAAATCTGTCATAGCCAGCTGAATACCCGGCTAATTGTTATTCAAAAATGTGGTATTCCTTTTTTGATAAAATTACAAGTTGAGGAGATACAGGGCTGTCAAAATAACCTCCAAAAACATAGAAAAAATAATATTTAAAAAAAAATTTTTTGCTTACTCTTTCTTTTAAAAAATATAAATAAAATTTTATTATTATATCTTGCTAGAGACTTGTTTTTATTAACAAAAAATATAAAAAAATATTGCTTTAATATGGCATTTATAAAAGTTTATACCAAAAAAATTGTTTTTTTCTGAAAAAAATTGACCGACAAATTTTTTTCAAAATAATTTTTATTTCAATTTATTGCTCTTGTTCTATTACAACACTTTGCCCAATTTCATATTTTTACTGCGTTTTTTTAAAACGTTATTAAAAAAATCGCCAACTTTGATGCTCTTTATCTCGAGAAAGAAAGAGTTTTGACCCATGCATTATAGGAACTTTTTTATCAGACATGACCTCCTCTAACACCTGTTGGCCTATAGCCCCTAAGTTATGGGACACCCTGTATACAAAAAAATCACAAATAATTGAAGACAATTTTGTTTCACCAAAAACTTTTATCACAGATCACCTTTGTTAAGGTGATCCGTGCTTTTCTAAAATCAAAAAAGAGAGATAAATATAATTTAATTTGTAAAAAATAATTATTTGATGTTGAAAATGAAGAAAAGGTGTCAATATTTTGTGTATAAACAAGTGTATAACTCTCTCAGTTTGTGATATTTTTTTAGAGAAGCAACTTTAAGACCCAAAGACTACATTCTTTAAAATCAGAGGACCAGAAGTACACAATTTATGAATCAACAACACCAGAGGGCTATAAGCATGTTCCGAACTTGCATTCCAATCCTTTAAGACATAAAAAAGCTATAAGGTTGGTGTATTAAACTTTTTCATTAATATAATTGAGAACAAGAGCCAAAGAGAACATTCTTTAAAATAAGAGGATCAAAAGTGCACTGCACATATGTCACCACCAGTGGGCTTGTAGTCCAATTATTAGAGATATATATAAAAGCTGTGTTAGTGCAAAAAATACGAAAGTTTGGAAACACGATTAGAAGGTTGGTAATCTTACTACTCCTGTAAGTTTGCGACCTCGAGCGGCTGCCATCTTAAAAATATGACGCCTTAAATGGTTGCGGTAGGATTTATAGGAAAAAGTTTTAAGTTTTTTATAGTTTTGCAAAAATATTTAAAAGCATAAAATAAAACTGAATGAATTACCTATAAAATACTTATTATTAGAAGTTGACTGGCTAGTGCCTTTGCAGAGATGCAAACCCTAAATTGTTAGCAATATGCACATTTCCTTTATGTATTATCATATTATATTCCAAATAAACAGACAATATTAGATTTTACCTAAATTTCTCAAAAACTCAGCATTTTAGAGCGAATTTTTATTTATTTATTGCAAAAACCACAATTATCTTTTAAACAATTAATTTAAATAAGGCCAAGTTTCTGATTACCTGGCACTATTTTAATTGGCGTCTCTAAATTGGTAATATTTCAAAGAACAAGAAAAAAATGTATAGGTTTTATTAAATTTTCTGAAACACTTTTGTAAAAAATGTATCACAAAGTGGTATTAAATAATAATATTGCCAATAAAGTTATTTATTTGTGTGCATTTTGTGTCCTATTATAGAATCAGGTAGGTATTCGCGGGTAGAGGACAGACCAAAAAGAAACTAAGGTACCTTGGGTCCATAAGTACAGCGAGCTGTACTTATGGACCCAAGAAACATTTCTATCTGAGTAAGTTTACTTTGGACTATAGATTGATAATGGAGAATAATCCTAGGTTGAACATATAAACATAAAAAAAAATTCAAGACAAAAAATGTTATTAGATTTTGTTACATTTCTCTTCCATGTAAAAATATAGAACCTGTTCATTGTTTTTAGGGCTTGAAAAAGGATTAATTAAATCCGAAACGTTGCCAAAGGTACTTTAGTTTCTTTTTGGTCTGTCCTCTACCCACGAATACCTACCTGAAAGTTATTTATTATTATAAACTGAAATTATTACGTAACCTTGACTCAAATTCATGGTGGGCACTCCATTGCCATCCTTAAATTGGGGTCCTTTGTAATCTTAAAAATAGTATCAGTTTACAGACCCCTAAAGTGTGTAAAGGACTATGCTTGCCGACATAGGTTTTAGTTTTAAGGAAAATTAAATTAAAAATTCATTACCAGAATAGTTATGTATAGAATTTAAATACTAACCACAGCGAAGTTAAGTGCGACTTTGTATCTGGAGACCGCCCCCCAGCATGCGATTGGTTAATCAATAATTTGGTTGGCCGCGATTGATTTGCCTTTACAAGGCAATAGTATTTGAACAGAACCAATCGTGAAAAACCAAGGTCTTAATCAACCAATCGCGTGCGGAAGGGACTCTTTTGTAATATAGTTTATAAGCTCTATCTACAGCAAATATTGTAAAATAGTTAAAAATATTTCAAAAATCGATAGAATGTGATAATAACATAACAGTCATAAGAGTTAGAGTACATACAAGTTCTTTATCACCAAAGAGTTTTTAATATGGTGTAAGATAAGAGTTGTTAAAAAAACTGATTTAAGGCGATATTTTTTCAAAGTGATGGCAGTAAAAAACTTCGTGCATTATATATCACACTCTATTTGGAAATAAGTAAACAATTTTTACGAATTAAATGTGTGTTATTCTAAAAAAATGCCTATTTTGACTATAATAATATAATTAGTTTTGTATTTATTAATGAGCAAAGAATAAAGCCTTATAATACTTTATTTTTTGGAATTGTCGGACAAACCCTTGTAAATCTTGGTAGACCCCTCTTAAAACTGAAATGGTCCCCTTGTACTCTACTCCATTAGGGTCCCAGTCTGACACTGTCCTTTAGTAATGAGTTTTAAAAAAAAACCAGTGACTCTTTTTCAAATGCTGGTGAGAGTTTTTTAGTTTTTATTGTGAAGATTAACGAAAGTGACATTACTGATTCGAACCCCATAACAAGCAGACTCGTTACCAGTAACCATATTTATGCTCTTAATTGTTTTTTGTACATAATATTTTAGTTCCTTATATATGAGAGTTAAGCTAAAAACTGCGTTGAATTAGAGAAGCAACACACTTGGGATGGATAAACATGAGACTACCCCAAACATTTTTCGGAGGGGAATAATATATTTATGTATATAAATGTACAGTTTTTTTGCTACTAAGCAAACTCATTACCAGTAACCCTATTTATGTTCTTACTTTTTGTACATAATAGGGACTTATTACAATAAAGCCAGGTGCAAATTGTGCCGGGAACTATTCTGACAGTTTCCCATTATAACAACAGCTATCTTCTTTCAAAATTAGGACTTTGTGTATTATAAGAGCCGGAATTAATAGTGACGCCACTATTAATGGAAAATAAATGACTAGATTTATAAATTCGACATTGGTATGTCAATTTTAAAAGATCAACTGTCAGTTTTCAATGGGAAACTGTCAGAATAGTGCCCGGCACAATTTGTGCCCGGCTTTATTGCAATAAATCCCTACTACTTTCGTTCAAGCCTTATATATGAGATTTGAGCTAAAAATTGCATTGAATTAGAGAAGCAACATACTCTCCCGAACATTTCCAGAGGGTAAACCACCCCCACCCTGGCAAGGTTGATTGTTCCCTCTTAACAGTTTTTTGCTAATAACTCGAAAACTGTCGTACAAGTGTTAGTTTTTCTTGTGGTATTTTTTATCCTTCACACATTGTTTTTCCCAAAAACGTACCCCACTGCATCCAGGGATAGCCATGTACATCATTGGAAAGGATGTTTTGTCGAAAAATGATTTCAAAAATATATTTTTTTTAAATTTGAGTTTTCCCGTTATTAACAAAAAACTGTCAAGAGGCACATTTAAGTGGGGAGCCACCCCCGTCAGGGTTATATAACACTAAGAGTGTTGTTACTCTCATTAACTATAGTACATATTATCTAATACTCTATTCGCTTAGCAATATGAAGAACAGGATAATTTTGGAAAATTCACAACTTTTTTATTGCTTAATTTAAATTTTGTTTTATTTGGATTATAGTGCACTTTTATAAAAACTATTAATCACATGCATTTTTAATGTTTCTGTTTAAAAAAAAAAAATAATTCCTCAACATCATGTCTTTTTTTCGTGTTGTTTGCGTTTTATAGAGAAACTGCTGATTTTACTAAAAAATCACCAGAATAAAAAAGATGTGTATTAAAAAGTTGTTTTCACATTTTCACCATGAGTTAAACTTTTCGAGGTATGCTCAAAAAACTACGAAATTGGAGTGTACCTGTAGTCACCAAAATTTCACATTTTCATGAGTTTCAAAAGTGGAAAAAATGCTTCAAAAAGCAAAAGGCTCTACCATTTTAAATAACGTTAGCTAAGTTTTTATTTTTTGTAGTCTATATTCTGTCAAATATGACGGCTTACATAATGACCGACCCACGATTTTGCACCAATGTCTTCCCGACTATTTTTTATACCCTACGGCAACATCTAGGAACCCAAAGGACACATTGGTGGAAAGGTAATTTAAAGCTTTACAAAAAGCTACCAAACCATTTTGCTATTAAAATGACAGCTTTCGTCAAAAATCTAAAAAATCTGTTCACAAAAGTTATGAATTTTCCAAAATTGTTGTTTTTTTCATTTTTGAGATGTTTCTTGTATTTGGCATGAGTTTGACATATGTCGAATAAGTCGAATGGCGTTCCAAAAAGCAAAGGCTTTTGGCGTCTGTCATCAAATTTGCATTTACACGTTAAAATAACAGAGGTCACGAACCGACTAGATAGTGATATGATAATATGAAGTTTTTTAGATTTTTGACCAAATTTGTAATTTTAAGAGAAAAATGGTTTAGTAGTTTTTTGTAGAGCTTTAAATTACCGTTCCACCGATGTTCCTTTTAGGTTTATACAGGTAAATATTAGTCGGGAAAACATTGGTTCAAAATCGTAGGTAGGACGACATATCATATTTGACAGAATATAGACTAAAAAAATTATAAATTAGCTTACGTTATTTTTTAATTCTTAAAGCATTTTTTCCCTCTTGAAAGTTTTATGAAAAAGTAAAATTTTGGTGTCTAGGGGTACCCTCAGGCCAACTTCGTAGTTTTTTGACCTCGAAAATTTTCTAACTGTGGATACAACTTGTCAGAAAACAATTTTTTTTGTATCTTGTGATTTTTTTTTGTAAAATCAGCAGTTTTTCTATAAAACGCAAAAAACACAAAAAAAAAAACATGATGTTGAGGAATATATTTTTTTTGAGACACAAAAACATTAAAAATGCAAGTGATTAATAGTTTTTATAAAAATGCAATATAATCCAAATAAAATAAAATAAATTTAAAAAAAAAATAGGTTAAGAAATAAAAAGAATTGTAAATTTACCAAAATTCATCTATTTTTCACTTTTGAGCTGCCATATTGTATTTTGGCATAAGTTCGACAGACGTCCAATAAGTGTAATTGTATTCCCAAATGTAAGGGCTTTCAACCCCTCATCAAAAGTGCATGAAGGCCTCTAAGCGAATAGAGTCCAAACTATTATAAAAGTTGGCGAGTTCCTATAGTAAAAAATACTTAACTTTTTTTAAATGCTATATTGTGTTAATAGATATTTTATTTTATTTTCTTTTATAAGTTATAACTATATAATTATTCTCTATTTTAAACTTAACAGTAAAAAAAACATATGTAGGTATGTGACTTTTTATTTGTATTATTATTATGCTTTTGGTAAATGGTATATTTTTATTTTGCAGCTGTTGTGTTGTCTTTATTATTTAATAATGTTATTATTCTTATATTTACAAATTCTTATATTTACAACTTCTTACTTAATTTAGATAAATATTGAATTGTATTAGTTGTTTTTGACTAAATAAACGATAGTGATCCTACTTATAGCGTTTTACAAGATTTCGTAAACCAGCCCATTTCCCTACCTAAATGAATAAAGTTGAATCTGTATTTTATGAAATCTGATCTGGTTTTGGTTGTTTGATATCTCAGAAATTTTAAAATTAATAACAAATTTAGAAATTATATTAGTTTATTATTTTTTAAAAACTGTTTATAACTTTCACCATACAAGAATAAATGTAATATCCTACTAACTAATATACTACTAACATGGATAATTTGTTTGCTGCATCAAGTTTTCTTGTATTCTATCCAAACGGCCACAAAGTTGCTAAAAATAATAATATAATGTTGAGATATTCAAATATTATTTTTGCTAAGACTTATAGTCCAGTCATTATAGAATTTTAGCTTGCAAAACGTGGTGTAGTCGCGATTTTGACATATGTTGTTCACATTGGAGTCCTAAAAAAATTGAGGTATTTATTCTTATTAATTATTTAGTTACTGTGCATTTTAGAAAAATAATAGTTGATGACAAAATAGATGATTACAAAAGCTCCTATAAAAGCGTTTGTATACGTATTTTCGTCAGACGAATGGTTTTCGAGTTATGAGGCTAAACATTTCGCCGCCAATATGGATATTGACCAATTTTCTTTTTTAGTGCCTTTATCTTAAAAACTGCTTAATTTTGAGAAAAATATGAAATAAAGACTAACTAAATCTGGTTATTACCCTTGCTGAGATATGAACTCTGAAGTGTTAGCGGTACACCCGTTTCCTAAATATATGCAAAATAAACCGAACTTATTAAGTTTTATCTCATTTTCGTAAAAGGTAAGCATTTAACTGAAAATATGTAAGCAACTTTTTTGTAGAAAATTAAATTATCTTTTAAACGGTGTATCATTTGAATGGTTCAATTTCACGGTTACCACTTAATATGCCATCCCAAAAATGGGGCTATTTTTTAAGTCATGAAAAAAAAATGTTTTTTTTAGGTTTAATTCAGGTTTCAAGAAAACCAAGCATTTTTGGGAAAAATTTTATTAAAAACTAAGTTTATTGAAAAGTTTAGTTTTACTCTGTATTATTAAAAATAAAATTATTTTTAAAACAATATGAATTTAGTGGGTTTTTGTAATCGGGAACGCTCAAGGAATATACGCATGTTTGGTGATTTTTTTTTCAATTCAGTTTTTATACCCTGGGGTATTAACGGTTGCCCTAATGTTATAAATATACACACTTTTAATTGTCTATAGTACAAAGTAAAACTTTTTGCCGATAGAGCTTGCTTTAAAAAAAAATTGATAAAACACATGATAATTTTTTTTTAATTAAAAAAAACCAAATATGCGTATGTTTCTTAAGTTTCCTCCGTTAACAGAAACTACTAGATATATATTTAAAGATAATTTTATTTTCAACAATATAGAGTAAAACGGAAATTTTTGAAAAGCTTAGTTTTTAAGAAAATTAATTAAAACAAAAAAAAATATTTAAAAAAAAAAACCTTTATATGCGGACGCCCCCTCAGGTATAATAGGGTGAGTAATAGCTTTCACACCACTTTGTGGTACGCTGTTTAAAAGTGTTTTTTTCCTAAAATGTTTTTAGATGTCAGTTAAGTGCTAATCGTGGAATTGGCCCATCTAAGTGATACATTGTTTAAAAGATAATTTAGTTTCCTACAATAAACTTTATTACATATTTTCTGTAAAATGCTTACCTTTTGAGAAAATGACAAATATTAATGATTTAGGGGTTTATTTTGCATACACTATGGAAATACATAGAAAACGAGTGTACTGCTACCACATCAAGGTTTGTATCTCGGCAAGGGTACTACCCAGGCCATTCAATAATGTCTCCTTTTATATGCCATTAATTAATCTTTATTTTATACAAAAATTGGCTAACATACAAAATTGCGGCGAAATGTTTAGCCTCATAACTCGAAAACCATTTGTCTGTCGAAAAAGTGTATATAAGGGCTTTTGTAGAAAATTTTATTGTCTTCGACTTTTGTTTAAAACTAATTTTTTTCTAGAATGTACCGGAAAAAGGTAATTTTTAAACAATCATTTTTGTTCACAGTAAATCCGAGATGAAGGGGAGAGCCGCCCTCTACGCCAAGGTGAAAAACTTAATTTTTTTATAAGGCATCCAATGTAAACATATGTCAAAATCGTCCCCACACCAACTTTTATGCTCTAATGACCGGCCTATTAGTGCAAATTAAATTGCCAAGAGTTTTGACAAAAAATAAATACCTTGTACCTTTTGACATGGGAAATGCCTTAAATTTTTGTACTTTTAATCCTACAAGGATTAAAAACTTTAAATAAAAGTGACACTTCTTATCCCGAGACGAAAATTTTGTACCACGAGCGTAGCCATGTCTAGCCATTACTTTTCATTCTGAGGATTTTAAGTGGAAAAGTGCACTTTGTAAAGGTACAAAAAATGTAATAACTAAAAATGATGTTACCCATTGGGTCACTTCAAATTAAATCTTGAAAACTTTTGGCCCAGTAGTTTATTTTTAAAATAATTTTTAAAAATTAAAAGATTACCAAGTTTTGCTCCTACATAGGTAAAGAAAAATAGGAATATCTAAAAAACTACTTTACAGCAACTATGAGTCATACCTTGTCAAAAAGGTATTTAAAAGACCTTTTAAATAATGTGTCACATGACACATTTTAAAAATAAAAACAAACAACCGAACCGGGCCCCCCCAAGCCTTAGATTTTTTAACATATTTTCCACATATTTCATGAAAAAACACAAATAATAGCTTAAAATTTGACATCATAAGGCTTCGCCTCCCCCTCTACGAGGCCTCGGGACCCCCCAAGACATATTCGTGGGTCCGTCACTGGGTGTAGGCTAAAGTACATGAAGACTTTAAAAAAGCTGAATCCCCTGAGCTGGGCAAGTTTTAATTTTTACTTTTTTTACAAAACTAAAGAGAAAGTTTTAAATATTACCAATACCGTACTAGACGAATTTATTTCAGCGCCATCTACCCTTCACTGTTGCGAAGCTTGCCAGTTGCCACTCTATATGGGTCATATACTCATTGATATTACAAAAATCATTTTTTATTCAATATTCAAATTATTTTAGACAAATGAAGTAAATGTGAGTTTTTTGCACCCAAACGGGTCAGCCCCCTCTTTTTATTACCCTAAACCTAAAGCAGATATTTTAATTATTAAAAGAAAAATGATTTTAAGAAAAGTTTAACCCATTACCGCTACAGGTTAGACCTACAAATTTTGGAAATAAAAATAATTTAAAAAATATTTAATTTACTTGAAATTTTGAGAGGCGTGCTTATTACTTATAAAATATAATTTTTTCCTATATTATAGCTTTATCTTTGATTCTTATATGTTTTACTTGAAAAAGCTACCATTTTTTACATGTTTGAATATTGTTTTATTTTTTCATATGGAACCCATCATTTCTCCATCTTGAAATTTGGTGAGTGTCTTAGCAAAACATTGTAAAAAAATATATATTTTTTTGAAAAAAATTAAAAATGGTATTTTTCCAAAAAAATCAATTTTTTTTTAAATTTTTTAAATTTTAAAAAAAATATATTTATTTTTAAAATGTGTCATGCTATACATCATTTAAAAGGTCTTTGAAAGGGGAAATGGCATAGATGCTAATATTAAAATTTGTATATAGAAGTTACTAGGATTAATTATCTATAGGTACAAATTTTAATTTGAACCCCTCAACCTCCCAGGGGACTTATTATACTAAGTGATTGGAAATAGTTTTTGTAGTTCTGGTTAGATTTACCAATTATAAATATAAAATATTGTATATAAGAACAAAACTTCATAAAAAGTTTTAAAAAAGTATAAACCAAAATACCTTAACTATTAATTTTTATTACTGATTGATAAAATCTACCTTTTTTTCCTGCTTAAACCAGTCCAGTTAATCTATAGTATTATGTAAATGTTCCAGTTGCTAAAGTATGTATGAGTTTGGTGGTTTTCCAGCCTTTTTTGTCCAAATGCTCATCAAAGTTTTGTCAATACATGTTTTTATCTTCCCTAAATTCAGTAGATTTCTTTTTAGTATTTATGTCACATATATCAGGAAACTGTGCCGGAAACCCTAAAAGCATAAAATAGTGGACTTTTATAAAACTATACTTTTGTACATAACAAAAAGAGAAAAATGAACATAGTTCTTATAACATTGCGGTAAGTATAATTTAAAATAAGTAAGAATAAAATTAGTTATATTATGTAAGTTATACATTATTAGGCAAAAACCTAGAAACAAATTTTGTTTCCTAGTTTTGAATGTGTATATAATAGAATGGATAAAAATATTCCAAGTAAGAACTTTTACATTGAGGCCATCAAAATAATAATTAGTCTTTGTGAAACATAATATGGGAATACATAAACTACCACAGCGATTGAAGAAAAGCTTTGTTCTCTACACCCAAACAATTAATAAGAACCTTTTCACTGAAGCCATCAAAATAATAATTTAGTCTAAGCTTTTCACTAAACCAAAATTTGAGCATATAATATGTATTGTCTCTGTAGTAGTAGTAGTATACCTCACGCATCTTTGGTTTGCAGCGCAGAGCAGTCAGAATCTTGGCAGGCATTAAATATCGAGAAAATGTCAAACCTTTTTTTCAAAATCTGGGTATATTGACTATTCCATCGCAGTATATCTTAGAATGTCTTCTTTATTTTCATAAAAACTCGCAAAGTTACACAAGGGTTGAAGACATACATCAACATAATACAAGACACAGAACTGATGTTCGAGTGCAGTTTCTTCGGGGGGGACCTCTAGGAACGCAACATTACATTATGCGCCTGTCTTATATAATAAACTCCCACAAAGTACAAGAGATCTACCATTTAATGCATTTAAATTTAAACTAAAACAATTTCTAATTAAACAATGTTTTTACTCAATCAGTGAATTTTTAGCTTATCAGGTATCAGATCTGGATTTGTTTTAATTTGTTTTAATTTTTGAATGTGTTGTGAGCCAGAGTGTGTTTTAGCTTTAAAAATAGTGTTTTTAATAATTTATGCTTTGTTCGTTAACATTTTAAATGAAACAACCTACATTAAGATTAACTGTCTATTATAGGGATTTAGAGAAATTGTACCAATTTTTGACGATATTGTAAAACTTCTGTTTTTTTAATGAAAAAAAAAAAATAGTATGTGTATGTGTGCTTCGCGGGTGGGGCACTTTAGGTGACATTCTCTCTTGGTAAAAAACGGTATATATTTTTTTAAGCAGCATTTTATTAAATTAGTCAGAACTAAAAAATACAATATTCAATAGACACTTTCATGCGCCTCAAGCAAAAAATTTGAATTTTTATTAGCAAAAACCTTACCTTTAAATTATGTAATGCCGAAGGGAGGGAGGTTTAACATTGTGTTACACTAAATGTTTTTTAATGTATTTTATATCAAGATGCCTTATTCCTTATCAGGGGAAGGAGGTCGAAAATATTGCATCTTTAAGTTAAATAATTTAAGAATGTGCCCTAATTTAAGCGCTTTCATGTTTTTAACAGTGAACTTTCAGGGCTCTCAACAGATAAACAGCAAAATAATATGAAAAATATGAACTTTTTTAAATAAAATTATGAAAAATATGAAATTAAGAAAACAAAATATGAAGGAAATATGAATAAAAAATAAAGTTTTTTTTGGGTCCTCTACCAAATGGCTTGTTAGGTCAAACCCAACTTTTTTTTAGGAAAACTCATTTATTAAGCAAAAATATATATTTCTTAATTTTATTTATTAAGAAAAGTATTATGAAACATTTTCAAGTTGAATTGGGCCTGGATGGGGTATGGCCAAACAAGGCACATTTTTTAAAGCATATTTTACAACAAGGTAAGTAAAAGGTGTTTTCGTATTTTTAAACCAAGGTTTACTGGAATTATTCAAAGAAATATAAAAAAATTATAACTGCAGAAGTTTAGGCTTTATCCTATACGATCAAAAAAGTTATAAAAACCACAAATATTGTAAATCTCTTAAGGAACATCCTGCAAATGAATGATTTAACTTTTAAAAAAAATAGATATTTTCTTTCTAAACTCAAAAATATATGATAAACTGCCATTTGGTCAAACCACTGTTAAAATATTAGCATCTACAATTTCTAGCAGTTTGGGATGTACTCTACATTTCTTGAAAATAGGTGCCCTATTTTTTATCTCTTGAAATAAGTGCAGTAGACCTTTTTGGAAATTTATCGAAACACCCTGTACATCTCAACTAAACTCAACTCAACTTTATTGCCATGTTCAATGTACTTTATTGCCATAAGATTTACATGGTAAATATAGACAGTGTCAGGTAAAGACTAACATAAAAGAATATAATTCCTTAAACTAATTTATGCAATTAATCTATGTAACATAAATAAAGATAAGTTTTACAAATTATTAATTTTAGAGTATATAGGTAGTATTTCTTTTTCGCTCTTCTCGGATTTAACCTCCTCTCGAATTTAAAAACTCCCTTACTGAGTAGTATGCTTTATTTATAAGCAGTTTTTTAAGTTCCTCTCGAAATTTTTTAAAGCTTTGCAAGCTTTTTATTCTATTTGGAATTGCATTAAAAATTCAATAAATCATATAAAAATACAAACAGCAACATCAAACTTAAAATAGGTATTTAAGTAAAAAAACTTAATAAATATAAAAGTGAGGGAGGGGGTGGTTGCATGCACTTGACTTTGAATGCAAATAAGGATTTTTGTACTTCGTGCAAACTTTATTAAAAAATTCTGGGCAAAGCGCTTTCGGTCTATACGACCATCATCAGTGCCTTAACTGTAAGAGAACAAAACATGTTATTAAAATTAAGTCAAAATGGAAAATTATGGTATTACTTACAGCTAGTTAAAATCTTAAAATCTGGTTCTTCAGTTTATGGTTGGACATCACAGAACAGCACAATTTAAAAAAACTTACAAACTACTTAAAATATTTAAAAAAATTTCAGGTACATTTTACAGTTATAGTACTATTATATTATTCTTTATTTAAAATTGACTAGTAAAATAATGACTTTTTGTTTATTGCGTCGTAATTCTTTTCGAGGTTATAGTATTGTTTATCATGACATAGCTTTCGATGAAGATATTTTAAAAAAGGCTTTCATTGAAGGGGTTTTTTAAATTCTGGTGAAGGATTACTTAAGCATGTTTTATGTTGGAATATAATGCATAAGGAGATTTTAGAGTGTTGGGTGTGTGTAAAACTCGAATGGTGTGAAATGGAATTTTGCGTGTCTGTGTGAATGAGTATTAGTGAGAGAGTAATTTTTTATATGGATGTTAGTCTCGTCTCACCTGGCTGTTATTTGACTCTAGAGTGCAAGTGCAAGAGGTGGGGGTTCTGGGTCTATCAGTCTTCTGTGGAGAGGGATGAAGCTTCTTCTGAGGGTTGCCTGCTTGTTTAGACAATTATTTGGGTTTTTATTTAGTTCACTGCTTATTTCGACATCTTCGGTGAAATCTAATCTTGTGAAGTTTTTACTTGTGATGTGGTGAAGGATTTTTGAGTTGGTTTTTGGGCTGAAAGAGTGTTTGGTAGTGTGAATGTGATTTGTCTGGAGTTTTTATGTGCTCTTTGATGTGAATTTCTAAGTTCCTGCTGGTCCGGCCAATGTATGCAGCTTTGCATGTGCCACATTCTAGTTGGTAGATTCCACTTTTCTTCAGTTTTTCTTTTTTATCCTTGGTGATAGACAATAATTTTCCAAGATTTTTAAAGGCACTGATGATGGTCATATAGACCAAAAGCGCTTTGCCAAGAATTTTTGAATAAATTTTGCATGAAGTACAAAAAGCCTTGTTTGCATTAATAAATATAGTTAACATATTAATAAATAGTAAACATACATTCACACATACATAAATACACTTTTAAGATTTTATAAGTTTCTTTGGATTCTCTTGAAAATTAAAACTATAGTAGCACTTTTTTAGAAGAAAAGCTGCTGTTTTAAACTTTTCTAAATTTTCAATTTGCTTGATTGCATTTGGAAGTATTTCAAAAGCTTTTATTGCACTATAGTGAGGTGATTTTTCAAAAAAACGATGATCTATGTACTGGTAGAACAAGTTATTGCCTATTTCTGGTAATTATTTGTAGTTCTTCAGTGTAAAGATCTTGATATGTCCAAAAGTTTTCTCACACTCACACAGAACACTTAAGTTTACTCCATAAATACTTGGTATAACTTTAAACACCTATTCCGAGCTCAAACATTTAAAAAAACTTAATATTACAATTAGACTTTTTTAGAACTAACCATGGATGTCCAAAACAACTAATTAACATAAAAAATGCAACAAACATAAGAATAATAAAACAAAAGGCAAAAAAGCACTACTTTATTCAGACTTTCTCAAAGGCAACAAACTAATAATAAACTAAAAGGAACTCAAAATTCAAGACTAGGCAAAATATTTAAAATTTCCACACTCATTCTATGACTAAATTTCTTCATTGGGGAAAATATGAAGGTTTTTCATAAAGTATGAAGGTGTTGAGAGCCTTGAAATTTATATGTCTTAAGCACCATTACTACATAGGTGGAAAAAAGATAGATACCTACGAAAGGAGGCAACAAGCTTAAATTATGTCCATTGCATTTCTAAATAAATCAGCCCTTACTTATACTAGATGACAGAAACTATTATTTAAAATTCTCCTTTTATATATTTTTAGCATTTTGTCATGTTTTCGCTTCCTTTAGTATGATTTTAGGCAAAAAATTAAAGTTTTTATTTGCTTACATTATGGCTATAAAATTTATAGCAAAGTTTTTTTTTTTCAATTTCACCCTTTTTTAATACTATAAACTAAATAAAGCTTACCTTTCTAGATAGCGGGAAATCCGCTTTGCAACAAGATACTAAAAGATCGTTTTCACAATTAACACAGTCGAAATAAACTTTTAAAAACATTCTGTATTGAATAAACATTATCTAATGGCATCCATTTTGCCAAATATTTGACAATCCGTCTTCCAGCAGCGCTATGAGTTAGACAGAAATAAAATGAATATACGGTGCATTAAAAAGAGATGCAAATGAGTATGTTCCAAAATTACAATTTATGTCGGGGTGCCAATGGGGTGCTAATGTCAACCTACGTCACGAGTCAGCGCCTAATTTATCTTATAGGCAAGGAGTATATCCATCATCATGGAAGTCTGCCGCAGTACAATCCATTCCAAAGAATGGAAAAAAGACAGATCCGTTAAACTATAGACCAATTGCTCTACATCCGGTGATATCAAAAGTAATGGAAAGAGTTCTAAACAATCACCTAACCAAGTACTTGGAAAAGTACAAAATTATCAACGACAAGCAATACAGATTTCGAAAATATAGGTCAACTGGCGATTTACTTACATACGTCACTCACTTATGCCAAAAAGCGATTGAGTTGCGAGATGAAACAAGAACAATTGCCTTAGATATATCTAAAGCATTCGATAAAGTCTGGCATAAAAACCTGCTCAACAAGCTCAAAGCAACGGGATTGTCGCCGAGACTTTGCACTTGGTTTGAAAGTTACCTTAAGGATAGATCCATTTATGTTGCACTGGATGGCCGGAACTCCAACTCTTACCAAATAAATGCTGGTGTGCCACAGGGAGCAATCCTTTCGCCAACACTTTTTCTGATTTACATAAATGACCTCATAGATAAAACAGTAAATCCACTTTATTGCTTTGCCGATGATGGCAATGTAGTCTCCTCAGTCATACCACCCACATGTCTCTCCGCACGTGAATTCCATTACCTTAGACTAACTGAAATATCACAGATAAATAACGACTTGGAGATAATAGAGGACTGGGGCAACAAAAACCTTGTACAGTTCAACGCGCAGAAAACCCAAGCAGCCCTGTTTTCAAAAAAGACCAGCACCGGTGAGCCAAACATCATGCTATGTGGAAGTGCTGTCGCATTGCAGAGCCAGTTGAACATCTTAGGAGTCACTGCAGAGACCAACATGTCTTGGCACAGTCACGTGGCAGATATAGCTAAAAGGGCGTCCCAGAAGCTTGGGGTGCTATTTCGTACAAGACATCTGTATACACCAAGCCAACTGCTGACACTCTACAAAGCTCAGATTCGACCAACTATGGAGTACTGCTCACATATATGGAGTGCGGCACCCAAACATACCTTAATGCTTTTGAACACCGTGCAAAGGCGAGCTATCAAGCTGATCAATGACTTGCACTTACCCGTAGCTTGGATAGTCTCGAACATCGAAGAACTGTGGGCGATCTATCTCTCTTCTACAGGTATTATCACGGAAAATGCTCTGAAGAGTTGGCACGTATGATCCCCCCGGGAGTAGCACCTACTAGGCGAACACTTCAAACAGACGGTAACCATCAATTTACTGTCAAAATAGAGGCACCAAGAACCTCATTATATCAGAATTCATATCTCTGGAGAACAGCATCGCTGTGGAATAAACTCCCTGCGACAGTTTTCCCTGCAGGTTACAACCTGAACCGTTTCAAAACCAACACACACCAACATTTCCGCGCACTGGCCGCTTCTCGAGCGTGATAGGGATCTCCTTGCGAGTGCGCATACCCGTAAAAAAAAAATACTAACAGAAAAGGTAACGGAAGTTTGTTGTGTATTTACAGAGGTTATAGGTTTATTGTAAACCACGGACATAATTGGGTTACTGGTAACTACAGGGAGCTCGTGTACAGTCGGGGTCAACCTCGGGGACTTTCGTTCTTCACAAATATATTCTCTGGGTCTCTTTCTCTTAACTTCCATAGTTGCTTCCATAGACAAGCCAAAACGCAGGAGAATTTCGTCCATCTCGCTTTTCTTAAGATAATTAATACAAGCTGATGTTGGCAAAACCTCAAGTTGGGTTCCAAACTCAGCGAAGTCTTCTTTAGATATTGTATTATTTTCGCCCGTTTGCTTTTCCGGCATGTTTCCAAATAGTGGCTCAATATTTAAGTCGGAGCCAGAAACGGAACCGTTGTCACTTTCATGTTAAGACATTTTTATTAAGTTAGTTGTTTTTAGACTACTTGAAAGTCTACAATAAGGATTTTTAATTAAAGCTTATTAAACACGTGTTTGTCTAAGTAAAATCGGCTAAAGACGGAAATATTCGTTATTTATCGGTTTATCGTCTATCCGAACCGATCCCAGAAAGTAACTCTACTCTAGATGCAATCGGATAGTGTCGGGAGATTTCGGGTATAATCGGAAACTATCGTTTTCCGAAATGTCCCGAAGATAAACACGTGTCCTAAAGGCAATCGGATGAAGTCGGGAGAGTTCGGGTATTGTCGGTAGCTATCGTTTCCCAAACTGAAACGAAATAAACTAAGTAGAAAACAGTAGGGTATAAATAGGGGAGATCGCTTATCTATCCCATGTATTTCTTATGGCACTTCCGGTCGTTAGTTTCGGGTGCTGCCTCCGATGATTTGAACCAATGAGAAGGTTTGTATAAAAGTAGGTGGAGCTTAGATGATGGTGAGTGAGAGAGAGAGAGAGATAGAGAGCGAGTGAGAAAGAGAGAGAGTGAGAAAGAGAGAGAGAGTGAGGAAGAGAGAAAGAGAGCGCGCGCGAGCGAGAGAGCGCGAGAGAGAGAGAGAGAGACAAGTTGAGCTGTGGGACTGTTCCCAAACTAGCGTGTGGTGTAAAATTCTGACCCCAGCAGACTCGACGCCCCGGCTACCAGATGGCGGGTGCGGGCGTCCAGCACGCTGGTGGGGGATCCTGGATGTAGGAGCCTGCTTGAGGGATGTATTTTCTAGATTAAATTTGTAATTTTTAGGTAAATTAGTTAAGATAGAGCACTCAAGCGAGCAGTATCAACAATAAGAAGAAAGTAAGATGATTCTCGAGAACAAAGATTGTGTTAAGAAAATTTGGGATGAAATTTCGGAATCACCTGTAATTAGCGAGCAATTTATAGGATGGTTTTGTGAACAAATTAATTGGGAAATCGTGTGTCGAAAACATAGGTTATCGGAAATATTCATGGCAACGTTTCTCAATAGAATGCACTGGCCTAATGTCTCAAGATATCAGAAAAACTTATCCGAAGATTTTATGCATATGTTTAAAAGTGAACTCTATTGGCCTTTCTTATGTCGTTATCAAAAAATGTCTGAAAAATTTGTGCGAGAACATGAATGGCTTATTGATTGGGAATATCTTTTAAAGTATCAGACACATCTACGAAAAGAATTTCTTGAAGAAATGCGTGAGAAACATCTTCAACCTGAAGAAGGAAGAATTTATTAAATTAAGAAATCCTCCCATCTCTTATGATAGAATAATTTTAATTTTAAGATATCTTAATAATTTTAAAAAATAAATTAAATATTTTAAAGAATAATTTTGGTTTTTTTTTTATGTTGTTTGCTCGCCGTTTCTATACCTTTTTTAGGTACCTTTCAAATCAACCCAACATTTTTAAGAAGAAAATTTTATAAAACATAATGAAAATTTTTTAAGAGTATTATTAATAGCAAATGTACAATAAAACTTCCTTTTTAAAAATATTTGGTAGAAATAAAATACTGTTTCTTGAGAAAAACAACATGTTTCTTAAGAAAAATAGATTTTTTAAATTAGATAAGTACCTACTTATATCTAAGATCAATAAAACAAAAAGTACGGGTTGTTACTTAGGTCTACAATATTAAGAATAAAGGAGCTAAAATATTAAATAATTTATTTTGTTTTATTGATGTGTAATAGGTAGGTAAAATTTATGCAATCTCAGTTGAATCACCGAGGAAAAAATGTCAAAGGCGCCGACTGCTTTGTCGGTGTTTTTGACATCCTTGACGCGGTGATTCAACTGAGCTTGCATAAACTATACCTTGAGAAATAAAAATACAAATTTAAGCAAAATATAAGTTGTTTATTTATTATTTTAAAACAAGTAAAAATATAAACATTTTACAACAAAAAAAAAACTCCTGAGGAACATCAAAATATTATTAAAACCTTTTAAACTTATATTATTAAACCCTTAAAATTATGTCTTTAACAGGAAGAACACAGTTACATACTTGTAAAATACGTAAAAAATAGCAAATGCAGGCAAACTAGGAAAAATTTAAGTTTCCATTATTGAATAATGTCCCCAAGGCAACGTATCAATCATATTTGGCAATATAAAACGTTTATCATCTGAAGAATTCAGAGCAATTTTGTTAATTGATAAAGAATAATTAACACACGATTTGCTTTGGATGGTATTAAATTTAACATGTTTGGCTCTGTTCTCAAACAGACACTTAGAAAAATCGTCAAAGGTCACATTTCGAGTTGAAGACTTTCCCACCCCTTTAATTTTTGATAATGATTCTTTACCATTCACCAAGTATGAATATACCTTTGCTCTTAAGGAAATAAATTCTGTTAAAATTTTTCCCTTCAGTTCATCCTTCATTTTTCCTGGAACTTTTTTATTAACATGATGTATTCCAAAATTGTTATTTATTGGGTAATCACTAGTATCAAAGTAACTATTTGCATCTCTTTTAATTATATCATAAATTGTAAGAGAATTATCCTTTTTTGATGTAAATTCTAGTACATATGCATCAGTGTCCATGTAATTTATTTTTACATCAAAATAAGGAGTAATGTTATTTTGAATATACCCATAGTAAAAATCATATAAAACAGTTTTACTTAGATCTAAAATTGAAAAACCTACATAGATTGGTTTATTAAAAATAATTTCAGTTTTATGTAATTCAACAGAAACTAGATTTTCATTGAATACAACAAGATTTTTAAATTCAGGTCTTGAAATAAGTTTACGAGCAGAATTCCAAGAGTTGGCCAAGACAATTTTTCTTTTTTTTCTATCTCGTTCAATTGTTTTCCCAAAATTTGCATTTATTATCATCTTAAAAAAATCTTTTTCAAAATCATTTTTTGCTTTCATTCGCATATCAGTGTTGAAATCAATAAAGGATTTTAACCAGGCTTTTTGACTAAACTGTAAAATTCTGTGAATTTTTTTAAGGACCAATCCTTCTTTGATACATTGATAAAGATTTTCAAAATGAATCACATATTTAACTTTATTATTTAAAGTGCAAAGCAGTTTTGGATATTTACCCGACGGTGGTGTCCCTTTTAAAGGACAGAATGGTAAAAATTTATGTTTATCATGGAGATAGTCAGGATATTCCAAATCAACCTCTAAAATTATCCCCGTGTTACTGTCTTCACCGTAGAGAGTCAAGAGCTTATTAGAGAGGGGTTTTTTCTGAAATAAATAAAAAATATTATCAATTTTCTGTTGATTTACCCAAACAAAATCTTTATAGGGTAGAGCCTTTGCTTGACAAAATCCATAAAGATTATTAAGGTCCCAATAGGCTAAATACACCTCAGGCTTAGAATTATCATAGGTACACGGAAAAAAACGGTTGTTACATTTGCTATATCGGGTGCATGATTGTGTTATTCCTCCTCTAATACCTTTTTCCAAAAACAAAATTTGATCTATGTCTGTTAAAAGTTCTAATCGGATTTTTGAAAAAAGTAATGCTGCAGACCAAGATAAACCTGGGAGAGTATAAAATGCAGCAGCATCTAATCCATAATACTTAAGCGTCATCTCGCGGAAAGATTGAAATGCCAACGCAAGAAAAATGACGTCACTTTTCAGGTAAATATCGCTGTATTCACCTAAAGTTTTAACATTGAAAACATCCCAGACTTTAATAGCATGAATATAGTCATCATCTGAAATAAATTCTTCTTTTAAGGTGTTAAAAAAACATAATTTTGGTGGAAGCATGGTAATATTTAGTTTTTCCCAGCTATCCACAAATTCGTAAGGAAAAACACCTTTCCTTACAATCAACTTTAGTTCTTCTTCATTTGAAAAGTGTTCCTTTAAAGAGGAAAAATTTTTTAAATCAAGATTTTTTATAAGAGTCTCTAGGGATGTGGCCAAAAATCGAAATGAATCCAAAAATACTAGTTTCAGATCTCCTAAGTATAGAGAAAATGAAATATAGTCTTCATGATTAAGAGGTAAAATATTGACAGAACCTAGCTTTGAAAGCTCAGCGATAAATAATTTTGAGTCGTATTTAAGATTATGGAAAAACACAGGAATCTTGTTGTCTGTCTGAATTTGAATATTACACTCTTTACACAAAAAATTTATAAATTTACCTGTATAGTGGTCATGATGTAAAACTTTTGGATTTTTTTCAGAGAAACATTCATTACAAATTGGACATAATGTAATTTCAGAAAAGTTAAAGGCAGCATTTTCACATATTTTGTTATCCAATAATTTTTGTTTTAATATAATTGAAATCTGAGCGCTTTCGTTTTTTAGTTGTTCTATAAACCACTTTGCAGGTTTTTCTCCTCTATACAAGTTAAATTTATTTAATTTTTCATCAAAAGAACACACTATTTTATATGCCACACTGTAGGCCTCATGTTTTTCGTAAATATTTTGAAAAGAATTTGTGGGATCAGGTATACACGTACTTATTTTCTTAGTAAAGCATTCGAAGTCACAATAGATGACGAACGGCTTCATAATAAGAGCCTTAAACGAATTAAATTTAAGAACAGCGTTGGTAATTTCAGGTACAATTATTTTTTGTGGGGAAAAAAGAGAACAATTTTCAATATGGCTCTTAAATTTTTCCTCCGAAGAAAAGTGATTTAGACATGAATCACATACATGTATTTTGTTTTTGCTTTTAGTCACTTGTGTAACAACAATTTTGGCCAAATCAGTAATTAAGCAGTAATGACCACAAGTTCGATTCTTATTTAGGTACAACAAATTTATATGATGCTTTTTTTTAGATTTAGTGTGATAAAGAGGCCCACTAAGAGTTTTATTTTTTGTGTCTATACCAAAGACATTAATTGAAATAGTATTGTTTAGTTGTTCAAATTTCGAAATATTTGAAAGTTTTATTGGCATTTCAATACCTTTTAAGTTAAATATTTGATAAGGATCTTGAGGATATGACTCCGGTTTAACTTTATTTTTTGAAACAGGATAAAAAAACGCAAGTAAGCAGTATAAAAAACATTTTCTATCATTATTAATTATATTAATTATACCTTTGCGCAATAACCATAAAGGAAGCGGGGTGTAAGTTCCAAAGCCAGCAGTCAATGGATGAAATTTATTGATTGAAACTATCAAATGTGATACTGATAAATATCTCCATCCAGATCCTTTGTGTGAAAACTCCTCCATCTACAACAAAAACAAAAAATAAATTTAGTTTGCTAGATATTATAGTGTATTATGAACTTAAGGTCTCAAAGTACTTTTAATCCCAAATCAAAAGATTATAATTTACCTGGGATTAAAAAACACTTTAGACCCTTGGGATATATACTATTTTATTCCCTTTAGTTTTTTAAAAACCCTAGTTGAAAAATTTTGAAAAAATAGAGTTAAAAATCATATTAAAATTAAAATTGGTTTTATTTCAAAAATAATTTTCAAAAATTTCTAAATTTAATCTTAAATTGAAACTGGCTTACTTTAAATATAAAAAGGACTAAAGGTGGTTTTTTGTGTCTCAAAAAAGGGTCTGGGGCTAAAATTTATTTTAATCCTTATTTATCGAAAAAGGAGACAAAAAATACATATAATTGTTTGTTTTTGTTTTCTAATACAATATAGTAAAAATAACATACCTTTTTTATGAGAATTTCCTGCATATCGTCTAGAATGGAGTTTATATCAGTAGTCAAAAGTAATTCATAATTCGATGTTCCAAAGCTTTTATAATCTTGCTCCTGTGAACTTGGTAATTCAAAAAGGCAATTTAAACGAAAATTTACTTTTATACATTGCTTTTTCTTCTTCGGAAAGTCGTACAGCTTTTGAATTAAAACTGTCTTACAATCTTCCAAAAAATTTTTTGGGTCCAAATGTCCATGATTGGTTATAAGAGCAGTCAATATGCGACAATCGAATGCTGAAGATATAATTTTCCATTGAACCATACGCTGGTGACTCGTGCTGGTTGATGGTAGCTCTCCACCAACAATTGGTAAATTAAATTGAGTTAAATTATTAAAAGTTCTAAGTTTGTAAGTCTCTAACACCGAAATAATGTGTTCAAACTGCAGTCTTTTTCCAACTGAAATATTTGATACTTTAAGCTTTTGGATATAAATATTTATATGCTCCTCAAGAGATTTTAAAAATTGTAAATATTCTTCTGGAGTATGGATAGAATTAAAAGTCTGAATAGTTTTAATGATAATATCTTCCATTTTTATTTTTTTTAATTTTTAATAAACTCAAAAGTGTTTGCTGGTTGATGTGTCCCTCCTGGTACTACTTTTTTTCCTTTAAAAATAACACTGCATCCATTACCTGATAACAATTCTTCACAAGTAGAATCGGTTAGCACTGCACTTAATCGTTTTGGTAAAAACAATGTACGCTCTTCTAGCTCACACAAGATGCTCTTGCCAAACTGTGTTTTAATTTTTTTAAAAGCGCAAATTTTGTAGGGGATCCCTACTCCCATCTCATCTACGTCAATTTTTTCTTTAAAACTACATGAGGCCACTTCATTAACTTTTTCCATTTTTTTTTCTTGTTCGGTTGTATCTATTGAATGGTTTAACTTGAACTAATTTTACTTTATAGTCTTATTAAAAATTAAAAAAATCTCTCTTCCTCCCACTTATTTTTCTATTGGGTATAAGGGGGTATCTGCTTAATAAAAAGTTTTTTGATATAGAAAAAAGTTAATTATTTTGTGAAGGTTCACTAAAATATAGATTAATAATCTGTTCTATCATTTGAAGAAAATTTTCTTGGTTATTATTAAATATTGGTAAGACATCTGTTATATTTTCAACATTAACATCTATTTCAAATAAAATGTTTTCATCATCGGGTTCCGGCTGTGGAAATTCCGGTCCCTGAAAAACTGGGTAAACTTGGTTTTCTCTGTTGCGTGGGCAACACATTTTAAAAATTCTTCTTGGGTTTTAACTTAACTTAACAAATTGCAACTATGCCCTTGCCTGTTTTGTGCTTAAAGAAAAATATCTGTGGGATGGGGAGGACGTGATTGTGCATCTCACTATACAGTGTGCGTTATGATTTTAAAAATTTAAATTAAATGCTGGATTTTCCATAGCGATATTGTATTACATAGAAGACTTGAGAACTCAAATTCACATCTTTTATCAGATTTTGTATCTAACAAACAGTAGATGCAATGATAATGGAATGGTCGATGCAAGTGAACCTTATTACACGACAAGAAATTATATTTCATTTTTAAGGTGTCCATATCCTTCGAATCTACCAATTCGCAATAGCAATTAGGACATAATATCCAATCTTTGTTCTCCTTGCTTAAAATGTGATAATAAATATTACAATTTGATGTACCTGTATTATGTACCCATTCATGCCTCTGTAGTGCGTCACAATTTTCTTCCCATGGTAATCCCCGAGGATCAAAATGGGTTCCATATCTTTTATATTGAATATTAAAGGGGGACACAAGTGATTGAAACTCTCTACTTAAGCTTCTGTAATAAGGCAAATTTAAAAATTCGATACATTTTGTCGAAGAAGTTACCGAACTGGAAGTGGAGGGCTCGTCTCCCAAAAATATTTCCCGAATTCTACGTAAATTACCACTGTTTTCGGGCGTAGCACTACCGCTTGGTTCTTGTCTTTCAGACATTACTTAAGTTTTTAAAGTTTAAAAGGTTTTAATAATATTTTAATGTTCAAATAAGTTTAAAAGGTTTTAATAATATTTTGATGTTCAAATGATGGAGGTTCGGTTTAAATTGTGTTTCGGTTCATCTTGTTTCGCCACCTACACACTGCAATTGTATCAACAATATTTTTATCAACAAAAAACACTCTTGTGTGGAAGGAGTGCAAAAGCGCTAATATACAGGGTGATTCAGCCTAATTAAATATAGTATTCGAAATAATAAAACTACATAAATTCTAAAATAATTAATTTATTGCATCCAAACTTTCTACATCTTGTAATAATTTATCCTTAAAAAACAGGAAGCACTCTCTCATACACATCATATTATCATTATTAAAAGGAAATTCATGACAAAGAAAATTTTCGATTACTGTCTCTATGGGTAAAAAATTATGTTTTAATGTTGCTAAATTTCTTAATAACGAAAAATAAAAATTGTTCATATTTAAGTTATTTAAATAATCTAGTCTAGGTTTTAACACTAGGTTCAGTTTTATTAGGTTATCCAATTCACTTTTGTTAAAAATCAACACCTGATCATCATAGCAGAGTTTTAATTGGTTGATGGATTTTCCATAACTTATGATGTAGTCATCGAATTTAAATTCACGTTCACATACACAATCACATGTAGTAGAATCTTGATACAGTCCTTGTAAAACAAACTTGATAAAACTTGTCCAGTCTTCAGCGATAAAGGATATACAAGTCTTGTCTTGTTTAAAAATTTTGATTGCTCCCATAAAATCTCGAACAGTACTTATTCCTATGGACACACCCATATCAGATTGAGGTAACAAATAGGTTATTTGAAGCAAGTAACATTTTTCACTTTTAACTTTTTCTTTGACTTTATTTAGGCACATATCAACTTTGTTCCAGTATAAATCGAGAACCTCACATTCGAAAGACATGTTGACTAATAACCTTCTTCTCTCTTTTTACTTATACCACCTCAGATTTGTCGATCCAACTATTGTATTTTTTATCTAATCCCCACCATTTAATATATAGTTTTTTCCCCTTACGTCTGACTACTTTTTCCACCAGATAAACATCATCGTACTTGGCTTTTTGTAGTTCTTCTTCATAGAAACAACCTTTAATTGGATGACCTTGCATATCTTTTAAAAGGTATGTTCTGGGATAAGTGTTTCGTATTTCAGTAATTTGAAATAATTCCGCAGTCCACTGAGGTGTGTAACCTTTATCAAATAAATGCTTGTATTTTGAAATTCGAACTTTATCGTCTACTTGAAATTTTGCTTTTTTTGAATAAAAAGAACGCCTTGGCAACAACGTAGGTAAAATGCGAGAGAATGTAGTAGAAAGTAGAGTTTTTTCATGCTTTTTGGTTACTTCAGCAGGCTTAAGATTTATGGAGGAATGTTTGGTTTGATTGTAGTTTTCAGTTATCTTATCCAAGTGGCTTATCCAGTTATATGATCCATTTAAACTAAACAACTTGTACAGGCGATGTTTCAGAGTGCGAATAACTCTCTCGCACATACTTGCTTTAATTCCACTATACGTATGGTAGTGATTTATTGAGTAAGCTTGCATTATTTTGGAAAAGTGCGTATTATAGTATTCGCTACCTTGATCCGTTAAGAGATTTGAAGGGCGTCGTCCTGATGTTTTAAGAATTGACTCCATTGCACGGCTAACTTCGATACCATTTTTTGTTTTAAGAGGCCTGGTCCACACATATTTTGAAAAACTGTCTATGACAACCAAAACGTATTTAAAATTTCGATTAAATTTCGCTATATTACGAAACTCGCATAAATCGGCCTGCCACAGGTCATCGTAGCCCTTAACAATTGTTTTCAATCGCTGAAAATGTTTTCTTGCCCCACGATGCAACTCGTTGACTATGTGTTCCTTTATTTTGGACATGCTCAGATAATAATTTTGTTGAAATTCTTCGTTTTTCCATATGACGATAATGAAAAGTAAAATTTAAATTATTTATTCGAGTGGTAAGAGCTTCCTGGTAGACCGTTTCGTTTGATAAAATATTTTGCCACTTTTTATCGATTTGAATTTTTGCTATAGAATGTGTGTTGTTCTGCATCTTACTAACAACTAAATAGATAATTTACTTAGCGATTCTCTTAACTCCTTCAGTTGTTTTTCCATAGAGGCAACATGTTCGTGAAATTCTTTATCAAAATGTAGTGTGGTATTTGTTATCGAAGCCAAAATATTATCCTTCATATCGGTAAGACATTGGTCAAGAAAAGCTTTGTTCACTGCGTCACTATCTTGATTGGGAGATGACAAGTTACAAATTTTATGATTTTGCATATCATAGTTTCCTTCCTTTGTTTTTGGTATTGGGTTTAGAGTTCGAAAAATATCCATTGACCCTATAGGGTCACGACGCGGTTTCTGGGATGATCCAAACTTGTTCATGTTTTTATTAAGACTAATTCAAATAATCTTAAAACAAATTATTTTTTAGTTAGGTGCGCTGGTGTTCTACGGACATGGGATACAGGAGGCGGTGGAGGGGTACAATTGAGATCCTGCACGGAGAATCCCACGTGTGGGATTCTGCATGCTACATCCTGCATAAAGAATCCTAGAATTAAGTTTTATTTTCAGCGACCGTCTTCGATTTCAATAATACCCACTCTTTGCAACTCCTCTAAAATGTACTTAATATCATTCAATGTGTTTGTATTGCCCGCCTCTCGAGATCCGTCTAAAGTGCGTAGGCGGTTGACAAGTTCATTCACGTCTCCGTATGGAATATACTCTTTTTTAGTGTCAGTGTATTGTAACAAAGAACCACCCTTTTTCTTATCCTTATCAATATCATCACGACTGCGTGTTCTGAAACTTTTCGGTCGTGTTGTTATGGGAGGTTTGGGTCGGGTTAGTGATGACAAGTAGACTTCACTGGGAGAGGAGGTGCTGGCAGCGGCGGTGATCGACGATGTTGAAGCAGGTCTAATAAAAACATTGTACTTTTCACTTTTGCTCCCTTTTAACTGACCTGTAGGGGTAAAATTTCTTCTGTGAACATTGGTGTAGTCCAAAATTTTTTTAAAAGTGTCTCTGTCAGCATAAGAAATTGCTTGTCTTGGGGGATTTTTTAAAAATAATAGATCGAGTACTCCCAGTGGAGCAGGGAATATTTTTTCTCCAACAATTAAATTTCCCTTATTATCAAAATCCACCGATTTGTTTCCTAGACTAAATTTATTGCTTTCCGGTAAAAACTTTAACAGGCTGTAATCGATTTCCGGGCTGCGTGAAAAGTATTTACCCAAGTAAAAGCGTGTAGTCTGAGGGAAATAATCTAAAAATTCTGACTGGGTGACTGCACTACGGTTAAATTCATCTTGAAACTGTACCAACGATTTCTCATGTTGTTCTTCAGCATCCTCTTCTGTTTGAGAATCGATTTTCGATTTTGCTTCGTCAGCCGTTTCGAATACGTCTTCATCTTCTGTTTGTAGCATTGAATGGGGGCCTGTTAAAGTTGAGTCCAAAATACGGCTAGTGGATCTGTCAAATTTTTTTTCAATCTTGGTTGAATAAAAGATTCATAAGATTTAGGATATTGATTAGATGTATGTGTTTTCGGCGATGACTTGCGTTTTTTCAAAATTTTGTATTGCGGCGAAGGTGGTATCTTGGAAGAAACAGGAGGCAGTGAAGACACAAAATTAGCTGTAGTTATTTTTGATATAGGTTCAATAACAGGCTTAAAAAATTTCTTAAGAGATTCATCTTCTGCCTCAATGCCCAATTTAAGAGCTGTGTACTTTTTTTTAATGGCGTTTGTGGCTTCTATTATGCGCTTTTTAATTCGCTTTTCTTTATTACTTATTTTAGTCATATTTCCCTTAATTAGCTGATTTTAACAGATTTTTCTTCCTAATCCGTTAAAAAGGGGTTTTTGTAACCGGTGCTGTGTTGTTTTTAACAGCTATATGTGATTCTCTGAAGAAGGGTGGAACTAGACTGATTATTAGACTTTTAAATAGACATCAAACTTAAACCTATACCTTTCGTTAGATACATCACAATCTTTTATTATTACTATAAAATCAAAAGGGTTCTTCCAACACTTTCTACATAATTCTTTAAATAGAATAAATGACATATCGGGAGAGACGTGTTCGTTAAAAACCATTTTAAGGTTATGTTCATCCATTTTGAATAAGATAAGCATATTTGCATTATCCCTTATATTTCTCTTCTCAATGGTAGTGTAAGTCTGTGCAATAAAAATTGAGTCTATATTGGAATGTCTACCCCTGCTAAAATAATCTCGAATAATGTCTTGCTTTTGCGATGAAATGTCGTCAAATATGAATATGGAATATGGTGGAGCGTTTGAAGGATCAGGGATTCCCTCATTTTCACTATACGGTACATACTGCACTTCCGGAATAGACTTTAAAATTTTTTCTAACAGCTGGTACTTTTCCTGGTACAGTGTTTTTGAATACACAAATACATTTTTAAACCGTAGTCCATTGGGATCTAGAAGCAAGCTGATGGCTACATTTGATTTCCCGCTCCCCGATGGTCCAACAACCAGACCCCGAACCGTGCTTGGTAACAGAGCTCCATGTTTTTGAAACTTATCTTTATTATGATCTTGAAATTCATCCAGGTTGATTATTTCAATACCCCCGTTCACTTGCTTCTCAGCTTGAATTTGACTCATAACAAGCTTTGTAAAAAAAGGTAGTCACACAAGTAAACGATCAATCGTAATGACACCTTCGAAGGGTAAAGGTCTATTAAATACTGCAATCAATAAACTCCCGTTTGAGTTACATCTACCATCTCACAGGTAGATATTAATAATTACATTTATTTTAGTCTATTTAATTATAATTACCTTTTTCAAAAAAATATGATTATTTTATTTTTTAAGGTTCTGTGGTCCAGGAACTCGTCTAAAAGAGCGGTTGGCTAGAGGTGACGTGGGAATTCATCCATTAGATAATTTTTGTAAAGATCACGATATCGCCTATTCTAAAAGTAAAGATATAAAAGACCGACACAAAGCAGATAAAATCCTCGAAGAGAAAGCGTGGCAACGTTTTAAATCCCGAGACGCTAGCTTTGGGGAAAAGGCATCATCCTTTGTTGTTGCATCAGCAATGAAACTAAAACAAAAATTGGGCATGGGAGTGCGAAAAGAGAAAAAGAAGTCTTTTTCTTCCAAAATTTTAGCACCTCTGAAAAGGAAAATGAAAGTTTACAAGGGCCGAGGTCTGTCGGACCGCAAACAAATTAATGCTGCTCTTAAAATTGCACGAATGACAGTTAAACAAGCAGGAGGCAAAAAGAAGATTAAACTACCAAGAGTTCTTCCCGTACCTAAGACAGGTGGATTTCTTCCCCTGATCCCAATTTTCAGGTAAATACTATTCTAATTTTATAAAATATTCCTAACCTAACCTAATTGATTTTTTTTTCATTTTATGTTTTTGTTTCGACAGTGCCCTTTCTGCACTAGGAGCTCTTTCTGGGGGCGGAGCCTCCATTGCGAAGACCATTATAGACGCCAAAAATGCAAGGCAAAAACTCCAGGAGGATGAAAGACATAATAAACAAATGGAATCCATTGCAGTAGGAAAAAGGGGTAGCGGTCTATTTCTACATAAATACAAATCAGGATACGGATTATATATAAAAAAAAAGCCAAAAAACTTCCAATAAAACTACCCAGCCGGCCTTTAACCGATTTTGACCTGAAAAAATACGCAAAGCAGCTTAAAATACGTCACTTTAGAGGCGTTTTTATGAGAGACGAGCTTCTCTCAAAAAATAAACGTCCCTGGCCTAATGAGGCTCTTATTATTAATCTCAACACCAAAGATCAAAGTGGAAGTCACTGGGTAGCTGTTTGGAAACAAAAAAACAATACTGCTGTATATTTTGATGGATTTGCTATAGTCCCACCACTAGAAGTAATAAGATATTATAAAAACTGTAAAATAATGTATAATATCGACCAATATCAAAAGTTTAATACTGTTAATTGTGGACATCTTTGTCTATCCTTTTTGTATAATCAAAGCAATAAAAATATTAAATAAGCAACCTCAGGTTTACTTAACCAGTCATGTCTAATACGTTCACATTAAAGGGTCGTACAAGCTGCCTTTCAGCAACTTTTTTTCCTCCCATTCAACTAGATCCTCGATTCGAATATTCGCTTGCACTGATTTCTCTTAATACCTGGAATTCCATTCCCAACATAGAGCCAGGACGAAACAAGTTTTACTATAATAGTGAGGGAGAACACCTAAGTTTAGAAATACCTACAGGTAGCTACGAAATTGATGGGATTGAATCATATATTCAGCAAGCCTTATGTCAGGATATAGTTGATATCAGTCAGTGTACTCCATTTTTGTTGAAACCGAATCTTAGTACCCTAAAAGTTGAGTTAAAAAGCATATACGAAGTGGACTTTGAACCCCCAGATAGCATTGGCCAGCTTCTAGGATTTTCATCAAAAAAATATAAACCCGATATCCTACACGAATCAGATTTACCCGTTAGAATTGTTCCAGTGCTTTCTATTCGAATAGAGTGCAACATTATATCAGGATCGTACAACGGAAACGAGCAAGCACACACACTTTTTGCATTTAGCCCCTCGGTTGATCCCGGCTATAGCATAGATATTGAACCTAACAATCCTATTTTTCTACCTGTCACAAAAAAGATCATTGACACGATTAGTTTGGATCTTATCGATCAAGATTCAAATCCTGTTAATTTCCGAGGTGAGGAAATTTTGATTAGATTAGAATTACGAAGAAATGGGCTTAACATTCAATAGTAAATGTCGTAATAACTTACCATATAGAAGAGACAATTATTTTGCTCAAGTTTTATTTGATCGGCGACCGTCAAACAAGAACCAGCTCACTTTTCGAAATATTTTATTACTACAGACGCTAGCAAAAAAATATGGCTTCCGGCTTCGAAAAACTGCAAATTTTTAATCCTGTAAGATCGTGAAGAGTGGCACACATATCACCCCTATACAAAATCATTCAAAAATAGCGACGAGATAGAAATTGTTTTAAACCAACTTGATCAATGGATGGATATTAGTGAAGCCGAGTTAATTCTTGAGGGTAAACTTGAAGAATCCACGGATGCTGCTTTGACAGGAAGCATTACCACGACAAATAACTTTGGCGCATTCCTTTTTGAATCCATGTCTTACGAATTGAATGGTAAAGAAATAGAACGAATTCGTGAACCAGGTCTGCTAAGTACGTTTCGGGCACTTCTCAGTCTTTTCGAACAAGAAAGCAAAGCATTAGTACCTGCAGGTTGGAATTGGCCTGACGGAATTTTAAAACCCATTGGAGCAGTAAGTCGTCAGTTTAGCTTACGTATTCCACTTAGTTTTCTTTTTGGGATATTTAATGATTATAAACATGTAATTGCAGGAAGACATAGGATTCGTTTGGTTAGAGCTAGAACTGATAATAATTGCTACAAAAGCAGTGGAACCAAAACCGCTGTAGTGACACTGTCTACTGTTGAACTCAAAGTTAAACACATATTTCCAAATGATTCTTTGAAAATGGCTATTTTAGAAAAAGTTGAAAAGGATACACCTGTTCTTATTCCCTTTAGAAAATGGGAATATTTTGATTTGCCTGCGCTGAAAAATTCAAAAAAAGATATATGGATGGTGAAGACAGCCAGTAATTTAGAGCGACCTAGATATGTCCTTGTGGGCTTTCAAAAAGACCGTATTAATAACCCCACAGCAGATTGTAGTCAGTTTGATAACATAAAAATAACCGACATAAGATTATATCTGAATTCAGAATCATATCCTTATGAGTCACTAAATCTTAGCTTTCCTGAGAAACAAATAAGCGAAGTGTATAGAATGTATTTGGACTTTCAAAGATCCTACCATGGAAAACGTTTTGTGGAACCTCTGATGGATTTTGATACATTTCTGTCTTATCCTGTTTTTGTAATTGACTGTAGTAAACAGACAGAATCGCTTAAAAGCAGCACCGTTGACGTTAAACTGGAATTTCAAAGTCAAGAAAACTTTAACGAAAACGTTGTAGCTTATTGCATTATTATACACGACTGTGTTTTTGAATATTTGCCTTTATCAGGTATTGTAAGAAGTCTGCTTTAATCAGTTGCCTTTGCACCATGCTACGGTTAAGATGAAAATAAAAATAATTGACGTTCAGGGATACCGGATTGCATTGGATTTTGTTGTAAAGGAACTGGCGATCTATGATGGAAAAGTCCTAAAAAATTATATCTTTAACCCCAAGATCCCTTATACATCTTTAAACAACGCAGAGAGACGGAGTGTCAACTACTTATTGAACAAGCATCATGGACTTCCATATGATCAAGGAAATACGGAATATACAAATTTAAATCAGATTTTTTGTGAGAATTTAATAAATGTTGACTTTATTTATGTTAAAGGTGCAGTTAAAAAGGACTTTATAGTTAAGATTTTTAAATCCATGCAACTCAATGTTCCTACTATTATAAATTTAGAGAATGTTTTCGAATCCACAGTACCAGTACTAAAAAAAAGTAATGAACACTGTGGTGTTCATATTCTTGGGGAATGTGCATGTAGTCAAACCTATGTTAAAATTTTATATAAATATATTTTTAATAGCTTACCACAATAAATATTTTATTTTAGAGTTTACGCTAGTTTTATTTTATTACCTATTTTAACTGTAGTAGTATTGCGTCTAACCTTAAAACAGATAAGAAAATATGATAACAAATAGGTTGAGGGTACTCTTTCTTCACAATATTTAATTTCAAACATAAAGACAGCATAGTTAGTTTCAGATTATAATTCAGACAGACAAGATGTTTGGCCCATTAATTTTGTCTACTTTTTTAAATTGTACGTTAATTATTTTATTCTATCCAAACCATATTCAAGATGCATACATAACCTTTGATAACAATGCGGTTTGGCCTTCATACGAGTGGAACAGATTAAGCATTTTTAATAAAACCCGCAACATAAAATTTTATCAATACACAGCCAACGCATCCGAATGTAGATTTATTACAATTTTTAAACTAAGACTAAAATTCCTTAAAAAATCTGGATACGAAGAATTTGGATGGTTTGTTCCAGGACAAGAGTATGACTTAGTACCTGAGTTGCTACCTCCCCCAACAACAGACACATTTCCAAATAATTCTGATGAAAACAGCTTAAAAAAACACAACAACAGCAGCAGTAACAGCAGCAGCCTCAATATGACTTTTTTTTCTCAAGAAAAGAAGCCTATACTTGAAAATTCTTCCTATGAAGACGCATGTTCGCAATCCTACTACAACCATCCTACTTTTATACTCGAATTAATTTATGTAGTATTTTCAACAGTATTTTATTTTGTAACTATTTATCATTTAAGAAAACCTATTTGTCATAAATGTCTTGAAATAAATATAGATTCCTAAAATATAGAATACCATATCCTGTATTTTACTTCTACCCTATTTTGTGTACTATTTTAAATAAATTAAAAAACAAAAAAAAACTAATTGAATTAAAAATCAGTTTCCTAAATGTTGCAATTTATTTTTGACAATTTGACAGGAGCCTAGAACACTCAATTGGTTAATTGAGCAAGAATTACATCCCACTAACAGGCGCAGGCTCCTACATCCAGGATCCCCCACCAGCGTGCTGGACGCCCGCACCCGCCATCTGGTAGCCGGGGCGTCGAGTCTGCTGGGGTCAGAATTTTACACCACACGCTAGTTTGGGAACAGTCCCACAGCTCAACTTGTCTCTCTCTCTCTCTCTCTCCCCGCTCTCTCGCTCGCGCGCGCTCTCTTTCTCTCTTCCTCACTCTCTCTCTCTTTCTCACTCTCTCTCTTTCTCACTCGCTCTCTATCTCTCTCTCTCTCTCACTCACCATCATCTAAGCTCCACCTACTTTTATACAAACCTTCTCATTGGTTCAAATCATCGGAGGCAGCACCCGAAACTAACGACCGGAAGTGCCATAAGAAATACATGGGATAGATAAGCGATCTCCCCTATTTATACCCTACTGAAAACACCTGTGACCCAAACGCAATCGGAGGAAGTCGGAAGGGTTCGGGTTTTATCGGTAGCTATCGTTTTCACAAAATGACACCAAGAAATCAGGTGTGTGCAGTCGACTAAGTTTGACGGATAAAATCGGCTAAAGGCGGAAATATTCGTTATTTATCGGTTTATCGTCTATCCGAACCGATCCCTGAAAATAACTCCACTGTAGATGCAATCGGATAGTTTCGGGAGATTTCGGGTATTATCGGAAACTATCGTTTTCCGAAATGTCCCGAAGAGAAACACGTGTCCGCAATCGACTAAAATTAAAAGAATCGGGTTTTATCGGCTCTTACTGTTATTCCGAGTCAACCCGAAGCAAAACACGTGGTTGATTCTCAAAATAAACTAATCTAGAAAACACTTGTGACTCAAACGCAATCGAATGAAGTCGGAAGAGTTCGGGTTTTATCGGTAGCTATCGTTTTCCAAACTGAAACGAAATAAACTAAGTAGAAAACACCTGTGACCCAAACGCAATCGGATGAAGTCGGAAGAGTTCGGGTTTTATCGGTAGCTATCGTTTTCACGAAATGACTCCAAGAAAAACAAGTGTGTGCAGTCGACTAAGTTTGGCAGAATCAAGTTTTATCGGTTATTACAGTTGTTCCGAGTCAACCCGAAGCAAAACACGTGGTTGATTCTTAAAATAAACTAATTTAGAAAACACCTGTGACTCAAACGCAATCGGATTAAATCGAAAGAGTTTGGGTTTTATCAGTAGCTATAGTTTTCCCGAACTGGCCCGAAGAGAAACACGTGCAGCAATCGGCTATACTCGGAAGTTTTCGGGCTTTGTCTGTTATAACGGCGATTACGAGTCAATAGTAGTCAAATAAACGTTTAGAATCGAAATAGTTGGGGTTTTAAGTCAAAATTGAGGATTTTTCAATTACTTAGCGCAACGCAGAATCCTATTTGATAATCAAACAGACGGACTATTCTTGTTTTTACGGCAAAATATCAATATATTATGATATGATAACGGCAATGTGTCAAATTAGAAACAGTGTAAAAGTGGTAATAACTTCCAACAAAATTTAACAAAAGGGGAAAGAAGCAAATAACCCCACGTTGGGCGCCAAATTTGTAAAGATACCTAGTTCGGGGTTGCCAAACTTCCGTCTTTTACATTTGACACTAAATATTTCACCATTTCGGACGGAATCTTGGGCGCCACTCTAAGAAATAAGGGAGCTTAGAGTCTCCACCGGCCAGTACGACTAGCTTTTAGACAGTCGAGAAAACGGGTTCATGGAATGGTTGGAAAATTAATGTTTAGGCAATTTAACTAAAATGTACCACTTTTATTTGTCTAACCTTGCTACAAGAATCAAATTTTAATAACTTTCTAACTCTAAACAAATTAAAACAGGATTCCCAAAGCACAGGCGGTTTCTTTTCCTTAATTTGACACAATTGAATACCTTCCAAAGTTCCAGCAAAAAACAATTCGCTAATGCTTGCACGAAACGGTATATAACGGATTTACATGTCCGTTGGCTATTCTATAACTCAAATAACACTTTTATTACTCGGTTTGGTTAAAACCTAGTTAAAACGTAGATTCTATAGTCCGGGAATATGCTTAAAATCAACCCTGTATAAGACACGTGCCTACCTGTATGGCATCCAAGGTAGGGGTCCGGGAAAACAGGGTGATTTGGAAAATTACCAACTTTGAAACCAACCCTAAAGAACGCGTGCCTGCCTGTTTGGCATCCAAGAGAGGGGTCCGGGATTAGAGTGGTTTGAGTGTTACAAACGGGTTAAAGATGAAATGTGCAGTTTTCCTTCGAATTATCTTGTACCCAGGAGGAAAGTGCACATTGTCTTAACCGGGCAAAATCAGGAAAAAGACGTGTGCCTACCTGTATGGCATCCAAGGTAGGGATCCGGGAAATATACCAATTTGAAATCAACCCTGGAAGACGCGTGCCTACCTGTATGGCATCCAAGGTAGGGGTCCGGGAAATCAGGGTCATTTGGGAAATTATCAATGTTGAAACCAACTCTAAAGAACGCGTGCATACCTGTATGGCATCCAAGATAGGGGTCCGGGATTAGAGTGGTTTTAGTTCAAGAAAACGGGTCTCAAGAATCTACAGATTACTTCTCCGTTTCATTGTACTGAGCGGTGGTAAATTGCATCGTTTTCTAACCGGGACTTTAACTTTAAATCAACCCTACAAGACGCGGGCCTACCTGTATGGCATCCAAGGTAGGGGTCCGGGAGTTAGGGTGGTTCGGGATTAGCAAAACGGGTCAAACTGGAAAATACAATTTTCCTTTTGCTCAAGCCTATTTACACCAGCTAAGAAACTGCATTTTCTCTGGACCGGAAAATAACTAAAAATCAACAAGACGCATGCCTACCTGTATGGCATCCAAGGTAGGGGTCCAGGAAATATACCAATTTGAAATCAACCCTGGAAGACGCGTGCCTACCTGTATGGCATCCAAGGTAGGGGTCCGGGAAATCAGGGTGATTTGGGGAAATCTACCAACTTTGGAATCAGCTCTAAAGAACGCGTGCCTACCTGTATGGCCTCCAAGGTAGGGGTCCGGGATTAGAGAGATATGAATTTAATAAAATGGGTTAGAAAAACCGTCTGCAATTTACCCAGCAAAAGAAAAAACATTTTTGCATTAAATATAAAGAAAAGCGTAAAACGTAAAAATACCCTACGCACTTACTATCACACTTAAATATCGCGAGTTTAGTTTTAGCACTTAATCTTGCTGCGGCGGGCGATGACGGATAAAAAGGGACGAACACGATGTGTCGATTTCTTAAATAGCCTCTGTTTGGAAGTGCTCGTTTTTCAGAGGTGGGAGGCCAAAGAAAGCCGATCACTTCCGAAAGGCTCCGACTAACCCCCACGAAATCAGAGGTGGGAGGCCGAAGTAAACCGATCCTTTCCGAATGGTCCGACTAACCCCACGACCTTAGAGGTGGGGAAACGAAGAAAGCCGATTATTTCCGAATGGCTCCGACTAACCCCACGACATTAGAGGTGGGGAACCGAAGGAACCGATTATTTCCGAATGGTTCCGACTAATTTCCACTACATTACAGGTGGGGACCAAAGAAAGCCGATCATTTCCGAATGATTTCGACTAACCACCACGAAGTCAGAGGTGGGGATCAAAGAAAACCGATCATTTCCGAATGATGAATTAACATTTCAGCAACCTACAATTAAAGAGCATATTCCATATATCCTAGATCCAAAATATTATTTTTTTATCCCCTCTGGTTGTCAAGATATTTGCATTGAAAGTTGCATCTTAAAAATTTTCCGCTTAGACATTTTAATCTTATGTATGGGCAATGCTTTAAAACAATATTGTTTTTTCCCGCGTAGTAGGCGCTGGAGTAAAACAAGTGCCAGGCATTTTTAGAGTGACATGTCCTTAAGACTAGGGAAGCATTTTGACTGTAATAGTTGCAGTGTTTTACTTTCTATGATTTTATGAATTCACTGGTGTTTTGGTAGGAAAATTTTATTTTTATATAGTTTTTGTTGGACTAAAACTTTAGTTTGTTAGAATTTGTTGATGTTAGTTTTATTATTTTTTAATTAACCGAAATCCCTACTTTCTGACGCAGTATTGAAATTTTGTCCTTTTTTTTGCGGTTAACTTGTACTTAATTATTTTGTTAGCCTGCAACTCTAAAAATAGAAAACGTATTATTTGATTTTAATGACATTTTCTTTTTGATACCTTCACAAATGTGCCCTTTGAGAATTTTCTAACCTAAATTAGTCAATCTTTATGCATTTTTCGATATCACGATGAGTCAATGTGTCTGTTTGTCTACAGGGTGTCCAGATAAAAGTAAGTACATAGGGCTTTGTGGGATTTTCAGAAACGGTAACACTTACGATATTCGTTCAAACGGAAAAAAGTGGCGGTATTGCGAGCTTAATCGGATGCAGTGTCGAAGTTAAAAATATCTACAGGGGGTTTCAAAATAATGCTTAAATACTTAAATTGACTTACTGAAACTTACTTTTAAACAAATTGAATAAAACTATATAAATATGACTAGGCCAATAAAATGATGTTAACAATTTTTTTAAAAAGTCACAATTTTTAGTTTTTGCCTTCCTAGCCCGCATAGCAATGGTATTATTAATAGGTATTATTTTCGACGAAAAAAATTTTTTTTAGATAACGCCGAAAATGTGTTATTTGGGTGTATTTTGACCTATCCTAACAATATCCTCGTGATATCTGTCTGTGTGTCTGTGTATATTATTTTTGTCCGTAATACAATAGCTCCTAAACTGCTGAACCGATTTTCATCAAATTTTCAGGTAAAATAGTGCACGACACTCTTACGAGCTGATTAGATTTTGGTCAAAATCTATTAATGCTAATGACATTTTTTTGACAATTAAAATTCTAAAAAAATCTATCTTTTTAACAGAGCATCGTATCAATACAGTTTTCGTAATATAGTAGACTATATCTTGCTCAATAATTCGTGTTATAACTAAAAACTTCGTAAGAGATTCAGTTTCTCAGTTATATACAAAAAACTTTTCAAAGCTGATATATTATCATGGCTTCACTTGAAGTGTTCTAATAGGCTAGCTAGGAAGGTATCAGATCCCTCATGGATCCATTTATTTCTCAATATTTTGAAAACGCATATAAATGTTTTCTTTGATACAGCTCATAATAGCGCCACTTTTTTACCAAAATTGGTATGTCTTACCGTCTCCTAAATCCTCATAAACCCCCTTGTAGTTACTTTTATCTGAGACACCCTATCCCATATACCTATATGTGTATGGGCCGATTCCTAAAGTACGTAACGCTTAAGAGGGGAAGGGGGGTTATGAACCTTGCGTTACACTGTCATGATTCTTGAATATATTTTTTCTTAAAAATGCATTACGGAGGTGGGAGGAGGGGTTACGTAATTTAAGAATATGCCCTATGTATGTCTGTACGATGGGTTTTTGAAACTCTCGACGAATTTTTGTAAACAGTAACTTTTCACTCTGTCACAAGCTCAACTTAGGGGTTGGTTTCACCCCGGGCAAGGGGTGAGAGGTTTAAAATTTTTAATGCATTTATTTTTCATGTAGTGACAGATGAGGGCGGAATTTTTTTTTAAAGTTTTTATTTAAATTTTTCTGAAACACTTTGTATATTGCAAAACTGTTTTATTTAAATTCCTTCTTGCAAAAACTAAAAAAAATATATACCGTTACTTCATTGTTATAAAAATTTGTTGAAACAATTTTCGTTAAAAACATACAATATGACTACACATCTTAAAATCGTTAAAATCTGAATCACCCTATATAAGAGGTAGGTAATATTGCAAATACTAAATGCTTTTAAATATTTTATATTATTTTAAAGCTAAAAAATTAAGCATTAAAGTGTGTTAATGTTGCTCAGGGGTGGTCCACCTAGATCTTTAAAACGTTCCACTGTGCGGCATCTGGAGTCAATAACTTATAATTTCTACCCACGGCCGATGGATTACGAGAGTTTTACACGACAAATTAGGACGAGGCCCATGCTTTAGGAGACTTGTAAAACAACTTAACCTAAATTACCCCGACCTAACAAAGATAGAAATTAGTAACTTCGTTACAATACAGGGTGAAAACTATATGAAACACGTTGAACTTTATAGCAAATAAAAATTCAATTTCTCGAAAACGGAAGCAGCAACAAATTATTTATTAATACATATTGGTAGTACTCTTTAGGTACTATAAGTAACTGAAAAAAATCTGTGGACCTCTAGTTAGTTATTGAGATACAGGGTGAAAACTCCATGAAACACGTCGAACTTTATAGCAAGTTAAAATTCAATTTCTCGAAAACAGAAGCAGCAACAAATTATTTGTTAACAGATATTGGTAGTACTCTTTAGGTACTATAAGTAACTGAAAATAATCTGTGGCCCTCTAGTTAGTTTTTAAGATACAGGGTAAAAACTATATGAAACACGTTGAACTTTATAGCAGGTAAAAATTTAATTTCTCGAAAACGGAGGCGGCGACAAATTACTCGTTAATACATGTTGGTAGTACCCCTTAAGTACTATAAACTGCAAAGGACAATCTGTGGCCCCTTAATTAGTTCTCGAGAAAAAAGGTTTTAAGTTTCTAAATAATAGCACGATTGTTGAATTAAAAATACAAAAAAATTCAATAACTCGAAAACGGTAGCAGCGACAAATTTTCCATTTACATACAAAAGTAGTGCTATTTGAGCGCTAGCAAGTGTATAAACAACTCTGTGGCCCTCCAGTTGGGTTTAGAAATACAGTACAAAATATTGTTACGGGTTCACAACGACAATTTAAAACTCGCAATTGTTGAAAACGATACGTCAATTTATTTCGACAAATTATGTACAAAAACACGCACTTAAACTTAGTAATAACTTGCTAATAATTCACTACTATAATCGGTCTATTAACTTCGTGTTAATCTCACGACCACTACAGCACGTTATCTGTGACTGACTCCTGGTGCGCGACCCCGGCCCTATATATAGGATCGTCCATCTCTCTCGAACTTTCCGGCAGCCTTCGACGTCCGGAAAGTTCCCGCACTACCGCGACCGCAAGCCACAGACAACGCAACTAAAACCTAGACTAAGAATACAACCTTAAGATAAATCGACCTAATACTACACTAAACCTAAATAAATTCCAATTATAAAATTTAAATAACTTAAATTTGTAACACTATCCTCCTCTTCAGGTTTGATCGTCTCGATCAACATTTCCCAGGTAAGGTTTTAGTCTGTCTAGATGAACAACTTTCATCTTGGACTTCGGGCTTCTCTGGATTCGGTAGACTACATCATTAATTCTCTTAACAACTTTATAAGGCCCTTCCCATGGTGGTGTCAACTTAGGTGATCTTCCTTTCTTGCGTTGAGGATTGTATAGCCAGACTTGATCATTCTCTTTGAACCCTGAAGAGTTTGCTTTCAGGTCATATCTCGCTTTCATGCGGTCACTGGCTATTTCTATTCGCTCTCTAACCACTTCATGGATATCGTGCAGCTTTTGCCTTAAACGTTCGACATAGTCATTAACCTCTAAGTGTGCTTCTTCAGGTGAACCAAACATGATATCACATGGTAAACGCAGTTCTCTACCAAACAGGATACTAGATGGAGTAGCTCCTGTCGTATTATGAATGGCGGTTCTATAGGCCATCAAAAACAATGGAATATATTGGTCCCAATCTGTTTGGTGCTCATCAACAACTTTGCAAAGATGTTCTTCTATTGTTTTATTAAATCTTTCAATCAAGCCATCTGACTGTGGATGTAAAGCAGTAGTCCGTGTTTTACGTATTCCTAAAAGGTCACAGAGATTCTGGAAGAGCTTTGATTCAAAGTTTCTTCCTTGATCTGAATGTAGTTCCAAAGGAATGCCAAATCGGCTGAAAACATCATTTACCAGAACTTCTGCAACTGTAGCGGCCTCTTGGTTAGGCAAAGCAAAAACTTCTGGCCATTTGCTAAAGTAATCCATGACAACACGGATGTATTTGTTGCCCTTTTTAGTTTCTGGAAATGGTCCGGCCACATCAATAGCAATGCGTTCGAATGGCAGACCTACGTTATATTGTGTCATTTGACCTCTGGACCTTGTTTTGGGACCTTGGCTGGCTGCACAAGTCGAACATCGGCGGCACCAGTTTTTCACATCTTGAAAGTAATTGACCCAATAAAATCGGTTTCGAATTTTGTCCATGGTTTTATTTATTCCTAGGTGCGCGCCTGATTTTCCACCATGGCATTCGGCCATTATATTGTCTACCATGCTCCTAGGAACCACTACTTGATTAATCACAGTAAGGCCATCGGCACTTTCCCAGGCACGTTTAAGGATGTTTTCTTCTACTATCAGTGAATCCCATTGTGCCCACAGTGATTTGAATATTACCCCTTGGTTTGCGATATCTTGCCATGATGGTCGTGGCTTGTTCTCTTCTTTCAATCGCAAGATAGGTCCTACATCTTTGTCGTTAAGTTGTGTGGTTCTAATCGAAGCCGACATCCATTCTGCATCTGGTTCTAACTTTATCTGGCGCACGTAGGTAATTCCTTCTTTCTGGTCAATTTTCCTACAATGTTTACAATCCTCAGGGCAAGGGCTTCTGGACAATGCATCCGCATTATTATGCACCTTTCCCGCTCGGTGCTTAATTTGATAATGGTATTGTTGTATCTTTTCTATCCATCTCGCGACTTGCCCCTCAGGTTGTTTCATTTTCATGAGCCACTGTAACGCAGCATGATCCGTTCTAATCAGAAACTCTTGTCCGTAGAGATATTTGTGAAAGTGATCTACGGATTTAACTATGGCTAGGAGCTCCTTTCTAGTAACACAATAATTTCTCTCTGGTTTGGATAGCTTCTTGCTGAAAAATTCGATGACTCGTTCTTCTCCATCTTGTACTTGGGAGAGTACTGCTCCTATGCCATCGTTGCTCGCATCAGTATCTAATATGAATTTTCCTTTTCGAATGGGATATGCAAGAATCGGACTAGAACATAATGCTGCTTTTAGTCTTTTAAATGCTTGGTCACATTCGGTATTCCATTTGTAAGAAGCTTTATCTTCTGTAACTCTATGTAAGGAGACGCTATTTTGGCGAATCCTTCCACAAATCGTCTGTAGTATGTACACAGACCCAAAAAACTTCTTAATTCATGTTTGTCACGAGGTTGAGGCTATTCTTTTTTTGCTTGTAACTTCTTTTCGTCGGTATGGATGCCTTCTCGGGAAACGACGTGACCCAGGAACTCAACTTTTTCTTGGAACAGAAAACATTTCTTGGGGTTCAATTTAAGATTTGCGTTCCTGATTCTTGAGAATACTTCTCGTAAATTGTCTAGATGATCTTCAAATGATTTTCCCATTACTATGACATCATCCAAATAGACTAAGCAGGTTTTCCAAGTAAGACCTCGTAGAACGATTTCCATTAGTCTTTCAAATATAGCTGGGGCATTGCATAGGCCAAATGGCATCACATTAAACTGATAAAGTCCACTTCCAGCAGAGAATGCAGTCTTCTCTTTATCTCTTTCAAAGATTCCTACTTGCCAATACCCACTTTTCAGGTCAAGAGTAGAAAACCAATATGATCCTGCCAATGTTGTTAATGTGTCGTCTATTCTTGGCAGTGGGTAACTATCTTTCTTGGTCACATCGTTAAGTTTCCTGTAATCGACACAAAATCTAGTACTTCCATCCTTTTTAGTGACCAACACCACAGGAGATGACCAAGGACTTGATGACTCTTCAATAACACCGTCGCTGAGCATTTTATTAATGAGATTGTGAACTTCTTCTTGTTTGGCCAATGGTAGTCTTCTTGGGGGCTGTCTTCTCGGTTGGGCATCGCCAGTGTTGATGGAATGTTGAATAGGGTTTGTGCGTCCCGAACTACTCTTAGTTTCAAAGATATTACTTTGTTCTTCTATAAACTCTCTCGCTTTACGAAATTCTTCTGGAGTGAGATGTTGCCAAGTTGACTGAAATTGCTGAAGTACATCCGTTGGTAACTTACTTTTATCCTCCGAAGTTGGCTCTTCACATCTTGTTACATTCTGGACTGGCTCAAATAATGCTACCACCTCCCCCTTATTAATTTGACACTATTTGGGAAAATATTGGCGACTCTAATCGGGATGTCTTTATCGGTTTTAACTAGTGACTTTGCAACGAGGTAGGTGTTGGATAATTTCTGTTGGCTTATGAGTCCGACACAGCTTGATGTTTTAATTTCTAGCCTCCCAAAAATTATTGTCTCACTATTACCGACCAGTCTTGTTGTACATACTGCCACGACCTTTATTGGTTCTTTATTGAAGTGACTATTTGACAAAATGAACTCTTCATTCCCAAATCTCAGGATATTAAGTTTATTATCAAACGCAAATCCATGTTTACTTATCAAGTCCATTCCCAAAATAAATTCGTCTTCTATTTCGGCAACCAATACAGTGTGGCGAATTCTCAATCTTCCCAGCTGTAGGTCTATGTCTGTCTGCCCCAACACGTCGGCGGATTCTCCAGTCACAGTCTTAAGTGTTATTTTCTTTCCTGTTGGTCGAATTTTATATCTCGTTGCAATTTTGAACTTAAGCAATGATATGGCAGCACCAGTGTCTACTGTTATGTTAACTTGTCTTCCATTTATAAGTCCGTCGATGTTACGACTGTCAGCAGTATGTTTTAAGCTCTTAATTGAATAAATTTTGGGGGCTACATTCTCTTTAGCCAACACCCGCCCCTCTGCGTTGACTAGTTTTAGTTTTCCTGATCTCTTCTTCGGTACTCTGTCCCGCTAGATGGCGAGCGAGACCTTATTTGGACGCGACAATCGCGTGGAATATGCCCTGTACGTCCGCATCTGAAACACTTTACATTTGAAGGAGATCGTCTGCTTTCTTTCAAAGAGTCAATCTTCTCTACTAGTGATTGAAACATTTGGTTTAGCGTTTTTGAGTTGACCTCATGTCCATTGCTCATTTCTTCTCCCTCCTGAATTGAAACAGCTCTTACTTTTAGCCTGGACATATTATTTGATGATTCAATTTCAAGGGCTCGAATCAACATTCACTGCTATTATGAAAGCGTTCTCGACGAAGTAACTTTGCTAAGTCCGTGTCTCGTAATCCGTTAATAAAGCGATCTACCGTGAAGGGATCTCTGTAATTTTCTGGCATTTCTGGGTAAGCTAAATACATCAGCCTCCTGATATCTGCTTCATACTCTTGCAATGATTTTCCTGGTCTTTGTTAACGAATATTTAATTCTGACCAATGTAAATTTCGCAAGTGTTCGTCTCCATACCTTCTTTCTAACGCTGCTACTAAAGCGTTATAATTATGTTTTTGTTCGACTGGAATGGACCGTAAAAGTCCCAGAGCAGGTTCTCGTAGAGCTACTAACAATGCTCTAGCTTTTTCCTCATCATCCCATCCATTTGCAGCAGCGGCAGCTTCAAACTGTTGTTTATAAGTAGACCAGGAAGACGTACCATCGAAATTTGGAGGCTTAATGTTTTGGTGGGAATTCACAACACATCCCTGAACTTTCATTTTGTTGTGTTCTTTTTGGAGCTGTATAAGCTGTTTTGACACGTCCTGGAATTTTTCTTCCATGGTTTGAAAAACTTCTTCCCTAACATTCTGTACCTTTTCTTCAACATTATGTACCTTTTCTTCTACATTCTGCAATTTATTTTGTACCTTTTGTTCCACACTATGCATTCTTTGAGTTATTTCTCCCTTAAGATTTTCGGTTGCAGTCTTAAACTCTTCTCTTAGCTGTTCGGAGTTGCTCTTTATTTGGTCAAAGTTTTCCTGCATGTCCTTCTGGTTTTGTTCAATGGTCTGTCTCATATCATTCTGATTTTGTTCAATAGTGTGTTTCATGTCGTCCATGGTATGTTTCATTTCGCCCTGGTTTTGTTCAATGGTCTGCTTCATGTCGTTCTGGTTTTGAGCCATTTGAGCTGCTAGAGCCTGTATCATTATAGTTAGATCTTCCATCTTTGCCGATCCTTGTCTAGTAAGCATCAACTTCCTGATAAATCACTTAAAACGTCTATTTTAGGGCTATAAAGCGAATGTCGAAGTCGGTTTTTCAATATCTCCTCCAATTCTTAAATAGAACCTGATGGAATGTTCTGGAATATACTGGTAAATGCTACTCTTTCTGCTACTAGGCAAATGTAGAAGTCACTTTTTGATTATCTCTTTTGGTTCTCGAATAGACCGTCGTAGAATGTTATGGAATATTCTAGAAATAATTTCTAATTCTTACTTTTAAAATAACTAAGCTACTGTCGAAGTCGGTATTTGTATATCTCTTCTAGTTTTTGAATAGAACGTCGTAGAATGTTATGGAATCTTCTAGAAATTCTTTGTAATTCTTACTTTTGAAATAACTAAACTAATGTCGAAATCGGTATTTGTATATCTCTTCTAGTTTTTGAATAGAACGTCGTAGAATGTTATGGAATCCTCTAGAAATTCTTTTTAGTTCTTACTTTTGAAATTACTAAGCTAATGTCGAAGTCTCTTTTTTTTGGATATTTCTTCTGGTTTTCGAATAGAGCGTCGTAGAAAGTGATGGAATGTTCTAGAAATTCTTTCTGATTCTTACTTTTAAAATTACTAATCTAATGTCGAAGTCGGTATTTGTATATCTCTTCTAGTTTTTGAATAGAACGTCGTAGAATGTTATAGAATATTCTAGAAAATCTCTCTAATTATCAATTTTTGGACTGTAAAGTTAATGTCGAAGTCGGTTCTTAAATACCTCTTTTAGTTTTTGAATAAAACAATATCGAACTTCTTCGAATATTCTGGAAAAATCACTTACTGTTTTTTCTGTCCAATTGTCCTATCCGGTGGTAATATGTAAGGGTAGTCTTTGCACTATTCAGTTCCGAATATTCTGGCAAAATCACTTACTGTTCTTCTTTTTAATTGTCCTAGCCGGTGGTACTGTGTAAGGATAGTCTTTGCACTATTTATTTCTTTTAATCTCACTTCTGACACCAATTGTTACGGGTTCACAACGACAAATTAAAACTCGCAATTGTTGAAAACGATACGTCAATTTATTTCGACAAATTATGTACAAAAACACGCACTTAAACTTAGTAATAACTTGCTAATAATTCACTACTATAATCGGTCTATTAACTTCGTGTTAATCTCACGACCACTACAGCACGTTATCTGTGACTGACTCCTGGTGCGCGACCCCGGCCCTATATCGTCCATCTCTCTCGAACTTTCCGGCAGCCTTCGACGTCCGGAAAGTTCCCGCACTACCGCGACCGCAAGCCACAGACAACGCAACTAAAACCTAGACTAAGAATACAACCTTAAGATAAATCGACCTAATACTACACTAAACCTAAATAAATTCCAATTATAAAATTTAAATAACTTAAATTTGTAACAATATGCTATTTTTAATTTTTTTTAACGTTACGATTCGAATTAAATAATTTGTTTTACACGATGCAATGAAAGACTCTTAGCAACAAATTATGCTTTTTGTTTAAGATTAATATCTTTAAAGACTACCGAGATACAAGGTGGCCCCTCAACTTTACTCGGCGCACAGTGGTCTCTGACTCAATTTTTTAATATTTTTTTATTTTTGCTTAATAACGCTCTCAGGCGCTTCAAATAGCGGTAACAATTTTGAACGGCCTTTTATAAGGGTACTACAAGTGTTTCTACCTTAATATTATCAAGAATAACAAAAATATAGACAAAAAACTGTTTTTTTCAAAAAAAAAAAATTATAAGTCTTTTGGGATTCTTTAATTCTGGTTGCACATCCCCATCCCGAGCAACAAATTATGGCGTTTAAATCATCCTCGTATCGCCTTTCAGTCCAGAGTTATGAGGTGGCCCCTCAGCTTTACCGTAAAGTCACAGGGGTCGCGATTTCTCGTTAACGGCTGCAGCAAGAAATTTAATTCTTCGGTAACAAATTAGCAACAAATTAGCACCAAATCCTGGCATATGAAATTTGGTGGCCCCTTATAGTGGTCCCCCAGCTTTACTTACGTGTGGTAGCTCCTCTTATAGCTTATTTATCGTAGATCCAGAATCTCAAAAGAGAATTTGGCGACGTCCTCAACTTTAGAAGCTATGAAGCTAGCAGATGAAACATGTAAATACACAAATTTAAAAGTTTTTAGGTTATTTTGAGGTTTTGTACGGGTCTAGAGAAATTGAACCAAACCGACAGAGTTACGCTGTCAAAGTTTGTCAGTAAAATAATAAGAAATAATAATAATAATAATAATCAGCTGTCCAAGCTCCATTCCCTTTTGTGCTGTTTAACATGGAAAATTGCTAATAGTAGGGAAAATAGAGAGAAACATAATAAATCACACTTAGCGACGGAGTTACGCTGTCAAACTTGGGGAGTACGATAGGGTTATCATAAGAAATCAGCTATCCAAGCCACATCTCCTTGCGTGCCGTTTAGCATGGAAAATTGCTTATAGTAGGGAAAATAGAGAAAAACAGAAAAAATCACACTTATCGACATAGTTACGGGATCAAACTTTGTCAGTACAATGGGCATCTTATAGCCTATTTATCGTAGTTTTGGAATCTCTAAAGAGAATTTGGGGATATCCTTAACTTTAGGAGCTATGAAGCTAGCAGATGAAACGTGTAAATAAACAAGTTTAAAATTTTTAGGTTATTTTGAGGTTTTGTACGAGTCTAGAGAAATTGAATTATAGCTAATCTTATAGCCTATTTATCGGAGATTCAGAATCTCTAAAGAGAATTTGGGGACATCTTTAACTTTAAGAGCTATGAAGCTAGCAGATGAAACGTGTAAATACACAAATTTATACGTTTTGAGGTTATTTTGAAATATTGAGGTTTCGTACGGGACTAGAGAAACGGAGTGGGAGCTCATCTTATTGCATATTTATCGGAGATTCAGAATCTCTAAAGAGAATTTGGGGACATTTTTAACTTTAGGAGCTATGAAGCTAGCAGATGAAACGTGTAAATACACAAATTTATACGTTTTGAGGTTATTTTGATATGTTGAGGTTTCGTACGGGACTAGAGAAACGGAGTGGTAGCTCCACTTATAGCTTTTTTATCGTAGATTCAGATTCTCAAAAGAGAATTTGGGGACATACTTAACTTTAGGATCTATCAAGCTAGCAGATGAAAAGTGTAAATACACAAGTTCGATAGTTTTGAGGTTTCGTACGGGTCCAGAGAAATTGAGTGACAGCTCATCTTATAGCCTATTTATTGGAGATTCAGAATCTCTAATGAGAATTTAAGGACATATTTAACTTTAAAAGCTATGAAGCTAGCAGATGAAACGTGTAAATACACAAGTTCGAAATTATTGAGGTTATTTTGAGGTTTCGTACGGGTCTAGAGAAATTGAGTGATAGCTCATCTTATAGCTTATTTATTAGAGATTCACAATCTCTAACGAAGATTTGGGGACATCCTCAACTTTAGGAGCCATAAAGCTAGCAGTTGAAACGTGTAAATACACAAGTTCGAAAGTTTTGAGTTTACTTTGAGTTTTCGTACGGGACTAGAGAAATTAAGTAATAGCTCATCTTATAGCCTATTTATCGGAAATTCAGAATTTCGAAAGAGAATTTGGGAACATCCTCAACTTTAGGAGCTATGAAGCTAGCAGATGAAACGTGTAAATGCACAAATTTATACGTTTTGAGGTTATTTTAATATGTTAAGATTTTATACGGAACTAGAGACATGAAGCGATAGCTCCTCTTATAGCTTATTTATCGTAGAAACAGAATCTCGAAATGGAATTTGGGGACATCCTCAACTTTAGGAGTTATGAAGCTAGCAGATAAAACGTGTAAATACACAAGTTCGAAAGTTTTGAAGTTATTTTGAAGTTTCGTACGGGTCTTGAGAAATTGTGTGATAGCTCATCTTATAGCTTATTTGTCGGAGATTCAGAATCTCTAAAGAAAATTTGGGGACATCCTTAACTTTAGGAGCCATGAAGCTAGCAGATTAAACGTGTAAATACACAAGTTCGAAAGTTTTGAGGTTATTTTGAGGTTTCGTACGGGTCTAGAGAAATTGAGTAATAGCTCAACTTATAGCTTATTTATCGGTGTTTCAGAAATTCGAAAGAGAATTTGGGGCCATCCTCAACATTAGGAGCTATGAAGCTAGCAGATAAAACGTGTAAATACACAAATTTATACGTTTTGAGGTTATTTTGATATGTTAAGGTTTTGTACGGGACTAGAGACACGGAGTGGTAGCTCCTTTTATAGCTTATTTATCGTAGATTCAGAATCTCAAAAGAGAATTTGGGGATATCTTTAAGTTTAGGAGCTATGAAGCTAGCAGATGAAACGTGTAAATACACAAATTAATAAGTTTTGAGCTTATTTTGAGGTTTCGTGCGAGTCTAGAGAAATTGAGTGATAGCTCATCTTATAGCTTTTTTATCGGAGATTCAGAATCTTTAAAGAGAATTTGGGGACATCCTTAACTTTAGGAGCCATGAAGCTAGCAGGTGAAACGTGTAAATACACAAGTTTGAAAGTTTTGAAGTTATTTTGAGGTTTTGTACGGGTCTAGAGAAATTGAGTGATAGCTCATCTTATAGATTAGTTATCGGAGATTCAGAATCTCTAAAGAGAATTTGGGGACATCCTTAACTTTAGGAGCTATAAAGCTAGCAGATGAAACGTGTAAATACACAAGTTTGAAAGTTTTGAAGTTATTTTGAGGTTTTTTACGGGTCTAGAGAAATTAAGTGATAGCCCGTCTTATAGCATATCTATCGGAGATTAGGAATCGCTAAAGAGAATTTGGGGACATCCTTAACTTTAGAAGCTATGAAGCTAGCAGATATAGCGTGTAAATACACAAGTTTAAAAGTTTTCTGGTTATTTTGATGTTTTGTACGGGTCTAGAGAAATTGAGTGATAGCTTATCTTATAGCTTATTTATTCGAGATTCAGAATCTCTAAAGAGAATTTGGGGACATTCTTAACTTTAGGAGCAATGAAGCTAGCAGGTAAAACGTGTAAATACACAAATTTATACGTTTTGAGGTTATTTTGAAAATGTTGGTGCAAGAATTATTTGGCTTTTGGCTACCTTCATATTTTAATATTATTTTTCATTTCAAATTTCGCGGGGTATATGCATATGATTTATGCCTGCACCGAGACATGCGCGAGTCTACGCGAGGAGCCGCAATCAGGAAACCGAGAGAAAGCACAAGAAACGCCGTGAGTGCTACAATTTTCCCGTTTTTCCTATCTTCCAAGCGACCAAAACGACTTTAACTAGATGAAAACTAAGGTAGGTGCACATATTTTATATGCATCATTTTTCCTGATTTCCTTTCAATGAACTTTACAATTACGTTTTGCAATTTGTTATCTCAAAAATTTGGGTATTTCTCGAATAAGTGGTGTAAGTGGTGAACCAGCCAACCTAAACTCAACCCAACATACGTTTGTACCTTCATTTGATGGTCCTCCGAGCCGGATCCTTTCAATTTACATTTTCAGCAGTTATCCTGTATCTTTCCAAACTTACAAATTTCCAAAATTTTCCGTTTTTGGCGAGATTTTTCGTATTTTCCTAACCAAATAATAATTTTCTTAAGTCACGTGTGTTAAAAATATCAACTCGGGTGAGTTATATATCGAATATCGAATATACCTATGGAATTAAAAGGTATAGTCGACCAATACTGTATTGTAAGCCAGGCGCGTGCTGTTTGTTACTTGACTTGGGTTACCCTGCTGGCATAAGCATTGGTCGACATACTTGATCGCGGACTCCGGTATTTTTGTAAGCAGCCCGTATAGCATAGGGTATATAGCGCGCGACTCGAGATTCGCAGGGCATGGGATCGAGACTCATTCAACACAAAACTTTTTTCTCTTTACTAGTATTGGTTTTATCAGAGGATAGTTAGTACAAGCAAACTTAATTAAAATTTACGAATGACTAATTAATAAATATATAAAATAAATTAAAAATTCTTTAATTTAACGAAATTTTTATGAATTATTTTTTATTTCATTTTATGAACCTAAATTGGATTTTAAAGCGTTTTAGAAGTTTTAACAAATCTTTAGTTAAAAAAAAAGGTAATTTTCAAAACCAAAAACGACATTATTGCTAGACAAGCGTGCTATTTGTGTAAATCAAATAACCGAATCGAATGAGGTCGCGAAACAGGCGAAGGCAGACTCTTCGTTCCAGTTCCTTTTCAAATCTAGGTACGAGAATAATGATGATGAATGTCATCAAAAGTTTTACGCGTCTCATAACCAAATCATCGGATCCCTCGAGGAGTTGGGACTCGATTTCGATGAACAGGACAACATAAGAAAAAAATTCGATTTACTTTTTTATGAATGTCGTGGCATTTATTGTGATATTTTTCGAGCCAGCAATACTAATTTAGTTTCACTAAATACTTCTGCCAATAGCCCTAGGTCAAATTCTAGATCTTTTCCTTTACCCAAGTTGCCTAGTTTCGATGGCAACTATAAGAATTGGCAACATTGGTTTGACGTCTATAAAGTCATGATTCATAATAGCGACTTGAGCGATATAGAGAAGTTTCAGCACTTACGTAGTTCAGTGACTAACGAAGCACTTAGTCTGGTAAAAACAATTCCGTTTGCTGACAGCAATTATAATATTGCATATGAGGCTCTAGTCAAGAGATATCAAAATAAGCGTCTCATAGCTACGACTGCTTTAAATGCTATGAATTCCGTTTCGGTGAAAACCAGTTCTGCAAAGGAGCTCCGTTTTATGTTAGGTACCTTTTCTGAGAACTTAGCCATTTTGACGGAACTCGGTTTTCCTACGACAGAGTAAGACTTTCTTACATTTAATCAATTGCTTTCCAAGTTGGACTACTACGCACAGAGTTTGAGCTATATTATAGCAGAGAGAAAAGCCAAGTCGACATTCCTTCATACACTGACTTGTACAGCTTTATCGAAAATCACTGTTATAGCCTTGGAGTCTGTCCAATATATGCAGTCAATTAGTAAGCCCCCCCTCTGGTTATAATCATGCTAAGCCTCTGAATAATAATCAGCGGAACTTTAGTTACAATAATTATCCTAAAAATACATCAACTTCATCTTTCAATACTACAGTTTCAAACAATCCAATTCAGCCAAATAAACCGTTTAATGCAAATGCCAAATGTCATTTGTCCCAGTCCAACCACGTTCTGGCCAGATGTCCCGATTTCCTAAATAAAAATTCAGAAGAAAGACTTTCCTATGTAAGACAAATTAACTTATGTGAAAATTGCATGCATTTTTCTCATCAAACAAGGAATTGTTCTTCTTCTTATAGCTGCAGAGGGTGTGGCTTTAAACACCGCAGTTTACTGTGCTCCCACCCTCGTCAGAACAATACTCGTGTTCTGCAGGGTACAAATACTAGTACTCAGGAAAATCCACACTTTCTTTCTGTTTCACAAGGTACTTCCTCAACCAATTGTCACGCCACAACTATTCCCAATCAATCTACTTTTCTACTTTCAACAGTGGTAGCTGACATTTTGGGTTCTAGAGGAAATTACCAACCCGTGTGTATTTTGCTAGATTCAGCATCTGAAGCCAATTTCGTTTCGGAAAAATGCCTTAATAGGCTAGGTCTCCCCAGACAACAATTTTTCATTTCCATTCAAGGTCTAAATCAAAAGACATCTTCGACTACCAAAGGCAAAACTAATTGCATTATTCGACCGCAGGGAAGAATAGATCCTACTTTTCAGTTTGAGGCTTTAGTCTTGCCTCAATTATGTTCCAATATTCCCTTTGTTTCTATAGATTCCACTCAATGGGATCATATTCGGAACATTAAACTTCCAGACCAAACTTTCAACATACCTAGCCCCACAGATATTTTACTCGGTTGTGGATTAATTCCTCACATTTTAAGGGCAAGCTAGCGCTTTTAGCGGTGTTTTCGGTTACGTCTTGATTGGTAAGGTAGACGCTTCGACTCAATCCAAGCCAAGTACAGCCGTTAGCTGTTATATATCTTTAGAACCGCCCTTAGAAGTTTGTTTAGAGAGATTTTGGGAAATAGAACAAGTCCCACATAAAGTTCACAGCAGCCCTGGAGATATTCTATGTGAAAAAATCTTTTCGGAAACAGTATCTCGTAACGAATCAGGCAGATTCATAGTTTCATTACCTTTCGTTAACTCAGAGCCTACTTTAGGTGATACTTATCCTATCGCTATAAAAATGTTTAAATCGCTAGAATTCCGACTTCGTAAAGACTCTGTGCATTATGAAGCATACAAAGACTTCATGAAGGAATACATATTATCAAATCACATGATTCCAGTCCCTACACCTAGTTCCAAAGAAATCTTAGACTGTTCATATTTCATTCCCCACCATAGTTTTCAATAGGGGAAAAATTCGCTGCGTTTTTGATGCTTCACAAAAGGGTCCTAGGGGTTTATCTTTAAATGATACATTGTGCGCAGGTGCTAAACTTCAATCTGATGTCCGCGAAATACTTCTGAATGTTGTTAAAATGTTTCAAAAAATTCTTGTCACACCTGAGCACACACGATATCAGAATATCTTCTGGAGATTCTCTGAAACAGATCCCATTCAAACTTACTCTCTCAGAACTGTTGTCTATGGTCTTAAATCATCACCCTACTTGGCTATACGTACTGTACAGGAATTGGCTAGATTAGAGTCTAAAAACTTTCCTAATGCTTCTACAGTTCTGTTAAAAGACGTCTACGTCGATGACGTTTTAAGCGGCCATAATTCCGTAGTTTCGGCCATAGATCTACAGCAAGAACGCATTTCACTATTACGTCATGGTGGTTTCGAGCTCAATAAATGGGCAAGTAACAAACCAGAACTTATTTCATCATTTCCAGAGACGGACACACAAATGTCTATTTCTTTCGACAAAGCAGAGCTTAATTTTGTCAAGGTGCTTGGTCTCCAATGGAATCCAGTGACAGATTCATTTACATATCTTGTTATACCTGACGATAACCCTTGCACTAAACGAATCCTTTCTCAAATAATGAAAATATTTGATCCGTTAGGTTTCTGTTCTCCAGTGTCCTTACTGGCCAAGCATCTGATGCAAGATTTATGGAAGGAAAAGATAGAGTGGGACTCTCTTCCGCCCCTTCATATAATAAATACTTGGAATCAGTTTCGCATGGGCTTCCCGAACTTTCTAATCTTCATTTACCTAGACGTCTTATAATAGACAAACCTACTCGCATAGAATTACACGGATTTTCCGACGCTTCAATGGGTGGTTCTGCAACCACAGTCTACCTTCGTATTGAAGCATCTTCTGGCCAGCTGTTTACTTTTCTTGTTATGGCAAAATCTAAAGTTGCACCACTTAAAACGGTTAGTTTCCCAAGACTGGAACTCTTGGGCGCTACGCTACTGTGTGATCTTATCTCTTTCATTTAAGCAAGTTACGCTGAAACTTTGATGTTTAATGAAATTTGGGCGTGGTCTGACTCACAAGTGGTCTTGCGCTTGTTATCTGATTCTCCCCATAGATGGGTTACATTCGTCGCTAATCGTGTTTGCAAAATCCAAGAAACTTTACCCCCTCATGTATGGCACTATGTTCCGTCTGCTGAAAACCCAACGGATTGTGCTTCTCGTGGACTTACACCTAACCAACTTGTTCACCATGACATGTGGTGGAAAGGTCCACCCTTGCTAAGCCTTCAACGAGAGGAATGGTCTTATGGCTTTCATTGTCCAGATCTTTGCGACAGTGATGATTTGAAAAAACGCAAGATATTTCTCAAGGTCATGTCAGACTTCTCTCACGAAAATACAACGAATCATTTCCTACACGCTTAGACCCATTTCAAAAATCTATCACTCAGATCATTTGGTAACGGAAAAGGAACTGCAGAATTCCATGATTGTTCTTGTCCGCCATGTCCAACGTACAGTATTTTCAGATCTTATTTAAAAAATTTAAAACAAACACGTTGCTTCTAAAACCCTTTCGTAAACTTTCATTATTTCTGGACCAACAAGACTGTCGCCGAGTAGGCCGTCGCATTAAGCATGACTTTCTTATTCTGCTAAGCATCCGTTGCTCTTGCCATGTTCACACCGGCTTACTACAATAATTATCGAATATACACATTCAAATTACTTTCATCAAGGTCTCAGAACCCTACATTATGTGCTAAGGCAGCAATTTTGGGTGCTGTCTGCTCGATACGCTATTGAAAAGGTAGTTTCTCATTGTATCTTATGCTTCAGACTTCATCCCAAACCAGCTGTGCAATTTATGGAAGATTTACCTCCTCAAAGGATTTCTCATTTAAAACCATTTTCCCATGTTGCCATGGACTATTGCGGACCGTTTGATAACTTAATGTCAAGACACCGAAGTGCCAAACTCTATAAATGCTATATTCTTGTTTGCGTTTGTGCTGCAACCAAAGCCGTGCCTTTAGAATTAACATCCGATCTTTCAACAGATACGTATCTTGCGGCCTTTAAAAGGTTTGTCTCCTGACGTGGAAGGGTATTACACGTTTATTCTGATAACGGTACTGCCTTTGTCGGTGCATGAAAGCTTAAGCATTTCGTGGCACTTTTCTAGCCCTTGAAGTCCTCATTTAAACGGTTTAGCCGAGGCTGGAGTAAAATCCACCAAGGCTCACCTCAAACGTGTTGTAGGCGGGCAGCGCCTAACATATGAGGAATTTACTACCTTCTTGTTTCAAGCTGACCCTTTACTCAATAGTAGACCTCTCTATGCTCAAAGTCTAGATCCAAATGACCTCATTCCGCTGACACCAGGTCATTTTCTAACATTGGAGCCTTTAAATTCTATACCAGAACCTGATTATTCCGACCTCAAGCTTAACACTTTGTCTCGCTGGCAGCTTGTCCAAAGACTTTAAGCTGACTTTTGGAAAAAGTGGCGTTTAAAATTCTTAAACACACTTCAGCACCGTTTTAAGTGGACTGAGAAATGCAATGATATAAAAGTCAACACTTTAGTCGTTATTAAAAACGAGCAAAAACCACTTATGTAGTGGTCGCTCGGACATTTTGTAGCGCTACATCCAGGTGCTGATGGACTTACTCGCGTCGTGACAGTAAAAAGCGCTACTGGTACTTATCGAAGAACGGTGGTCAAGTTATTTGTCCTGCCCCTGCCGGAGGTAGAACACAAGTAAATTCTTCGAAATTTTACTCAAAATTTTTTATTTTCTTTTCTTTATATATTATTTTTTTTCCTTTTTGTAATTTACTAAAATTAAGGTAAATATTCGTGCATACTTGCACGATTTGTGTATTTAGATATAGTTTTTTTTTCGTGTCCTTACTAAAAACATACGTGTTTTGGTGGCCGGAAAATGTTGGTGCAAGAATTATTTGCCAGCTTTTGGCTGCCTTTATATTTTAATATTATTTTTCATTTCAAATTTTGCGGGGTATATGCTTATAATGTATCCCCGCACCGAGACACGCGCGAGTCTGCGCGAGGAGTCGCAATCGGAAAACCGACAAGAAGCACAAGAAACGCCGTGAGTGCTACAATTTTCCCGTTTTTCCTATCTTCCAAGCGACCAAAACGACTGCAACTAGATGAAAACTAAGGTAGGTGCACTTTAGATATTTTATATGCATCGTTTTTTTTTGATTTCCTTTCAATGAACTTTACAATTACGTTTTTCAATTTGTTATCTCAAAAATTTGGGTATTTCTCGAACGAGTGGTGTAAGTGGTGAACCAGCCAACCTAAACTCAACCCAACTTACGTTTGCACCTTCAAATATATTAAGGTTTCGTACGGGACTTGAGAAACGGAGTGGTAGCTCCTCTTATAGCTTATTTATCGTAGATTCAGAATCTCAAAAGAGAATTTGGGGACGTCCTCAATTTTAGGAGATATCAAGCTAGCAGATGAAACGTGTAAATACACAAGTTCGAAAGTTTTGAGGTTATTTTGAGGTTTCGTACGGATCTAGAGAAATTGAGTGATAGCTCATCTTATTGCCTATTTATCGGAGATTCAGAATCTCTAAAGGGAATTTGGGGACCTCTTTAGGAACTAAGAAGCTAGCAGATGAAACTTGGAAATACACAAATTTATACGTTTTGAGGTAATTTTGATATGTTGGGATTTCGTACGGGACAAAAGAAACGGAGTGGTAGCTGCTCTTATAGCTTATTTATCGTAGATTCAGATTCTTAAAAGAGAATTTGGGGACATCCTCAACTTTAGGAGCTATCAAGCTAGCAGATGAAAAGTGTAAATACACAAGTTCGATAGTTTTGAGGTTATATTGGGGTTTCGTACGGGTCTAGAGAAATTGAGTGACAGCTCATCTTATAGCTTATTTATTGGAGATTCAGAATCACTAACGAGAATTTGGGGACATCCTTAACTTTAGGAGCTATGAAGCTAGCAGATAAAACGTGTAAATACACAAGTTCGAAATTTTTCAGGTTATTGTGAGCTTTCTTACGAGTCTAGAGAAATTGGGTGATAGCGCATCTTATAGCATATCTATCGGAGATTAAGAATCGCTAAAGAGAATTTGAGGACATCCTTAACTTTAGGAGCTATGAAGTTAGCAGATAAAACGTGTAAATACACCAGTATAAAAGTTTTCTGGTTATTTTGAGCTTTCGTACGGGTCTTGGGATATTGAGTGTAGGCACGTTTTATAGCTTATTTATCGTAGATTCAGAATCTCAAAAGATAATTTGGGGACATACTCAACTTTATGAGCTATCAAGCTAGCAGATGAAACGTGTAAATACACAAGTTCATAGCTCATCTTATAGCTTATTTATTTGAGATTCAGAATCTCTAAAGAGAATTTGAAAACGTCCCCAACTTTAGGAGCTATCAAGCTAGCAATGAAACGCGTAAATACACAAGTTCGAAAATGTTGAGGTTATTTTGAGGTTTTGTACGGGTCTAGAAAAATTGAGTGGTAGCTCCTCTTATAGGCTATTTATCGTAGATTCAGAATCTCGAATGAGAATTTGGGGACATTCAACTTTAGGAGCTATAAAGCTAGCAGATGAAACGTGTAAATACACAAGTTCAAAAGTTTTGAGGCAATTTTGAGGTTTCGTGCAGGTCCAGAGACATTGAGTTATAACTCATCTTATAGCTTATTTATTTGAGATTCAGAATCTCTAAAGAGAATTTGGGGACATCCTTAACTTTAGAAGCTATGAAGCTAGCGGATGAAACGTATATATATACAAATTTATAGGTCTTGAGTTATTTTGATATGTTGAGGTTTCCTACGGGACTAGAGAAATGAAGTGGTAGCTCCTCGTATAGCTTATTTATGGTAGATTCAGAATCTCAAAATGGAATTTGGAGACATCCTCAACTTTTGGAGCTATCTATCTAGCAGAGGAAACGTAGAAATATACAAGTTCGAAAGTTTTGAGGTTATTTTGAGGTTTTGTACGGGTCTAGAGAAATTGTGTGATAGCTCATATCATAGCTTATCTATCGGAGATTCAGAATCTCTAAAGAGAATTTGGGGACATCCTTAACTTTAGGAGCTATGAAGCTAGCAGTTGAAACGTGTAAATACACAAGTTTAAAAGTTTTCTGGTTATTTTGAGGTTTTGTGCCGGTCTAGAAAAATTGTAGCTTATTTATCGCAGATTTAGAACCTTAAAAAAGAATTTGGGGACACACTCATTTTTAGGAGCTATCAGATGAAACGTGTAAATACACAAATTTATACGTTTTTGAGGTTATTTTGATATGTTAAGGTTTTGTACGGGACTAGAGAGATGGAGTGGTAGCTCCTCTTATAGCTTATTTATCGTAAATTTAGAATCTTGAAATAGAATTTGGGGACATCCTTAACTTTAGGAGCTATGAATCTAGCAGATGAAACGTGTAAATATACAAGTTTAAAAGTTTTCTGGTTATTTTGAGGTTTCGTGCAGGTCTAGTGAAATTGAGTGATAGCTCATCTTATAGCTTATTTATAGGAGACTCAGAGTCTCTAAAGAGAATTAGGGGACATACTTAACTTTAGGAGCCATGAAGCTAGCAGTTGATACGTGTAAATACACAAGTTCGAAAGTTTTGAGGCTATTTTGAGGTTTCGTACGGGTCTAGAGAAATCAGGTGATAGGTCATCTTATAGCTTATCAATCGGAGATTCAGAATCGCGAAAGAGAATTTGGGGACATCCTTATCTTTAGGAGCTATCAAGCTAGCAGAGGAAACGTGTAATACAGAATTTCGTATTACGGGTCTAGAGATATAGATTGACAGCTCATCTTATGGCTTATTTATCGTAGATTCAAAATCTCAAAAGAGAATTTGGGGACATCCTTAACTTTAGAAGCTATCAAGCTAGCAGGTGAAACTTGTAAATACACAGGTTCGAAAGTCTTGAGGTTATTTTGATATTTCGTACGGGTCTAGAGAAATTGAGTGATAGCTCATCTTATAGCTTATTTATTTGGGATTTAGAATCTCTAAAGAGAATTTAAAAACATCGCTAATTTTAGGAGCTATGAAGCTAGCAGATGAAACGTGTAAATAGACAAGTTTAAAAGTTTTCTGGTTATTTTGAGTTTTAGTTCGTTTCTAGGGATATTGAGTGATAGCTCTTATAGTCTATTTATTTAAGATTCAGAATCTCTAAAGAGAATTTGGGGACATTCTTAACTTTAGGAGCCATGAAGCTAGCAGATAAAACATGTAAATACCCAAGGTTAAAAGTTTTGTGATTTTAAGGTTTTGTGCGGGTCAAGAGAAATTGAGAGACAGCTCATCTTATAGCTTATTTATCGTAGATTTAGAATCTCAAAAGAGAATTTGGGGACATCCTCAACTTTAGGAGCTATCAAGCTAGCAGGTGAAACGTGTAAATACACAAGTTCGAAAGTTTTGAGGTTATTTTGAGGTTTCGTACGGGCCTAGAGAAATTGAGTGATAGCTTATCTTATAGACTATTTATCGTAGATTCAGAATCTCAAAAGAGAATTTGGAGACATCCTTAACTTTAGGATCCATGAAGCTAGCAGATGAAACGTGTAAATACACAAGTTCGAAAGTTTTGAGTTTATTTTGAGGTTTCGTACGGGTCTAGAGAAATTGAGTGATAGCTCGTCTTATAGCTTATTTATTTGAGGTTCAGAATCTCTAAAGAGAATGTGGAAACATCCTTAACTTTAGGAGCTATGAAGCTAGCAGATGAAACGTGTAAATAGACAAGTTTAAAAGTTTTGTGTATTTTGAGGTTTCGTACGGGTCTAGGGATATTGAGTGATAGCACTTATAGCTTATTTATTTGGGATTCAAAATCTCTAAAGAGAATTTAGAGACATTCTTAACTTTAGGAGCCATGAAGCTAGCAGTTGAAACGTGTAAATACACAAATTTATACGTTTTGAGGTTATTTTGATATGTTAAGGTTTCGTACGGGACTAGAGACATGGAGTGGTAGCTCCTCTTATAAGCCATTTATCGTAGATTCAGAATCTCAAAACAGAATTTGGGGACATCCTCAACTTTAGAAGCTATGATGCTAGCAGATGAAACGTGTAAATAAACAAGTTCGAAAGTTTTTAGGTTATTTAAAGGTTTCGTACGGATCTCGAGAAATTGAGTGATAACTCATCTTATAGCTTATTTTTTGGAGATTCAGAATCTCTAAAGAGAATTTGGGGACGTCTTTAACTTTAGGAGCTATGAAGCTAGCAGATGAATCGTGTAAATATACAAATTTATACGTTTTGAGTATATTATGATATGTTGAGGTTTTCTACGGGACTAGAGAAATAAAGTGGTAGCTCCTCTTATAGCTTATTTATCGTGGATTCAGAATCTCAAAAGAGAATTTGGGGACATCCTTAACTTTAGGAGCTATCAAGCTAGCAGATGAAACGTGTAAATACACAAGTTCGAAAGTTTTGAGGTTATTTTGAGGTTTCGTACGGCTCTAGAGAAATTGAGTGATTACTCATCTTATAGCTTATTTATTGGAGATTCAGAATCTCTAAAGAGAATATGGGGACATCCTTAACATTAGGAGCCATGAAGCTAGCAGTTGATACGTGTAAATACACAAGTTCGAAAGTTTTGAGGCTATTTTGAGGTTTCGTACGGGTCTAGAGAAATCAGGTGATAGGTCATCTTATAGCTTATCAATCGGAGATTCAGAATCGCGAAAGAGAATTTGGGGACATCCTTATCTTTAGGAGCTATCAAGCTAGCAGAGGAAACGTGTAATACAGAATTTCGTATTACGGGTCTAGAGATATAGATTGACAGCTCATCTTATGGCTTATTTATCGTAGATTCAAAATCTCAAAAGAGAATTTGGGGACATCCTTAACTTTAGAAGCTATCAAGCTAGCAGGTGAAACTTGTAAATACACAGGTTCGAAAGTCTTGAGGTTATTTTGAAATTTCGTACGGGTCTAGAGAAATTGAGTGATAGCTCATCTTATAGCTTATTTATTTGGGATTTAGAATCTCTAAAGAGAATTTGAAAACATCGCTAATTTTAGGAGCTATGAAGCTAGCAGATGAAACGTGTAAATAGACAAGTTTAAAAGTTTTCTGGTTATTTTGAGTTTTAGTTCGTTTCTAGGGATATTGAGTGATAGCTCTTATAGTCTATTTATTTAAGATTCAGAATCTCTAAAGAGAATTTGGGGACATTCTTAACTTTAGGAGCCATGAAGCTAGCAGATAAAACATGTAAATACCCAAGGTTAAAAGTTTTGTTATTTTAAGGTTTTGTGCGGGTCAAGAGAAATTGAGAGACAGCTCATCTTATAGCTTATTTATCGTAGATTTAGAATCTCAAAAGAGAATTTGGGGACATCCTCAACTTTAGGAGCTATCAAGCTAGCAGGTGAAACGTGTAAATACACAAGTTCGAAAGTTTTGAGGTTATTTTGAGGTTTCGTACGGGCCTAGAGAAATTGAGTGATAGCTTATCTTATAGACTATTTATCGTAGATTCAGAATCTCAAAAGAGAATTTGGAGACATCCTTAACTTTAGGATCCATGAAGCTAGCAGATGAAACGTGTAAATACACAAGTTCGAAAGTTTTGAGTTTATTTTGAGGTTTCGTACGGGTCTAGAGAAATTGAGTGATAGCTCGTTATAGCTTATTTATTTGAGGTTCAGAATCTCTAAAGAGAATGTGGAAACATCCTTAACTTTAGGAGCTATGAAGCTAGCAGATGAAACGTGTAAATAGACAAGTTTAAAAGTTTTGTGTATTTTGAGGTTTCGTACGGGTCTAGGGATATTGAGTGATAGCACTTATAGCTTATTTATTTGGGATTCAAAATCTCTAAAGAGAATTTAGAGACATTCTTAACTTTAGGAGCCATGAAGCTAGCAGTTGAAACGTGTAAATACACAAATTTATACGTTTTGAGGTTATTTTGATATGTTAAGGTTTCGTACGGGACTAGAGACATGGAGTGGTAGCTCCTCTTATAAGCCATTTATCGTAGATTCAGAATCTCAAAACAGAATTTGGGGACATCCTCAACTTTAGAAGCTATGATGCTAGCAGATGAAACGTGTAAATAAACAAGTTCGAAAGTTTTTAGGTTATTTAAAGGTTTCGTACGGATCTCGAGAAATTGAGTGATAACTCATCTTATAGCTTATTTTTTGGAGATTCAGAATCTCTAAAGAGAATTTGGGGACGTCTTTAACTTTAGGAGCTATGAAGCTAGCAGATGAATCGTGTAAATATACAAATTTATACGTTTTGAGTATATTATGATATGTTGAGGTTTTCTACGGGACTAGAGAAATAAAGTGGTAGCTCCTCTTATAGCTTATTTATCGTGGATTCAGAATCTCAAAAGAGAATTTGGGGACATCCTTAACTTTAGGAGCTATCAAGCTAGCAGATGAAACGTGTAAATACACAAGTTCGAAAGTTTTGAGGTTATTTTGAGGTTTCGTACGGGTCTGGAGAAATTGAGTGATAGCTCATCTTATAGCTTAATTATCGTTGATTCAGAATCTCTAAAGAGAATTTGGGACATCCTTAAAATTAGGAGCTATAAAGCTAGAAGTTGAAACGTGTAAATACAAAAACTTATACGTTTGGGGATATTTTGATATGTTGAGGTTTCGTACGGGTCTAGAGAATTTGGGGACATCCTTAACTTTAGGAGCTATCAAGCTAGCAGATGAAACGTGTAAATACACAAGTTCGAAAGTTTTGAGGTTATTTTGAGACTTCGTACGGGTCTAGAGAAACTGAGTGATAGCTCATCTTATAGGCTATTTGTCGTAGATTCAGAATCTCTAAAGAGAATTTGGAGACATCCTTAACTATAGGAGCTCTGAAGCTATCAGATGAAACGTGTAAATACACAAGTTTAAAAGTTTTTAGGTTATTTTCAGGTTTTGTACGGGTTTAGAGAAATTCAGTGATAGCTCATCTTATAGCTTGTTTATCGGAGATTCAGAATCTCGAAAGAGAATTTGGGGACATCCTTAACTTTAGGAGCTATGAAGCTAGCAGATGAAACGTGTAAATAGACAAGTTTAAAAGTTTTCTGGTTATTTTGAGGTTTTGTACGGGTCTAAGGATATTGAGTGATAACTCTTATAGCCTATTTATTTGGAATTCAGAAACTCTAAAGAGAATTTGGGGACATCCTCAACTTTAGGAGCTATCAAGCTAGCGGGTGAAACCTGTAAATACACAAGTTTGAAAGTTTTGAGGTTATGCTGAGGTTTCGTACGGGTCTAGAGAAATTGTGTGATAGCTCATCTTATAGGCTATTTATCGTAGATTCAGAATCTCTAAAGAAAATTTGGAGACATCCTTAACTATAGGAGCTCTGAAGCTATCAGTTGAAACGTGTAAATACACAAGTTTGAAAGTTTTGAGGTTATTTTGAGTTTTCGTACGAGACTAGAGAAATTGAGTGATTAATCATCTTATAGCATATCTATCGGAGATTTCGAATCGCTAAAGAGAATTTGGGGACATCCTTAACTTTAGGAGCTATGAAGCTAGCAGATGAAACGTGTAAATACACAAGCTTGAAAGTTTTGAGGTTATTTAAGGCTTTGTACGGGCTTATTTTGAGGTTTCGTACGGGTCTAGAGAAACTGAGTGATAGCTCATCTTATAGGCTATTTATCGTAGATTCAGAATCTCTAAAGAGAATTTGGAGACATCCTTAACTATAGGAGCTCTGAAGCTATCAGATGAAACGTGTAAATACACAAGTTTAAAAGTTTTTAGGTTATTTTCAGGTTTTGTACGGGTTTAGAGAAATTGAGTGATAGCTCATCTTATAGCTTGTTTATCGGAGATTCAGAATCTCGAAAGAGAATTTGGGGACATCCTTAACTTTAGGAGCTATGAAGCTAGCAGATGAAACGTGTAAATAGACAAGTTTAAAAGTTTTCTGGTTATTTTGAGGTTTCGTACGGGTCTAAGGATATTGAGTGATAACTCTTATAGCCTATTTATTTGGAATTCAAAAACTCTAAAGAGAATTTGGGGACATCCTCAACTTTAGGAGCTATCAAGCTAGCGGGTGAAACCTGTAAATACACAAGTTTGAAAGTTTTGAGGTTATGCTGAGGTTTCGTACGGGTCTAGAGAAATTGAGTGATAGCTCATCTTATAGGCTATTTATCGTAGATTCAGAATCTCTAAAGAGAATTTGGAGACATCCTTAACTATAGGAGCTCTGAAGCTATCAGTTGAAACGTGTAAATACACAAGTTTGAAAGTTTTGAGGTTATTTTGAGTTTTCGTACGAGACTAGAGAAATTGAGTGATTATTCATCTTATAGCATATCTATCGGAGATTTCGAATCGCTAAAGAGAATTTGGGGACATCCTTAACTTTAGGAGCTATGAAGCTAGCAGATGAAACGTGTAAATACACAAGCTTGAAAGTTTTGAGGTTATTTAAGGCTTTGTACGGGCTTATTTTGAGGTTTCGTACGGGTCTAGAGAAACTGAGTGATAGCTCATCTTATAGGCTATTTATCGTAGATTCAGAATCTCTAAAGAGAATTTGGAGACATCCTTAACTATAGGAGCTCTGAAGCTATCAGATGAAACGTGTAAATACACAAGTTTAAAAGTTTTTAGGTTATTTTCAGGTTTTGTACGGGTTTAGAGAAATTCAGTGATAGCTCATCTTATAGCTTGTTTATCGGAGATTCAGAATCTCGAAAGAGAATTTGGGGACATCCTTAACTTTAGGAGCTATGAAGCTAGCAGATGAAACGTGTAAATAGACAAGTTTAAAAGTTTTCTGGTTATTTTGAGGTTTCGTACGGGTCTAGGGATATTGAGTGATAACTCTTATAGCCTATTTATTTGGAATTCAGAAACTCTAAAGAGAATTTGGGGACATCCTCAACTTTAGGAGCTATCAAGCTAGCAGGTGAAACCTGTAAATACACAAGTTTGAAAGTTTTGAGGTTATTTTGAGTTTTCGTACGAGACTAGAGAAATTGAGTGATAGCTCATCTTATATCGTAGATTCAGAATCTCTAAAGAGAATTTGGAGACATCCTTAACTATAGGAGCTCTGAAGCTAGGAGATGAAACGTTTAAATACACAAGTTTGAAAGTTTTGAGGTTATTTTGAGTTTTCGTACGAGACTAGAGAAATTGAGTGAATATTCATCTTATAGCATATCTATCGGAGATTCAGAATCTCTAAAGAGAATTGGGGGACATCCTTAACTTTAGGAGCTATGAAGCTAGGAGATGAAACGTTTAAATACACAAGTTCGAAAGTTTTGAGGTTATTTTGAGGTTTCATACGGGTCCAGAGACATTGAGTAATAGGACATCTTATAGCTTATTTATCGGAGATTCAGAATCTCGAAAGAGAATTTGGGTCATCGTCAACTTTAAGAATTATCAAGCTAGCAGGTGAAACGTGTAAATACACAAATTTATACGTTTTGAGGTTATTTTGATATGTTAAGGTTTTGTACGGGACTAGAGACATGGAGTGGCAGCTCATCTTATAGCTTATTTGTCGTAGATTTAGAATCTTGAAATAGAATTTGAGAACATCCTCAACTTTAGGAGCTATGAAGCTAGCAGATGAAACGTGTAAATACACAAATTTATCCGTTTTGAGGTTGTTTTGATATGTTAAGATTTTGTACTTTAGAGACATGGTGTGATAGCTCCTCTTATAGCTTATTTATCGTAGATTCAGAATCTCGACATAGAATTTGGGGACATCCTTAACTTTAGGAGCTCTGAAGCTAGCAGTTGAAACGTGTAAATACACAAGTTCGAAAGTTTTGAGGTTATTTTGAGTTTTCGTACGGGACTAGAGAAATTGAGTAATACCTCATATTATAGCTTATCTATCGGAGATTCAGAATCTCTAAAGAGAATTGGGGGACATCCTTAACTTTAGGAGCTATCAAGCTAGCAGATAAAACGTGTAAATACACAAGTTTAAAAGTTTTTAGGTTATTTTAAGGTTTTGTACGGGTCTAGAGAAATTGATTGGTAGCTCATCTTATAGCTTGCTTATCGTAGATTCAGAATCTCTAACGAGAAGATGATTATTAACTTTAGGATCCATGAAGCTAGCAGGTAAAACGTGTAAATACACAAGTTCAAAAGTTTTAAGGTTATTTTGAGGTTTCGTACAGGTCTAGAGAAATTGAGTGATTACTAAACTGAAACGTGTATATATAGCTTATTTATCGTAGATTCAGAATCTGAAAAGAGAATTTGGGGACATTCTCAACTTTAGGAGCTATCAAGCTAGCAGGTGTAACGTGTAAATACACAAGTTCGAAAGTTTTGAGGTTATTTTGAGGTTTTGTACGAGTCTAGAGAAATTGTGTGACAGCTCATCTTATAGATTATTTATAGTAGATTCAGAATCTCTAAAGAGAATTTGGAGACATCCTTATCTTTAGGAGCTCTGAAGCTAGCAGTTGAAACGTGTAAATACACAAGTTCGAAAGTTTTGAGGTTATTTTGAGTTTTCGTACGGGACTAGAGAAATTGAGTAATAGCTCATATTATAGCTTATCTATCGGAGATTCAGAATCTCTAAAGAGAATTGGGGGACATCCTTAACTTTAGGAGCTATGAAGCTAGCAGATAAAACGTGTAAATACACAAGTTTAAAAGTTTTTAGGTTATTTTGAGGTTTTGTACGGGTCTAGAGAAATTGAGTGGTAGCTCATCTTATAGCTTGCTTATCGTAGATTCAGAATCTCTAACGAGAAGATGATTATTAACTTTAGGATCCATGAAGCTAGCAGGTAAAACGTGTAAATACACAAGTTCAAAAGTTTTAAGGTTATTTTGAGGTTTCGTACGGGTCTAGAGAAATTGAGTGATTACTGAACTGAAACGTGTATATATAGCTTATTTATTGGAGATTCAGAATCTCAAAAGAGAATTTGGAAACACCCTCAACTTTAGGAGCTCTCAAGCTAGCGGATGAAACCTGTAAATACACAAGTTTAAAAGTTTTGAGGTTATTTTGAGGTTTCGTACGGGTTTAGAGAAATTGAATAATAGCTCATAATATAGCTAATCTATCGGAGATTCAGAATCTCTAAAGAGAATTTGAAGACATTCTTAACTTTAGGAGCCATGAAGCTAGCAGTTGAAACGTGTAAATACACAAATTTATACGTTTTGAGGTTATTTTGATATGTTAAGGTTTCGTACGGGGCTAGAGACATGGAGTGGTAGCTCCTCTTATAAGTCATTTATCGTAGATTCAGAATCTCAAAAGAGAATTTGGGGACATCCTCAACTTTAGAAGCTATGATGCTAGCAGATGAAACGTGTAAATACACAAGTTCGAAAAATTTTGGGTTATTTTAAGGTTTCGTATGGGTCTCGAGAAATTCAGTGATATCTCATCTTATAGCTTATTTTTTGAAGATTCAGAATCTCTAAAGAGAATTTGGGGATATCCTTAACTTTAGGAGCTATGAAGCTAGCAGATGAAACGTGTAAATATAGAAATTTATACGTTTTGAGGTTATTTTGATATGTTGAGGTTTTCTACGGGACTAGAGAAATGAAGTGGTAGCTTCTCTTATAGCTTATTTATCGTAGATTCAGAATCTCAAAAGAGAATTTGGGGACATTCTTAAGTTTAGGATCCATGAAGCTACCAGATGAAACGTGTAAATACACAAGTTCGAAAGTTTTGAGTTTATTTTGAGGTTTCGTACGGGTCTAGAGAAATTGAGTGATAGCTCGTCTTATAGCTTGTTTATCGGAGATTCAGAATCTCTAAAGAGAATTCGGGGAGATTCTTAAATTTAGGAGCTATGAAGCTAGAAGATGAAATGTGTAAATAGTAAAGTTTAAAAGTTTTCTGGTTATTTTGAGGTTTCGTACGGGTCTAGGGATATTAAGTGATAACTCTTATAGCCTATTTATTTGGAATTCAGAATCTCTAAAGAGAATTTGGGGACATTCTTAACTTTAGGGGCCATGAAGCTAGCAGATAAAACGTGTAAGCACCCAAGTTTAAAAGTTTTGTGATTATTTTAAGGTTTCGTGCGAGTCAAGAGAAATTGAGTGACAGCTCATCTTATAGCTTATTTTTCGTAGATTCAGAATCTCAAAAGACAATTTGGGGACATCCTCAACTTTAGGAGCTATCAAGCTAGCAGGTGAAACCTGTAAATACACAAGTTTGAAAGTTTTGAGGTTATGCTGAGGTTTCGTACGGGTCTATAGAAATTGAGTGATAGCTCATCTTATAGGCTATTTATCGTAGATTCAGAATCTCTAAAGAGAATTTGGAGACATCCTTAACTTTAGGAGCTCTAAAGCTAGCAGTTGAAACGTGTAAATACACAAGTTTGAATGTTTTGAGGTTATTTTGAGTTTTCGTACGGGACTAGAGAAATTTAGTGATTACTCATCTTATAGCATATCTATCGGAAATTCCTAATCGCTAAAGAGAATTTGGGGACATCCTTAACTTTAGGAGCTATGAAGCTAGCAGATGAAACGTGTAAATACACAAGTTTGAAAGTTTTGAGGTTATTTAAGGCTTTGTACGGGCTTAGAGAAATTAAGTGATAGCTCATGTTATAGCCTATCTGTCGGAAATTCAGAATCTCTAAAGAGAATTTGGAGACATGCTGAACTTTAGGAGCTATCAAGCTAGAAGATGAAACGTGTAAATACACAAGTTCGAAAGTTTTGAGGTTATTTTGAGGTTTCGTACGGGTCTAGAGAAATTGAGTGATATCTCTTATAGCCTATTTATTTGGAATTCAGAAACTCTAAAGAGAATTTGGGGACATCCTCAACTTTAGGAGCTATCAAGCTAGCAGGTGAAACCTGTAAATACACAAGTTTGAAAGTTTTGAGGTTATGCTGAGGTTTCGTACGGGTCTAGAGAAATTGAGTGATAGCTCATCTTATATCGTAGATTCAGAATCTCTAAAGAGAATTTGGAGACATCCTTAACTTTAGGAGCTCTGAAGCTAGCAGTTGAAACGTGTAAATACACAAGTTTGAAAGTTTTGGGGTTATTTTGAGTTTTTGTACGAGACTAGAGAAATTGAGTGATTACTCATCTTATAGCATATCTATCGGAGATTTCGAATCGCTAAAGAGAATTTGGGGACATCCTTAACTTTAGGAGCCATGAAGCTAGCAGTTGAAACGTGTAAATACACAAGCTTGAAAGTTTTGAGGTTATTTAAGGCTTTGTACGGGCTTAGGGAAATTAAGTAATAGCTCATGTTATAGCTTATCTATCGGAAATTCAGAATCTCTAAAGAGAATTTGGAGACATGCTTAACTTTAGGAGCTATCAAGCTAGCAGATGAAACGTGTAAATACACAAGTTCGAAAGTTTTGAGGTTATTTTGAGGTTTCGTACGGGTCTAGAGAAATTGAGTGATAACTCTTATAGCCTATTTATTTGGAATTCAGAAACTCTAAAGAGAATTTGGGGACATCCTCAACTTTAGGAGCTATCAAGCTAGCAGGTGAAACCTGTAAATACACAAGTTTGAAAGTTTTGAGGTTATGCTGAGGTTTCGTACGGGTCTAGAGAAATTGAATGATAGCTCATCTTATTGCTTGTTTATCGGAGATTCGGAATCTCTAAAGAGAATTTGCAAACATCCTTAACTTTAGAAGCTATGAAGCTAGCAGATGAAACGTGTAAATACACAAGTTTGAAAGTTTTGAGGTTATTTTGAGGTTTCGTACGAGTCTACAGAAATTGAGTGATAGCTCATCTTATAGCTTTTTTATCGGAGATTCAGAATCTCTAAAGAGAATTTGAAGGCATTCTTAACTTTAGGAGCTATGAAGCTAGCAGATAAAACGTGTAAATACACAAGTTTAAAAGTTTTTAGGTTATTTTGAGGTTTTGTACGGGTCTAGAGAAATTGAGTAGTAGCTCATCTTATAGCTTGCTTATCGGAGATTCAGAATCTCTAACGAGAATATGATGACATACTTAACTTTAGGATCCATGAAGCTAGCAGGTAAAACGTGTAATTACACAAGTTCAAAAGTTTTGAGGTTATTTTGAGACTTCGTACGGGTCTAGAGAAACTGAGTGATACCTCATCTTATAGGCTATTTATCGTAGATTCAGAATCTCTAAAGAGAATTTGGAGACATCCTTAACTATAGGAGCTCTGAAGCTATCAGATGAAACGTGTAAATACACAAGTTTAAAAGTTTTTAGGTTATTTTCAGGTTTTGTACGGGTTTAGAGAAATTGAGTAATAGCTCATCTTATAGCTTGTTTATCGGAGATTCAGAATCTCGAAAGAGAATTTGGGGACATCCTTAACTTTAGGAGCTATGAAGCTAGCAGATGAAACGTGTAAATAGACAAGTTTAAAAGTTTTCTGGTTATTTTGAGGTTTCGTACGGGTCTAAGGATATTGAGTGATAACTCTTATAGCCTATTTATTTGGAATTCAGAAACTCTAAAGAGAATTTGGGGACATCCTCAACTTTAGGAGCTATCAAGCTAGCGGGTGAAACCTGTAAATACACAAGTTTGAAAGTTTTGAGGTTATGCTGAGGTTTCGTACGGGTCTAGAGAAATTGAGTGATAGCTCATCTTATAGGCTATTTATCGTAGATTCAGAATCTCTAAAGAAAATTTGGAGACATCCTTAACTATAGGAGCTCTGAAGCTATCAGTTGAAACGTGTAAATACACAAGTTTGAAAGTTTTGAGGTTATTTTGAGTTTTCGTACGAGACTAGAGAAATTGAGTGATTATTCATTTTATAGCATATCTATCGGAGATTTCGAATCGCTAAAGCGAATTTGGGGACATCCTTAACTTTAGGAGCTATGAAGCTAGCAGATGAAACGTGTAAATACACAAGCTTGAAAGGTTTGAGGTTATTTAAGGCTTTGTACGGGCTTATTTTGAGGTTTCGTACGGGTCTAGAGAAACTGAGTGATAGCTCATCTTATAGGCTATTTATCGTAGATTCAGAATCTCTAAAGAGAATTTGGAGACATCCTTAACTATAGGAGCTCTGAAGCTATCAGATGAAACGTGTAAATACACAAGTTTAAAAGTTTTTAGGTTATTTTCAGGTTTTGTACGGGTTTAGAGAAATTGAGTGATAGCTCATCTTATAGCTTGTTTATCGGAGATTCAGAATCTCGAAAGAGAATTTGGGGACATCCTTAACTTTAGGAGCTATGAAGCTAGCAGATGAAACGTGTAAATAGACAAGTTTAAAAGTTTTCTGGTTATTTTGAGGTTTCGTACGGGTCTAGGGATATTGAGTGATAACTCTTATAGCCTATTTATTTGGAATTCAGAAACTCTAAAGAGAATTTGGGGACATCCTCAACTTCAGGAGCTATCAAGCTAGCAGATAAAACGTGTAAATACACAAGTTTAAAAGTTTTTAGGTTATTTTGAGGTTTTGTGCGGGTCTAGAGAAATTGAGTGGTAGCTCATCTTATAGCTTGCTTATCGGAGATTCAGAATCTCTAACGAGAATATGATTATTAACTTTAGGATCCATGAAGCTAGCAGGTAAAACGTGGAAATACACAAGTTCAAAAGTTTTAAGGTTATTTTGAGGTTTCGTACAGGTCTAGAGAAATTGAGTGATTACTAAACTGAAACGTGTATATATAGCTTATTTATCGTAGATTCAGAATCTCAAAAGAGAATTTGGGGACATTCTCAACTTTAGGAGCTATCAAGCTAGCAGGTGAAACGTGTAAATACACAAGTTCGAAAGTTTTGAGGTTATTTTGAGGTTTTGTACGGGTCTAGAGAAATTGTGTAACAGCTCATCTTATAGATTATCTATCGTAGATTCAGAATCTCTAAAGAGAATTTGGAGACATCCTTATCTTTAGGAGCTCTGAAGCTAGCAGTTGAAACGTGTAAATACACAAGTTCGAAAGTTTTGAGGTTATTTTGAGTTTTCGTACGGGACTAGAGAAATTGAGTAATAGCTCATATTATAGCTTATCTATCGGAGATTCAGAATCTCTAAAGAGAATTGGGGGACATCCTTAACTTGAGGAGCTATCAAGCTAGCAGATAAAACGTGTAAATACACAAGTTTAAAAGTTTTTAGGTTATTTTGAGGTTTTGTACGGGTCTAGAGAAATTGATTGGTAGCTCATCTTATAGCTTGCTTATCGTAGATTCAGAATCTCTAACGAGAAGATGATTATTAACTTTAGGATCCATGAAGCTAGCAGGTAAAACGTGTAAATACACAAGTTCAAAAGTTTTAAGGTTATTTTGAGGTTTCGTACAGGTCTAGAGGAATTGAGTGATTACTAAACTGAAACGTGTATATATAGCTTATTTATCGTAGATTCAGAATCTGAAAAGAGAATTTGGGGACATTCTCAACTTTAGGAGCTATCAAGCTAGCAGGTGAAACGTGTAAATACACAAGTTCGAAAGTTTTGAGGTTATTTTGAGGTTTTGTACGGGTCTAGAGAAATTGTGTGACAGCTCATCTTATAGATTATTTATCGTAGATTCAGAATCTCTAAAGAGAATTTGGAGACATCCTTATCTTTAGGAGCTCTGAAGCTAGCAGTTGAAACGTGTAAATACACAAGTTCGAAAGTTTTGAGGTTATTTTGAGTTTTCGTACGGGACTAGAGAAATTCAGTAATAGCTCATATTATAGCTTATCTATCGGAGATTCAGAATCTCTAAAGAGAATTGGGGGACATCCTTAACTTTAGGAGCTATGAAGCTAGCAGATAAAACGTGTAAATACACAAGTTTAAAAGTTTTTAGGTTATTTTGAGGTTTTGTACGGGTCTAGAGAAATTGAGTGGTAGCTCATCTTATAGCTTGCTTATTGTAGATTCAGAATCTCTAACGAGAAGATGATTATTAACTTTAGGATCCATGAAGCTAGCAGGTAAAACGTGTAAATACACAAGTTCAAAAGTTTTAAGGTTATTTTGAGGTTTCGTACGGGTCTAGAGAAATTGAGTGATTACTGAACTGAAACGTGTATATATAGCTTATTTATTGGAGATTCAGAATCTCAAAAGAGAATTTGGGGACACCCTCAACTTTAGGAGCTCTCAAGCTAGCGGATGAAACCTGTAAATACACAAGTTTAAAAGTTTTGAGGTTATTTTGAGGTTTCGTACGGGTTTAGAGAAATTGAATAATAGCTCATAATATAGCTTATCTATCGGAGATTCAGAATCTCTAAAGAGAATTTGAAGACATTCTTAACTTTAGGAGCTATGAAGCTAGCAGATAAAACGTGTAAATACACAAGTTTAAAAGTTTTTAGGTTATTTTGAGGTTTTGTACGGGTCTAGAGAAATTGAGTGGTAGGTCATCTTATAGCTTGCTTATCGGAGATTCAGAATCTCTAACGAGAATATGATAACATACTTAACTTTAGGATCCATGAAGCTAGCAGGTAAAACGTGTAATTACACAAGTTCAAAAGTTTTGAGGTTATTTTGAGACTTCGTACGGGTCTAGAGAAACTGAGTGATAGCTCATCTTATAGGCTATTTATCGTAGATTCAGAATCTCTAAAGAGAATTTGGAGACATCCTTAACTATAGGAGCTCTGAAGCTATCAGATGAAACGTGTAAATACACAAGTTTAAAAGTTTTTAGGTTATTTTCAGGTTTTGTACGGGTTTAGAGAAATTGAGTGATAGCTCATCTTATAGCTTGTTTATCGGAGATTCAGAATCTCGAAAGAGAATTTGGGGACATCCTTAACTTTAGGAGCTATGAAGCTAGCAGATGAAACGTGTAAATAGACAAGTTTAAAAGTTTTCTGGTTATTTTGAGGTTTCGTACGGGTCTAAGGATATTGAGTGATAACTCTTATAGCCTATTTATTTGGAATTCAAAAACTCTAAAGAGAATTTGGGGACATCCTCAACTTTAGGAGCTATCAAGCTAGCGGGTGAAACCTGTAAATACACAAGTTTGAAAGTTTTGAGGTTATGCTGAGGTTTCGTACGGGTCTAGAGAAATTGAGTGATAGCTCATCTTATAGACTATTTATCGTAGATTCAGAATCTCTAAAGGGAATTTGGAGACATCCTTAACTATAGGAGCTCTGAAGCTATCAGTTGAAACGTGTAAATACACAAGTTTGAAAGTTTTGAGGTTATTTTGAGTTTTCGTACAAGACTAGAGAAATTGAGTGATTATTCATCTTATAGCATATCTATCGGAGATTTCGAATCGCTAAAGAGAATTTGGGGACATCCTTAACTTTAGGAGCTATGAAGCTAGCAGTTGAAACGTGTAAATACACAAGCTTGAAAGTTTTGAGGTTATTTAAGGCTTTGCACGGGCTTATTTTGAGGTTTCGTACGGGTCTAGAGAAACTGAGTGATAGCTCATCTTATAGGCTATTTATCGTAGATTCAGAATCTCTAAAGAGAATTTGGAGACATCCTTAACTATAGGAGCTCTGAAGCTATCAGATGAAACGTGTAAATACACAAGTTTAAAAGTTTTTAGGTTATTTTCAGGTTTTGTACGGGTTTAGAGAAATTGAGTGATAGCTCATCTTATAGCTTGTTTATCGGAGATTCAGAATCTCGAAAGAGAATTTGGGGACATCCTTAACTTTAGGAGCTATGAAGCTAGCAGATGAAACGTGTAAATAGACAAGTTTAAAAGTTTTCTGGTTATTTTGAGGTTTCGTACGGGTCTAGGGATATTGAGTGATAACTCTTATAGCCTATTTATTTGGAATTCAGAAACTCTAAAGAGAATTTGGGGACATCCTCAACTTTAGGAGCTATCAAGCTAGCAGGTGAAACCTGTAAATACACAAGTTTGAAAGTTTTGAGGTTATTTTGAGTTTTCGTACGAGACTAGAGAAATTGAGTGATAGCTCATCTTATATCGTAGATTCAGAATCTCTAAAGAGAATTTGGAGACATCCTTAACTATAGGAGCTCTGAAGCTAGGAGATGAAACGTTTAAATACACAAGTTTAAAAGTTTTGAGGTTATTTTGAGTTTTCGTATGAGACTAGAGAAATTGAGTGAATATTCATCTTATAGCATATCTATCGGAGATTCAGAATCTCTAAAGAGAATTTGGAGACATCCTTAACTATAGGAGCTATGAAGCTATCAGATGAAACGTGTAAATACACAAGTTCGAAAGTTTTGAGGTTATTTTGAGTTTTTGTACGGGACTAGAGAAATTGAGTAATAGCTCATATTATAGCTTATCTATCGGAGATTCAGAATCTCTAAAGAGAATTGGGGGACATCGTTAACTTTAGGAGCTATCAAGCTAGCAGATAAAACGTGTAAATACACAAGTTTAAAAGTTTTGAGGTTATTTTGAGGTTTCGTACGGGTTTAGAGAAATTGAGTAATAGCTCATAATATAGCTTATTTATTCGAGATTCAGAATCTCTAAAGAGAATTTAGGGACATTCTTAACTTTAGGAGCCATGAAGCTAGCAGTTGAAACGTGTAAATACACAAATTTATACGTTTTGAGGTTATTTTGATATGTTAAGGTTTCGTACGGGGCTAGAGACATGGAGTGGTAGCTCCTCTTATAAGTCATTTATCGTAGATTCAGAATCTCAAAAGAGAATTTGGGGACATCCTCATCTTTAGAAGCTATGATGCTAGCAGATGAAACGTGTAAATACACAAGTTCGAAAAATTTTGGGTTATTTTAAGGTTTCGTATGGGTCTCGAGAAATTCAGTGATATCTCATCTTATAGCTTATTTTTTGAAGATTCAGAATCTCTAAAGAGAATTTGGGGATATCCTTAACTTTAGGAGCTATGAAGCTAGCAGATGAAACGTGTAAATATAGAAATTTATACGTTTTGAGGTTATTTTGATATGTTGAGGTTTTCTACGGGACTAGAGAAATGAAGTGGTAGCTTCTCTTATAGCTTATTTATCGTAGATTCAGAATCTCAAAAGAGAATTTGGGGACATTCTTAAGTTTAGGATCCATGAAGCTACCAGATGAAACGTGTAAATACACAAGTTCGAAAGTTTTGAGTTTATTTTGAGGTTTCGTACGGGTCTAGAGAAATTGAGTGATAGCTCGTCTTATAGCTTGTTTATCGGAGATTCAGAATCTCTAAAGAGAATTTGGGGAGATTCTTAAATTTAGGAGCTATGAAGCTAGAAGATGAAATGTGTAAATAGTAAAGTTTAAAAGTTTTCTGGTTATTTTGAGGTTTCGTACGGGTCTAGGGATATTAAGTGATAACTCTTATAGCCTATTTATTTGGAATTCAGAATCTCTAAAGAGAATTTGGGGACATTCTTAACTTTAGGGGCCATGAAGCTAGCAGATAAAACGTGTAAGCACCCAAGTTTAAAAGTTTTGTGATTATTTTAAGGTTTCGTGCGGGTCAAGAGAAATTGAGTGACAGCTCATCTTATAGCTTATTTTTCGTAGATTCAGAATCTCAAAAGACAATTTGGGGACATCCTCAACTTTAGGAGCTATCAAGCTAGCAGGTGAAACCTGTAAATACACAAGTTTGAAAGTTTTGAGGTTATGCTGAGGTTTCGTACGGGTCTAGAGAAATTGAGTGATAGCTCATCTTATAGCTTGTTTATCGGAGATTCAGAATCTCGAAAGAGAATTTGAAGACATCCTTAACTTTAGGAGCTATGAAGCTAGCAGATGAAACGTGTAAATAGACAAGTTTAAAAGTTTTCTGGTTATTTTGAGGTTTCGTACGGGTCTAAGGATATTGAGTGATAACTCTTATAGCCTATTTATTTGGAATTCAAAAACTCTAAAGAGAATTTGGGGACATCCTCAACTTTAGGAGCTATCAAGCTAGCGGGTGAAACCTGTAAATACACAAGTTTGAAAGTTTTGAGGTTATGCTGAGGTTTCGTACGGGTCTAGAGAAATTGAGTGATAGCTCATCTTATAGACTATTTATCGTAGATTCAGAATCTCTAAAGGGAATTTGGAGACATCCTTAACTATAGGAGCTCTGAAGCTATCAGTTGAAACGTGTAAATACACAAGTTTGAAAGTTTTGAGGTTATTTTGAGTTTTCGTACGAGACTAGAGAAATTGAGTGATTATTCATCTTATAGCATATTTATCGGAGATTTCGAATCGCTAAAGAGAATTTGGGGACATCCTTAACTTTAGGAGCTATGAAGCTAGCAGTTGAAACGTGTAAATACACAAGCTTGAAAGTTTTGAGGTTATTTAAGGCTTTGCACGGGCTTATTTTGAGGTTTCGTACGGGTCTAGAGAAACTGAGTGATAGCTCATCTTATAGGCTATTTATCGTAGATTCAGAATCTCTAAAGAGAATTTGGAGACATCCTTAACTATAGGAGCTCTGAAGCTATCAGATGAAACGTGTAAATACACAAGTTTAAAAGTTTTTAGGTTATTTTCAGGTTTTGTACGGGTTTAGAGAAATTGAGTGATAGCTCATCTTATAGCTTGTTTATCGGAGATTCAGAATCTCGAAAGAGAATTTGGGGACATCCTTAACTTTAGGAGCTATGAAGCTAGCAGATGAAACGTGTAAATAGACAAGTTTAAAAGTTTTCTGGTTATTTTGAGGTTTCGTACGGGTCTAGGGATATTGAGTGATAACTCTTATATCCTATTTATTTGGAATTCAGAAACTCTAAAGAGAATTTGGGGACATCCTCAACTTTAGGAGCTATCAAGCTAGCAGGTGAAACCTGTAAATACACAAGTTTGAAAGTTTTGAGGTTATTTTGAGTTTTCGTACGAGACTAGAGAAATTGAGTGATAGCTCATCTTATATCGTAGATTCAGAATCTCTAAAGAGAATTTGGAGACATCCTTAACTATAGGAGCTCTGAAGCTAGGAGATGAAACGTTTAAATACACAAGTTTAAAAGTTTTGAGGTTATTTTGAGTTTTCGTACGAGACTAGAGAAATTGAGTGAATATTCATCTTATAGCATATCTATCGGAGATTCAGAATCTCTAAAGAGAATTTGGAGACATCCTTAACTATAGGAGCTATGAAGCTATCAGATAAAACGTGTAAATACACAAGTTCGAAAGTTTTGAGGTTATTTTGAGTTTTCGTACGGGACTAGAGAAATTGAGTAATAGCTCATATTATAGCTTATCTATCGGAGATTCAGAATCTCTAAAGAGAATTGGGGGACATCCTTAACTTTAGGAGCTATCAAGCTAGCAGATAAAACGTGTAAATACACAAGTTTAAAAGTTTTTAGGTTATTTTAAGGTTTTGTACGGGTCTAGAGAAATTGATTGGTAGCTCATCTTATAGCTTGCTTATCGTAGATTCAGAATCTCTAACGAGAAGATGATTATTAACTTTAGGATCCATGAAGCTAGCAGGTAAAACGTGTAAATACACAAGTTCAAAAGTTTTAAGGTTATTTTGAGGTTTCGTACAGGTCTAGAGAAATTGAGTGATTACTAAACTGAAACGTGTATATATAGCTTATTTATCGTAGATTCAGAATCTGAAAAGAGAATTTGGGGACATTCTCAACTTTAGGAGCTATCAAGCTAGCAGGTGAAACGTGTAAATACACAAGTTCGAAAGTTTTGAGGTTATTTTGAGGTTTTGTACGGGTCTAGAGAAATCGTGTGACAGCTCATCTTATAGATTATTTATCGTAGATTCAGAATCTCTAAAGAGAATTTGGAGACATCCTTATCTTTAGGAGCTCTGAAGCTAGCAGTTGAAACGTGTAAATACACAAGTTCGAAAGTTTTGAGGTTATTTTGAGTTTTCGTACGGGACTAGAGAAATTGAGTAATAGCTCATATTATAGCTTATCTATCGGAGATTCAGAATCTCTAAAGAGAATTGGGGGACATCCTTAACTTTAGGAGCTATGAAGCTAGCAGATAAAACGTGTAAATACACAAGTTTAAAAGTTTTTAGGTTATTTTGAGGTTTTGTACGGGTCTAGAGAAATTGAGTGGTAGCTCATCTTATATCTTGCTTATCGTAGATTCAGAATCTCTAACGAGAAGGTGATTATTAACTTTAGGATCCATGAAGCTAGCAGGTAAAACGTGTAAATACACAAGTTCAAAAGTTTTAAGGTTATTTTGAGGTTTCGTACGGGTCTAGAGAAATTGAGTGATTACTGAACTGAAACGTGTATATATAGCTTATTTATTGGAGATTCAGAATCTCAAAAGAGAATTTGGGGACACCCTCAACTTTAGGAGCTCTCAAGCTAGCAGATGAAACCTGTAAATACACAAGTTTAAAAGTTTTGAGGTTATTTTGAGGTTTCGTACGGGTTTAGAGAAATTGAGTAATAGCTTATAATATAGCTTATTTATTCGAGATTCAGAATCTCTAAAGAGAATTTAGGGACATTCTTAACTTTAGGAGCCATGAAGCTAGCAGTTGAAACGTGTAAATACACAAATTTATACGTTTTGAGGTTATTTTGATATGTTAAGGTTTCGTACGGGGCTAGAGACATTGAGTGGTAGCTCCTCTTATAAGTCATTTATCGTAGATTCAGAATCTCAAAAGAGAATTTGGGGACACCCTCAACTTTAGAAGCTATGATGCTAGCAGATGAAACGTGTAAATACACAAGTTCGAAAAATTTTGGGTTATTTTAAGGTTTCGTATGGGTCTCGAGAAATTCAGTGATATCTCATCTTATAGCTTATTTTTTGAAGATTCAGAATCTCTAAAGAGAATTTGGGGACATCCTTAACTTTAGGAGCTATGAAGCTAGCAGATGAAACGTGTAAATATAGAAATTTATACGTTTTGAGGTTATTTTGATATGTTGAGGTTTTCTACGGGACTAGAGAAATGAAGTGGTAGCTTCTCTTATAGCTTATTTATCGTAGATGCAGAATCTCAAAAGAGAATTTGGGGACATTCTTAAGTTTAGGATCCATGAAGCTACCAGATGAAACGTGTAAATACACAAGTTCGAAAGTTTTGAGTTTATTTTGAGGTTTCGTACGGGTCTAGAGAAATTGAGTGATAGCTCGCCTTATAGCTTGTTTATCGGAGATTCAGAATCTCTAAAGAGAATTTGGGGAGATTCTTAAATTTAGGAGCTATGAAGCTAGAAGATGACATGTGTAAATAGTAAAGTTTAAAAGTTTTCTGGTTATTTTGAGGTTTCGTACGGGTCTAGGGATATTAAGTGATAACTCTTATAGCCTATTTATTTGGAATTCAGAATCTCTAAAGAGAATTTGGGGACATTCTTAACTTTAGGGGCCATGAAGCTAGCAGATAAAACGTGTAAACACCCAAGTTTAAAAGTTTTGTGATTATTTTAAGGTTTCGTGCGGGTCAAGAGAAATTGAGTGACAGCTCATCTTATAGCTTATTTTTCGTAGATTCAGAATCTCAAAAGACAATTTGGGGACATCCTCAACTTTAGGAGCTATCAAGCTAGCAGGTGAAACCTGTAAATACACAAGTTTGAAAGTTTTGAGGTTATGCTGAGGTTTCGTACGGGTCTAGAGAAATTGAGTGATAGCTCATCTTATAGGCTATTTATCGTAGATTCAGAATCTCTAAAGAGAATTTGGGACATCCTTAACTTTAGGAGCTCTGAAGCTAGCAGTTGAAACGTGTAAATACACAAGTTTGAATGTTTTGAGGTTATTTTGAGTTTTCGTACGGGACTAGAGAAATTTAGTGATTACTCATCTTATAGCATATCTATCGGAGATTCCTAATCGCTAAAGAGAATTTGGGGACATCCTTAACTTTACGAGCTATGAAGCTAGCAGATGAAACGTGTAAATACACAAGTTTGAAAGTTTTGAGGTTATTTAAGGCTTTGTACGGGCTTAGAGAAATTAAGTGATAGCTCATGTTATAGCCTATCTGTCGGAAATTCAGAATCTCTAAAGAGAATTTGGAGACATGCTTAACTTTAGGAGCTATCAAGCTAGCAGGTGAAACGTGTAAATACACAAGTTCGAAAGTTTTGAGGTTATTTTGAGGTTTCGTACGGGTCTAGAGAAATTGAGTGATAACTCTTATAGCCTATTTATTTGGAATTCAGAAACTCTAAAGAGAATTTGGGGACATCCTCAACTTTAGGAGCTATCAAGCTAGCAGGTGAAACCTGTAAATACACAAGTTTGAAAGTTTTGAGGTTATGCTGAGGTTTCGTACGGGTCTAGAGAAATTGAGTGATAGCTCATCTTATATAGTAGATTCAGAATCTCTAAAGAGAATTTGGAGACATCCTTAACTTTAGGAGCTCTGAAGCTAGCAGTTGAAACGTGTAAATACACAAGTTTGAAAGTTTTGGGGTTATTTTGAGTTTTTGTACGAGACTAGAGAAATTGAGTGATTACTCATCTTATAGCATATCTATCGGAGATTTCGAATCGCTAAAGAGAATTTGGGGACATCCTTAACTTTAGGAGCTATGAAGCTAGCAGTTGAAACGTGTAAATACACAAGCTTGAAAGTTTTGAGGTTATTTAAGGCTTTGTAAGGGCTTAGGGAAATTAAGTAATAGCTCATGTTATAGCTTATCTATCGGAAATTCAGAATCTCTAAAGAGAATTTGGAGACATGCTTAACTTTAGGAGCTATCAAGCTAGCAGATGAAACGTGTAAACACACAAGTTCGAAAGTTTTGAGGTTATTTTGAGGTTTCGTACGGGTCTAGAGAAATTGAGTGATAGCTCATCTTATTGCTTGTTTATCGGAGATTCGGAATCTCTAAAGAGAATTTGCAAACATCCTTAACTTTAGAAGCTATGAAGCTAGCAGATGAAACGTGTAAATACACAAGTTTGAAAGTTTTGAGGTTATTTTGAGGTTTCGTACGAGTCTACAGAAATTGAGTGATAGCTCATCTTATAGCTTTTTTATCGGAGATTCAGAATCTCTAAAGAGAAAATGGGGACATCCTTAACTTTAGGATCCATGAAGCTAGCAGTTAAAACGTGTAAATACACAAGTTCGAAAGTTTTAAGGTTATTTAGGGGTTTCGTACGAGTCTAGAGAATATTAGTGATAGCTCAACTTATAGCTTATTTATTCGAGATTCAGAATCTCTAAAGAGAATTTAGGGACATTCTTAACTTTAGGAGCCATGAAGCTAGCAGTTGAAGCGTGTAAATACACAAATTTATACGTTTTGAGGTTATTTTGATATGTTAAGGTTTCGTACGGGGCTAGAGACATGGAGTGGTAGCTCCTCTTATAAGTCATTTATCGTAGATTCAGAATCTCAAAAGAGAATTTGGGGACATCCTCAACTTTAGAAGCTATGATGCTAGCAGATGAAACGTGTAAATACACAAGTTCGAAAAATTTTGGGTTATTTTAAGGTTTCGTATAGGTCTCGAGAAATTGAGTGATATCTCATCTTATAGCTTATTTTTTGGAGATTCAGAATCTCTAAAGAGAATTTGGGGACATCCTTAACTTTAGGAGCTATGAAGCTAGCAGATGAAACGTGTAAATATACAAATTTATACGTTTTGAGGTTATTTTGATATGTTGAGGTTTTCTACGGGACTAGAGAAATGAAGTGGTAGATTCTCTTATAGCTTATTTATCGTAGATTCAGAATCTCAAAAGAGAATTTGGGGACATCCTTAAGTTTAGGATCCATGAAGCTAGCAGATGAAACGTGTAAATTCACAAGTTTGAAAGTTTTGCGTTTATTTTGAGGTTTCGAACGGGTCTAGAGAAATTGAGTGATAGCTCGTCTTATAGCTTGTTTATCGGAGATTCAGAATCTCTAAAGAGAATTTGGGGAGATTCTTAACTTTAGGAGCTATGAAGCTAGCAGATGAAATGTAAAAATAGTAAAGTTTAAAAGTTTTCTGGTTATTTTGAGGTTTCGTACGGGTCTCGGGATATTGAGTGATAACTCTTATAGCCTATTTATTTGGAATTCAGAATCTCTAAAGAGAATTTGGGGACATTCTTAACTTTAGGGGCCATGAAGCTAGCAGATAAAACGTGTAAACACCCAAGTTTAAAAGTTTTGTGATTATTTTAAGGTTTCGTACGGGTCTAGAGAAATTGAGTGATAGCTCATCTTATAGGCTATTTATCGTAGATTCAGAATCTCTAAAGAGAATTTGGGACATCCTTAACTTTAGGAGCTCTGAAGCTAGCAGTTGAAACGTGTAAATACACAAGTTTGAATGTTTTGAGGTTATTTTGAGTTTTCGTACGGGACTAGAGAAATTTAGTGATTACTCATCTTATAGCATATCTATCGGAGATTCCTAATCGCTAAAGAGAATTTGGGGACATCCTTAACTTTACGAGCTATGAAGCTAGCAGATGAAACGTGTAAATACACAAGTTTGAAAGTTTTGAGGTTATTTAAGGCTTTGTACGGGCTTAGAGAAATTAAGTGATAGCTCATGTTATAGCCTATCTGTCGGAAATTCAGAATCTCTAAAGAGAATTTGGAGACATGCTTAACTTTAGGAGCTATCAAGCTAGCAGGTGAAACGTGTAAATACACAAGTTCGAAAGTTTTGAGGTTATTTTGAGGTTTCGTACGGGTCTAGAGAAATTGAGTGATAACTCTTATAGCCTATTTATTTGGAATTCAGAAACTCTAAAGAGAATTTGGGGACATCCTCAACTTTAGGAGCTATCAAGCTAGCAGGTGAAACCTGTAAATACACAAGTTTGAAAGTTTTGAGGTTATGCTGAGGTTTCGTACGGGTCTAGAGAAATTGAGTGATAGCTCATCTTATATAGTAGATTCAGAATCTCTAAAGAGAATTTGGAGACATCCTTAACTTTAGGAGCTCTGAAGCTAGCAGTTGAAACGTGTAAATACACAAGTTTGAAAGTTTTGGGGTTATTTTGAGTTTTTGTACGAGACTAGAGAAATTGAGTGATTACTCATCTTATAGCATATCTATCGGAGATTTCGAATCGCTAAAGAGAATTTGGGGACATCCTTAACTTTAGGAGCTATGAAGCTAGCAGTTGAAACGTGTAAATACACAAGCTTGAAAGTTTTGAGGTTATTTAAGGCTTTGTAAGGGCTTAGGGAAATTAAGTAATAGCTCATGTTATAGCTTATCTATCGGAAATTCAGAATCTCTAAAGAGAATTTGGAGACATGCTTAACTTTAGGAGCTATCAAGCTAGCAGATGAAACGTGTAAACACACAAGTTCGAAAGTTTTGAGGTTATTTTGAGGTTTCGTACGGGTCTAGAGAAATTGAGTGATAGCTCATCTTATTGCTTGTTTATCGGAGATTCGGAATCTCTAAAGAGAATTTGCAAACATCCTTAACTTTAGAAGCTATGAAGCTAGCAGATGAAACGTGTAAATACACAAGTTTGAAAGTTTTGAGGTTATTTTGAGGTTTCGTACGAGTCTACAGAAATTGAGTGATAGCTCATCTTATAGCTTTTTTATCGGAGATTCAGAATCTCTAAAGAGAAAATGGGGACATCCTTAACTTTAGGATCCATGAAGCTAGCAGTTAAAACGTGTAAATACACAAGTTCGAAAGTTTTAAGGTTATTTAGGGGTTTCGTACGAGTCTAGAGAATATTAGTGATAGCTCAACTTATAGCTTATTTATTCGAGATTCAGAATCTCTAAAGAGAATTTAGGGACATTCTTAACTTTAGGAGCCATGAAGCTAGCAGTTGAAGCGTGTAAATACACAAATTTATACGTTTTGAGGTTATTTTGATATGTTAAGGTTTCGTACGGGGCTAGAGACATGGAGTGGTAGCTCCTCTTATAAGTCATTTATCGTAGATTCAGAATCTCAAAAGAGAATTTGGGGACATCCTCAACTTTAGAAGCTATGATGCTAGCAGATGAAACGTGTAAATACACAAGTTCGAAAAATTTTGGGTTATTTTAAGGTTTCGTATAGGTCTCGAGAAATTGAGTGATATCTCATCTTATAGCTTATTTTTTGGAGATTCAGAATCTCTAAAGAGAATTTGGGGACATCCTTAACTTTAGGAGCTATGAAGCTAGCAGATGAAACGTGTAAATATACAAATTTATACGTTTTGAGGTTATTTTGATATGTTGAGGTTTTCTACGGGACTAGAGAAATGAAGTGGTAGATTCTCTTATAGCTTATTTATCGTAGATTCAGAATCTCAAAAGAGAATTTGGGGACATCCTTAAGTTTAGGATCCATGAAGCTAGCAGATGAAACGTGTAAATTCACAAGTTTGAAAGTTTTGCGTTTATTTTGAGGTTTCGAACGGGTCTAGAGAAATTGAGTGATAGCTCGTCTTATAGCTTGTTTATCGGAGATTCAGAATCTCTAAAGAGAATTTGGGGAGATTCTTAACTTTAGGAGCTATGAAGCTAGCAGATGAAATGTATAAATAGTAAAGTTTAAAAGTTTTCTGGTTATTTTGAGGTTTCGTACGGGTCTCGGGATATTGAGTGATAACTCTTATAGCCTATTTATTTGGAATTCAGAATCTCTAAAGAGAATTTGGGGACATTCTTAACTTTAGGGGCCATGAAGCTAGCAGATAAAACGTGTAAACACCCAAGTTTAAAAGTTTTGTGATTATTTTAAGGTTTCGTACGGGTCTAGAGAAATTGAGTGATAGCTCATCTTATAGGCTATTTATCGTAGATTCAGAATCTCTAAAGAGAATTTGAAGACATCCTTAACTTTAGGAGCTATGAAGCTAGCAGATGAAACGTGTAAATACACAAGTTTGAAAGTTTTGAGGTTATTTAAGGCTTTGTACGGGCTTAGAGAAATTAAGTGATAGCTCATGTTATAGCCTTTCTGTCGAAAATTCAGAATCTCTAAAGAGAATTTGGAGACATGCTTAACTTTAGGAGCTATCAAGCTAGCAGATGAAACGTGTAAATACACAAGTTCGAAAGTTTTGAGGTTATTTTGAGGTTTCGTACGGGTCTAGAGAAATTGAGTGATAGCTCGTCTTATTGCTTATTTATCGTAGATTTGGAATCTCTAAAGAGTATTTGCAAACATCCTTAACTTTTGAAGCTATGAAGCTAGCAGATGAAACGTGTAAATACACAAGTTTTCGTACGAGTCTAGAGAAATTGAGTGATAGCTCATCTTATAGCTTTTTTATCGGAGATTCAGAATCTCTAAAGAGAATATGGGGACATCCCTAACTTTAGGATCCATGAAGCTAGCAGGTAAAACGTGTAAATACACAAGTTCGAAAGTTTTGAGGTTATTTTGATATGTTAAGGTTTCGTACGAGACTAGAGACATGATGTGGTAGCTCCTCTTATGAGTCATTTATCGTAGATTCAGAATCTCAAAAGAGAATTTGGGGACATCCTCAACTTTAGAAGCTATGATGCTAGCAGGTGAAACGTGTAAATACACAAGTTCGAAAGTTTTTAGGTTATTTTAAGGTTTCGTACGGGTCTCGAGAAATTGAGTGATAAATCTTATAGCTTATTTTTAGATTTAGAATCTCAAAAGAGAATTTGGGGATATCCTTAACTTTAAGATCCATGAAGCTAGCAGATGAAACTTGTAAATACACAAGTTCAAAAGTTTTGAGGTTATTTTGAGGTTTCGTACGGGTCTAGAGAAATTGAGTGATTACTCATCTTATAGCTTATTTACTGGAGATTCAGAATCTCTAAAGAGAATTTGGAGACATCCTTAACTTTAGGAGCTATGAAGCTAGCAGATGAAACGTGTAAATACACAAGTTCGAAAGTTTTGAGGTTATTTTGAGGTTTCGTACGGTTTTAGAGAAATTGAGTGATAGCTCATATTATAGCTTATCTATCGGAGATTCATAATCTCTAAAGAGAATTTGGAGACATCCTTAATTTTAGGAGCTATGAACTAGCAGATAAAACGTGTAAATACACAAGTTTAAAAGGTTTTGGGTTATTTTGAGGTTTTGTACGGGTCTAGAGAAATTAAGTGATAGCTTGTCTTATAGCTTATTTATCGTTGATTCAGAATCTCTAAAGAGAATTTGGGACATCCTTAAAATTAGGAGCTATAAAGCTAGAAGTTGAAACGTGTAAATACAAAAACTTATACGTTTGGGGTTATTTTGATATGTTGAGGTTTCGTACGGGTCTAGAGAAACGGAGTGGCAGCTAACTATCTTATTTTTTGGAGATTCAGAATCTCTAAAGAGAATTTGAGGACATCCTTAGCTTTAGGAGCTATCAAGCTAGCAGATGAAACGTGTAAATACACAAGTTTGAAAGTTTTGAGGTTCTTTTGAGGTTTCGTACGAGTCTAGAGAAATTGAGTGATAGCTCATCTTATAGCTTTTTTACCGGAGATTCAGAATCTCTAAAGAGAATTTGGGGATATTCTTAACTTTAGGATCCATGAAGCTAGCAAGTAAAACATGTAACTACAAAAGTTAGAAAGTTTTGAGGTTATTTTGAGGTTTCGTACAAGTCTAGAGAACATGAGTGATAACTCATCTTATAGCTTTTTTATCGGAGATTTAGAGTCTCTAAAGAGAACTTAGGGATATCCTTAACTTTAGGATCCATGAAGCTATCAGATGAAACGTGTAAATACACAAGTTCAAAAGTTTTGAGATTATTTTGAGTTTTTGTACGGCTCTAAAGAAATTAAGTGACAGCTCATATTATAGATCGTCTATCGGAGATTCAGAATCTCTAAAGACAATTTGGAAACATCCTCAACTTTAGGAGCTATGAAGCTAGCAGGTGAAACGTGTAAATAGACAAGTTTAAAAGTTTTCTGGTTATTTTGAGGTTTCGTACAAGTCTAGAGAACATGAGTGATAGCTCATCTTATAGCTTTTTTATCGGAGATTCAGAATCTCTAAAGAGAATTTGGGGGCATCCTTAACTTTAGGAGCCATGAAGCTATCAGGTGAAACGTGTAAATACCTAAGTATAAAAGTTTTATGGTTATTTTGAGGTTTCGTACAAATCTAGAGAACATGAGTGATAGCTCATCTTATAGCTTTTTTATCGGAGATTCAGAATCTTTAAAGAGAATTTGGGGATATCCTTAACTTTAGGATCCATGAAGCTAGCAGGTAAAACGTGTAAATACACAAGTTCGAAAGTTTTGAAGTTATTTTGAGGTTTTGTACAAGCCTAGAGAACATGAGTGATAGCTCATCTTATAGCTTATTTATCGCAGATTCAGAATCTCAATGTTATAGCCTTTCTGTCGAAAATTCAGAATCTCTAAAGAGAATTTGGAGACATGCTTAACTTTAGGAGCTATCAAGCTAGCAGATGAAACGTGTAAATACACAAGTTCGAAAGTTTTGAGGTTATTTTGAGGTTTCGTACGGGTCTAGAGAAATTGAGTGATAGCTCGTCTTATTGCTTATTTATCGTAGATTTGGAATCTCTAAAGAGTATTTGCAAACATCCTTAACTTTTGAAGCTATGAAGCTAGCAGATGAAACGTGTAAATACACAAGTTTTCGTACGAGTCTAGAGAAATTGAGTGATAGCTCATCTTATAGCTTTTTTATCGGAGATTCAGAATCTCTAAAGAGAATATGGGGACATCCCTAACTTTAGGATCCATGAAGCTAGCAGGTAAAACGTGTAAATACACAAGTTCGAAAGTTTTGAGGTTATTTTGATATGTTAAGGTTTCGTACGGGACTAGAGACATGATGTGGTAGCTCCTCTTATGAGTCATTTATCGTAGATTCAGAATCTCAAAAGAGAATTTGGGGACATCCTCAACTTTAGAAGCTATGATGCTAGCAGGTGAAACGTGTAAATACACAAGTTCGAAAGTTTTTAGGTTATTTTAAGGTTTCGTACGGGTCTCGAGAAATTGAGTGATAAATCTTATAGCTTATTTTTAGATTTAGAATCTCAAAAGAGAATTTGGGGATATCCTTAACTTTAAGATCCATGAAGCTAGCAGATGAAACTTGTAAATACACAAGTTCAAAAGTTTTGAGGTTATTTTGAGGTTTCGTACGGGTCTAGAGAAATTGAGTGATTACTCATCTTATAGCTTATTTACTGGAGATTCAGAATCTCTAAAGAGAATTTGGAGACATCCTTAACTTTAGGAGCTATGAAGCTAGCAGATGAAACGTGTAAATACACAAGTTCGAAAGTTTTGAGGTTATTTTGAGGTTTCGTACGGTTTTAGAGAAATTGAGTGATAGCTCATATTATAGCTTATCTATCGGAGATTCATAATCTCTAAAGAGAATTTGGAGACATCCTTAATTTTAGGAGCTATGAACTAGCAGATAAAACGTGTAAATACACAAGTTTAAAAGGTTTTGGGTTATTTTGAGGTTTTGTACGGGTCTAGAGAAATTAAGTGATAGCTTGTCTTATAGCTTATTTATCGTTGATTCAGAATCTCTAAAGAGAATTTGGGACATCCTTAAAATTAGGAGCTATAAAGCTAGAAGTTGAAACGTGTAAATACAAAAACTTATACGTTTGGGGTTATTTTGATATGTTGAGGTTTCGTACGGGTCTAGAGAAACGGAGTGGCAGCTAACTATCTTATTTTTTGGAGATTCAGAATCTCTAAAGAGAATTTGAGGACATCCTTAGCTTTAGGAGCTATCAAGCTAGCAGATGAAACGTGTAAATACACAAGTTTGAAAGTTTTGAGGTTCTTTTGAGGTTTCGTACGAGTCTAGAGAAATTGAGTGATAGCTCATCTTATAGCTTTTTTACCGGAGATTCAGAATCTCTAAAGAGAATTTGGGGATATTCTTAACTTTAGGATCCATGAAGCTAGCAAGTAAAACATGTAACTACAAAAGTTAGAAAGTTTTGAGGTTATTTTGAGGTTTCGTACAAGTCTAGAGAACATGAGTGATAACTCATCTTATAGCTTTTTTATCGGAGATTTAGAGTCTCTAAAGAGAACTTAGGGATATCCTTAACTTTAGGATCCATGAAGCTATCAGATGAAACGTGTAAATACACAAGTTCAAAAGTTTTGAGATTATTTTGAGTTTTTGTACGGCTCTAAAGAAATTAAGTGACAGCTCATATTATAGATCGTCTATCGGAGATTCAGAATCTCTAAAGACAATTTGGAAACATCCTCAACTTTAGGAGCTATGAAGCTAGCAGGTGAAACGTGTAAATAGACAAGTTTAAAAGTTTTCTGGTTATTTTGAGGTTTCGTACAAGTCTAGAGAACATGAGTGATAGCTCATCTTATAGCTTTTTTATCGGAGATTCAGAATCTCTAAAGAGAATTTGGGGGCATCCTTAACTTTAGGAGCCATGAAGCTATCAGGTGAAACGTGTAAATACCTAAGTATAAAAGTTTTATGGTTATTTTGAGGTTTCGTACAAATCTAGAGAACATGAGTGATAGCTCATCTTATAGCTTTTTTATCGGAGATTCAGAATCTTTAAAGAGAATTTGGGGATATCCTTAACTTTAGGATCCATGAAGCTAGCAGGTAAAACGTGTAAATACACAAGTTCGAAAGTTTTGAAGTTATTTTGAGGTTTTGTACAAGCCTAGAGAACATGAGTGATAGCTCATCTTATAGCTTATTTATCGCAGATTCAGAATCTCAAAAGAGAATTTGGGGACATCCTCAACTTTAGGAGCTATCAAGCTAGCAGGTGAAACGTGTAAATACACAATGTCGAAAGTTTTGAGGTTTCGTACGGATCTTGAGAAATTGAGTGATAGCTCATATTATAGCTTATCTATCGCAGATTCAGAATCTCTAAAGAGAATTGGGGGACATCCTTCACTTCCGGAGCTATAAAGCTAGCAGATGAAACGTATAAATACACAAGTTTAAAAGTTTTCTGGTTATTTTGTGGTTTCGTGCGGGTCTAGAGAAATTGAGTGGCAGCTCATCTTATAGCATATTTATCGTAGATTTAGAATCTTAAAACAGAATTTGGGGACATCCTCAACTTTAAGAGCAATGAAGCTAGCAGATGAACGTGTAAATACACAAATTTATCCGTTTTGAGGTTGTTTTGATATGTTAAGATTTTGTACGGGACTAGAGACATGGAGTGGTAGCTCCTCTTATAGCTTATTTATCGTAGATTCAGAATCTCTAAAGAGAATTTGGGGATATCCTTAACTTTAGGATCCATGAAGCTAGCAGGTAAAACGTGTAAATACACAAGTTCGAAAGTTTTGAGGTTATTTTGAAGTTTTGTACAAGTCTAGAGAACATGAGTGATAGCTCATCTTATAGCTTATTTATCGCAGATTCAGAATCTCAAAAGAGAATTTGGGGACATCCTCAACTTTAGGAGCTATCAAGCTAGCAGGTGAAACGTGTAAATACACAATGTCGAAAGTTTTGAGGTTTCGTACGGATCTTGAGAAATTGAGTGCTCATATTATAGCTTATCTACCGCAGATTCAGAATCTCTAAAGAGAATTGGGGGACATCCTTCACTTTCGGAGCTATAAAGCTAGCAGATGAAACGTGTAAATACACAAGTTTAAAAGTTTTCTGGTTATTTTGAGGTTTCGTGCGGGTCTAGAGAAATTGAGTGGCAGCTCATCTTATAGCATATTTATCGTAGATTTAGAATCTTAAAACAGAATTTGGGGACATCCTCAACTTTAAGAGCAATGAAGCTAGCAGATGAACGTGTAAATACACAAATTTATCCGTTTTGAGGTTGTTTTGATATGTTAAGATTTTATACGGGACTAGAGACATGGAGTGGTAGCTCCTCTTATAGCTTATTTATCGTAAATTCAGAATCTCGAAATATAATTTAGGGTCATCCTCAACTTTAAGAATTATCAAGCTAGCAGGTGAAACGTGTAAATACACAAGTTTATACGTTTTGAGTTTATTTTGATATGTTAAGGTTTTGTACGGGACTGGAGACATAGAGTAGTAGCTCCTCTTATAGTTTATTTATCGTAGATTCAGAATCTCGAAATAGAATTTGGGGACATCCTTAACTTTAGGAGCTATGAAGCTATCAGATGAAACGTGTAAATACACAAGTTCGAAAGTTTTGATGTTCATTTTTTTGAAGTTTCGTTCGGGTTTAGAGAAATTGAGTGATACGGGTCTAGAGAAATTGAGTGATAGCTCATCTTATTGCTTATTTATCGGAGATTCACAATCTTTAAAGGTATTTTGGGGATATCCTTAACTTTAGGAGCTATCAAGCTAGCAGATGAAACGTGTAAATACACAAGTTCAAAAGTTTTGAGGTTATTTTGAGGTTTCGTACGGGTCTAGAGAAATTGAGTGATTACTCATTTTATAGCTTATTTATTGGAGATTCAGAATCTCTAAAGAGAATTTGGGGGCATCCTGAACTTTAGGAGCCATGAAGCTAGCAGATGAAACGTGTAAATACACAAGTTCGAAAATGTTGAGGTTATTTTGAGGTTTTGTACGGGTCTAGAGAAATTAAGTGATAGTTCTTTTTATAGCATATCTATCGAAGATTCCGAATCGCTAAAGAGAATTTGGGGACATCCTCAACTTTAGGAGCTATCAAGCTAGCAGATGAAACGTGTAAATATACAAGTTTGAAAGTTTTGAGGTTATTTTGAGGTTTCGTACGAGTCTAGAGAAATTGAGTGATAGCTCATCTTATAGCTTTTTTATCGGAGATTCAGAATCTCTAAAGAGAATATGGGGACATCCTTAACTTTAGGATCCATGAAGCTAGCAGGTAAAACGTGTTATAGCCGACAACACAAGTTCGAAAGTTTTTAGGTTATTTTGAGGTTTCGTACGAGTCTAGAGAATATGAGTGAAAGCTCATCTTATAGCTTTTTTATCGAAGATTCAGAATCTCTAAAGAGAATGAAGCTAGCAGATGAAACGTGTAAATACACAAGTTCGAAAGTTTTGAGGTTATTTTGAGGTTTCGTACGGGTCTAGAGAAATTAAGTGATAGTTCTTTTTATAGCATATTTATCGGAGATTCCGAATCGCTAAAGAGAATTTGGGGACATCCTTAACTTTAAAAGCTATGATGCTAGCAGATAAAACGTGTAAATACACCAGTTTAAAAGTTTTCTGGTTATTTTGAGATTTTGTACGGGTCTAGGGATATTGAGTGTAGGCTCGTTTTATAGCTTATTTATCGTAAATTCAGAATCTCAAGATAATTTGGGGACATCCTCAACTTTAGGAGCTATCGAGCTAGCAGATGAAACGTGTAAATACACAAGTTCATAGCTCATCTTATAGCTTATTTATTTGAGATTCAGAATCTCTAAAGAGAATTTAGGGACATTCTTAACTTTAGGAGCGATGAGGCTAGCAGCTGAAATGTGTAAATACACAAATTTATACGTCTTAAGGTTATTTTGATATGTTGATGTTTCGTACGGGACTAGAGAAACAATGTGGTAGCTCCTCTTATAGGTTATTTATCGAAGATTCAGAATCTCAAAAGAGAATTTGGGGACATCCTCAACTTTAGGAGCTATGATGCTAGCAAATGAAACGTCACAAGTTCGAAAGTTTTGAGTTTATTTTGAGGTTTCATACGGGTCCAGAGACATTGAGTAATAGGTCATCTTATAGCTTATTTATCGGAGATTCAGAATCTCGAAAGAGAATTTGGGTCATCGTCAACTTTAAGAATTATCAAGCTAGCAGGTAAAACGTGTAAATACACAAATTTATACGTTTTGAGGGTATTTTGATATTGTTACGGGTTCACAACGACAAATTAAAACTCGCAATTGTTGAAAACGATACGTCAATTTATTTCGACAAATTATGTACAAAAACACGCACTTAAACTTAGTAATAACTTGCTAATAATTCACTACTATAATCGGTCTATTAACTTCGTGTTAATCTCGCGACCACACAGCACGTTATCTGTGACTGACCGCCTGGTGCGCGACCCTGGCCCTATATATAGGATGGTCCATCTCTCTCGAACTTTCCGGCAGCCTTCGACGGCCTGAAAGTTCCCGCACTACCGCGACCGCAAGCCACAGACAACGCAACTAAAACCTAGACTAAGAATACAACCTTAAGATAAATCGACCTAATACTACACTAAACCTAAATAAATTCCAATTATAAAATTTAAATAACTTAAATTTGTAACACTATCCTCCTCTTCAGGTTTGATCGTCTCGATCAACATTTCCCAGGTAAGGTTTTAGTCTGTCTAGATGAACAACTTTCATCTTGGACTTCGAGCTTCTCTGGATTCGGTAGACTACATCATTAATTCTCTTAACAACTTTATAAGGCCCTTCCCATGGTGGTGTCAACTTAGGTGATCTTCCTTTCTTGCGTTGAGGATTGTATAGCCAGACTTGATCATTCTCTTTGAACCCTGAAGAGTTTGCTTTCAGGTCATATCTCGTTTTCATGCGGTCACTGGCTATTTCTATTCGCTCTCTAACCACTTCATGGATATCGTGCAGCTTTTGCCTTAAACGTTCGACATAGTCATTAACCTCTAAGTGTGCTTCTTCAGGTGAACCAAACATGATATCACATGGTAAACACAGTTCTCTACCAAACAGGATACTAGATGGAGTAGCTCCTGTCGTATTGTGAATGGCAGTTCTATAGGCCATCAAAAACAATGGAATATATTGGTCCCAATCTGTTTGGTGCTCATCAACAACTTTGCAAAGATGTTCCTCTATTGTTTTATTAAATCTTTCAACCATGCCATCTGACTGCGGATGCAAAGCAGTAGTCCGTGTTTTATGTATTCCTAAAAGGTCACAGAGATTCTGGAAGAGCTTTGATTCAAAGTTTCTTCCTTGATCTGAATGTAGTTCCAAAGGAATGCCAAATCGGCTGAAAACATCGTTTATCAGAACTTCTGCAACTGTAGCGGCCTCTTGGTTAGGCAAAGCAAAAACTTCTGGCCATTTGCTAAAATAATCCATGACAACAAGGATGTATTTGTTGCCCTTTTTAGTTTCTGGAAATGGTCCGGCCACATCAATAGCAATGCGTTCGAATGGCAGACCTACGTTATATTGTTTCATTTGACCTCTGGACTTCGTTTTGGTACCTTGGCTGGCTGCACAAGTCGAACATCGGCGGCACCAGTTTTTCACATCTTGAAAGTAATTGACCCAATAAAATCGGTTTCGAATTTTGTCCATGGTTTTATTTATGCCTAGGTGCGCGCCTGATTTTCCACCATGGCATTTGGCCATTATATTGTCTACCATGCTCCTAGGAACCACTACTTGATTAATCACAGTAAGGCCATCGGCACTTTCCCAGGCACGTTTAAGGATGTTTTCTTCTACTATCAGTGAATCCCATTGTGCCCACAGTGATTTGAATATCACCCCTTGGTTTGCGATATCTTGCCATGATGGTCGTGGCTTGTTCTCTTCTTTCAATCGCAAGATAAGTCCTACATCTTTGTCGTTAAGTTGTGTGGTTCTAATCGACGCCAACATCCATTCTTCATCTGGTTCTAACTTTATCTGGCGCACGTAGGTAATTCCTTCTTTCTGGTCAATTTTCCTGCAATATTTACAATCCTCGGGGCAAGGTCTTCTGGACAATGCATCTGCATTATTATGCACCCTTCCTGCTCGGTGCTTAATTTGATAATGGTATTGTTGTAGCTTTTCTATCCATCTCGCGACTTGCCCCTCAGGTTGTTTCATTTTCATGAGCCACTGTAACGCAGCATGATCCGTTCTAATCAGAAACTCTTGTCCGTAGAGATATTTGTGAAAGTGATCTACGGATTTAACTATGGCTAGGAGCTCCTTTCTAGTAACACAATAATTTCTCTCTGGTTAGGATAGCTTCTTGCTGAAAAATTCGATGACCCGTTCTTCTCCATCTTGTACTTGGGAGAGTACTGCTCCTATGCCATCGTTGCTCGCATCAGTATCTAATATGAATTTTCCTTTTGGAATGGGATATGCAAGAATCGGACTAGAACATAATGCTGCTTTTAGTCTTCTAAATGCTTGGTCAGATTCGGTATTCCATTTGTAAGAAGCTTTATCTTCTGTAAGTCTATGTAACGGAGACGCTATTTTGGCGAATCCTTCTACAAATCGTCTGTAGTATGTACACAGACCCAAAAAGCTTCTCAATTCATGTTTGTCACGAGGTTGAGGCCATTCTTTTATTGCTTGTAGCTTCTTTTCGTCGGTATGGATGCCTTCTCGGGAAACGACGTGACCCAGGAACTCAACTTTTTCTTGGAACAGAAAACATTTCTTTGAGTTTAATTTAAGATTTGCGTTCCTGATTCTTGAGAATACTTCTCGTAAATTATCTAGATGTTCTTGAAATGATTTCCCCATTACTATGACATCATCCAAATAGACTAGGCAGGTTTTCCAAGTAAGGCCTCGTAGAACGACTTCCATTAGTCTTTCAAATGTAGCTGGGGCATTGCACAGGCCAAATGGCATCACATTAAACTGATAAAGTCCACTTCCAGCAGAGAATGCAGTCTTCTCTTTATCTCTTTCAAAGATTCCTACTTGCCAATACCCACTTTTCAGGTCAAGAGTAGAAAACCAATATGATCCTGCCAACGTTGTTAATGTGTCGTCTATTCTTGGCAGTGGGTAACTATCTTTCTTGGTCACATCGTTAAGTTTCCTGTAGTCGACACAAAATCTAGTACTTCCATCCTATTTAGTGACCAACACCACAGGAGATGACCAAGGACTTGATGACTCTTCAATAACACCGTCGCTGAGCATTTTATGAATGAGATTGTGAACCTCTTCTTGCTTGGCCATTGGTAGTCTTCTTGGGGGTTGTCTTATCGGTTGGGCATCGCCAGTGTTGATAGCATGTTGAATAAGGTTTGTGCGTCTCGAACTACTCCTAGTTTCGAAGATATTATTTTGTTCTTCTATAAACTCTCTCGCTTTACTATATTCTTCTGGAGTGAGATGTTGCCAAGTTGACTCAAATTGCTGAAGTACCTCCATTGGTAACTTGCTTGTATCCTCGGAAGTTGGCTCTTCACATCTTGTTACTTTCTGTACTGGTTCAAATAATGCTACCACCTCCCCCTTATTAATTTTGACACTATTTGGGAAAATATTGGCGACTCTAATCGGGATGTCTTTATCGGTTTTAACTAGTGATTTTGCAACGAGGTAGGTGTTGGGTGTGTTTTGTTGGCTTATGAGTCCGACGCAGCTTGATGTTTTACTTTCCAGCCTCCCAAAAATTATGGTCTCACTGTTACCGACTAGTCTTGTTGTGCATACTGCCACGACCTTTATTGGTTCTTTATTGAAGTGACTATTTGACAAAATGAACTCGTCATTCCCAAATCTTAGGGTATTAAGTTCATTAAATCAAACGCAAATCCATGTTTACTTATCAAGTCCATTCCCAAAATAAATTCGTCTTCTATTTCTGCAACCAATACAGTGTGGCGAATCTTCAATCTTCCCAGCTGTAGGTCTATATCTGTCTGCCCCAACACGTCGGCGGATTCTCCAGTCACAGTCTTAAGTGTTATTTTCCTTTCTATTGGTCGAATTTTATATCTCGTTGCAATGTTGAACTTAAGCAATGATATGGCAGCACTAGTGTCTACTGTTATATTAACTTTTCTCCCATTAATGAGTCCGTCTATGTTAAGACTGTCAGCAGTATGTTTTAGGCTCTTAATAGAGTAAATGTTGGGGGCTCTATTCCCATTAGCCAACACCCGCCCCTCTGCGTTGACTAGTTTTAGTTTTTCCTGATCTCTTCTTCGGTATTCTGTCCCACTAGATGGTGAGCGAGACCTCATTTGGACACGACAATCGCGTTGAATATGCCCTGTACGTCCGCATCTGAAACACTTTACATTTGGAGGGGATCGTCTACTTTCTTTCAAAGAATCAATCTTCTCCATCAGTGATTGAAACAGTTGGTTTAGCGTTTTTAATCTGACCTCATCTCTAGTGCTCATTTCTTCTCCCTCCTGAATTGAAACAGCTCTTACTTTTGGCCTGGACATATTATTTGATGATTCAATTTCAAGGGCTCGAATCAACACTTCACTGCTGTTATGGAAGCGTTCTCGACGTAGTAATTTTGCTAAGTCCGTGTCTCGCAAGCCGTTAATAAAGCGATCTACCGTGAAGGGATCTCTGTAATTTTCTGGCATTTCTGGGTAAGCCAAGTACATCAGCCTCCTGATATCCGCTTCATACTCTTGTAATGACTCTCCTAGTCTTTGTTGACGAATATTTAATTCTGACCAATGTAAATTTCGCAAGTGTTCGTCTCCATACCTTCTTTCTAACGCTGCCACTAAAGCGTTATAATTCTGTTTTTGTTCGACTGGAATGGACCGTAAAAGTCCCAGAGCAAGTTCTCGTAGAGCTACTAACAATCCTCTAGCTTTTTCCTCATCATCTTAACCATTTGCAGCAGCGGCAGCTTCAAACTGTTGTTTATAAGTAGACCAGGAAGACGTACCATCGAAATTTGGAGGCTTAATGTTTTGGTTGGAATTCACAACACATCCCTGAGCTTTCATTTTGTTGTGTTCTTTTTGGAGCTGTATAAGCTGTTTTAACACGTCCTGGAATTTTTCTTCCATGGTTTGAAAAACTTCCTCCCTAACATTCTGTACCTTTTCTTCAACATTATGTACCTTTTCTTCTACATTCTGCAATTTATTTGGTACCTTTTGTTCCACACTATGCATTCTTTGAGTTATTTCTTCCTTAAGATCTTCGGTTGCAGTCTTAAACTCTTCTCTCAGCTGTTCGGAGTTGCTCTTTATTTGGTCAAAGTTTTCCTGCATGTCGTTCTGGTTTTGTTCGATGGTCTGTTTCATATCATTCTGATTTTGTTCAATAATGTGTTTCATGTCGTCCATGGTGTGTTTTATATCGCCCTGGTTTTGAGCCATTTGAGCTGCTAGAGCCTGCATCATTTTAATTAGGTCTTCCATCTTTGCCGATCCTTGTCTAGTAAGCATCAACTTCCTGATAAATCACTTAAAACGTCTATTTTAGGGCTATAAAGCGAATGTCGAAGTCGGTTTTTCAATATCTTTTCCAATTCTTAAATAGAACCTAATGGAATGTTCTGGAATATACTGGTAAATGCTACTCTTTCTGCTACTAGGCAAATGTAGAAGTTACTTTTTGATGATCTCTTTTGGTTCTCGAATAGACCGTCGTAGAATGTTATGGAATATTCTAGAAATAATTTCTAATTCTTACTTTTAAAATAACTAAGCTACTGTCGAAGTCGGTATTTGTGTATCTCTTCTAGTTTTTGAATAGAACGTCGTAGAATGTTATGGAATCTTCTAGAAATTCTTTCTAATTCTTACTTTTGAAATAACTAAACTAATGTCGAAATCGGTATTTGTATATCTCTTCTAGTTTTTGAATAGAACGTCGTAGAATGTTATGGAATCTTCTAGAAATTCTTTTTAGTTCTTACTTTTGAAATTACTAAGCTAATGTCGAAGTCTCTTTTTGGATATTTCTTCTGGTTTTCGAATAGAGCGTCGTATAAAGTGATGGAATGTTCTAGAAATTCTTTCTGATTCTTACTTTTAAAATTACTAATCAAATGTCGAAGTCGGTATTTGTATATCTCTTCTAGTTTTTGAATAGAACGTCGTAGAATGTTATAGAATATTCTAGAAAATCTCTCTAATTATCAATTTTTGGACTGTAAAGTTAATGTCGAAGTCGGTTCTTAAATATCTCTTTTAGTTTTTGAATAAAACAATATCGAACTTCTTCGAATATTCTGGAAAAATCACTTACTGTTTTTCTGTCCAATTGTCCTATCCGGTGGTAATATGTAAGGATAGTCTTTGCACTATTTATTTCTTTTAATCTCATTTCTGACACCAATTGTAACGGGTTCACAACGACAAATTAAAACTTGCAATTGTTGAAAACGATACGTCAATTTATTTCGACAAATTATGTACAAAAACACGCACTTAAACTTAGTAATAACTTGCTAATAATTCACTACTATAATCGGTCTATTAACTTCGTGTTAATCTCACGACCACACAGCACGTTATCTGTGACTGACCGCCTGGTGCGCGACCCCGGCCCTATATATATAGGATCGTCCATCTCTCTCGAACTTTCCGGCAGCCTTCGACGTCCGGAAAGTTCCCGCACTACCGAGACCGCAAGTCACAGACAACGCAACTAAAACCTAGACTAAGAATACAACCTTAAGATAAATCGACCTAATACTACACTAAACCTAAATAAATTCCAATTATAAAATTTAAATAACTTAAATTTGTAACAATATGTTAAGGTTTTGTACGGGACTAGAGACATGGAGTGGTAGCTCCTCTTATAGCTTATTTATCGTAGATTTAGAATCTTGAAATAGAATTTGGGGACATCCTCAAATTTAGGAGCTATGAAGCTAGATGGAACGTGTAAATACACAAGTTCGAAAGTTTTTAGGTTATTTTAAGGTTTCGTAAGGCTCACGAGAAATTGAGTGATAACTCATCTTATAGCTTATTTTTTGGAGATTCAGAATCTCTAAAGAGAATTTGGGGACATCCTTAACTTTAAGAGCTATGAAGCTAGCAGATGAAACGTGTAAATTTATACGTTTTGAGGATATTTTGATATGTTGAGGTTTCCTACGGGACTAGAGAAAAAAAGTGGTAGCTCCACTTATAGCTTATTTATCGTAGATTCAGAATCTCAAAGGGGAATTTGGGGACATCCTTAACTTTAGGAGCCATGAAGCTAGCAGATGAAACGTGTAAATACACAAGTTCGAAAGTTTTGAGGTTATTTTGAGGTTTCGTACGGATCTTGAGAAATTGAGTGATAGCTCATATTCTAGCCTATCTATCGGAGATTCAGAATCTCTAAAGAGAATTTGGGGATATCCTTAACTTTAGGATCCATGAAGATAGCAGATGAAAAGTGTAAATAATACACAAATTCGAAAGTTTTGAGGTTTCGTACGGATCCTAAGAAATTGAGAGATAGCTCATATTATAGCCTATCTATCGCAGATTCAGAATCTCTAAAGAGAATTGAAGGACATCCTTAACTTTAGGAGATATGAAGCTAGGAGATGAAACGTGTAAATACACAAGTTTAAAAGATTTCTGGTTATTTTGAGATTTCGTGCGGGTCTAGAGAAATTGAGTGGCAGCTCATCTTATAGCTTATTTATCGTAGATTTAGAATCTTGAAATAGAATTTGGGGACATCTTCAACTTTAGGAGCTATGAAGCTAGCAGATGAAACGTGTAAATACACAAATTTATCCGTTTTGAGGTTGTTTTGATATGTTAAGATTTTGTACTTTAGAGACATGGAGTGATAGCTCCTCTTATAGCTTATTGATCGTAGATTCAGAATCTCGAAATGTAATTTGGGGACATCCTCAACTTTAGGAATTATCAAGCTAGCAGCTGTTAAGGTTTTGTACGGGACTAGAGACATGGTGTGGTAGCTCCTCTTATAGCTTATTTATCGTAGATTCAGAATCTCGAAATAGAATTTGGGGACATCCTTAACTTTAGAAGCTATGAAGCTATCAGATGAAACGTGTAAATACACAAGTTCGAAAGTTTTGAGGTTATTTTGAGGTTTCGTACGGGTCTAGAGAAATTAAGTGATAGCTCATATTATAGATCGTCTATCGGAGATTCAGAATCTCTAAAGACAATTTGGGGACATTCTCAACTTTAGGAGCTATCAAGCTAGCAGATGAAACGTGTAAATACACAAATTTATCCGTTTTGAGGTTGTTTTGATATCTTAAGATTTTGTACTTTAGAGACATGGAGTGATAGCTCCCCTTATAGCTTATTTATCGTAGATTCAGAATCTCGAAATTTAATTTGGGGACATCCTCAACTTTAGGAATTATCAAGCTAGCAGCTGTTAAGGTTTTGTACGGGACTAGAGACATGGACTTGTAGCTCCTCTTATAGCTTATTTATCGTAGATTCAGAATCTCGAAATAGAATTTGGGGACATCCTTAACTTTAGGAGCTATGAAGCTAGCAGTTGAAACGTGTAAATAGACAAGTTTAAAAGTTTTGTAGTTATTTTGAGGTTTCGTGCGGGCCTAGAGAAATTGACTGACAGCTCATCTTATAGCCTATTTATCGTAGATTCAGAATCTCAAAAGAGAATTTGGGGACATTCTCAACTTTAGGAGCTATCAAGCTAGCAGGTGAAACGTGTAAATAGACAAGTTTAAAAGTTTTGTGGTTATTTTGAGGTTTCGTGCGGGTCTAGAGAAATTGACTGACAGCTCATCTTATAGCCTATTTATCGTAGATTCAGAATTTCAAAAGAGAATTTGGGGACATTCTCAACTTTAGGAGCTATCAAGCTAGCAGGTGAAACGTGTAAATACACAAGTTCGAAAGTTTTGAGGTTATTTTGAGTTTTCGTACGGGACTAGAGAAATTGAGTAATAGCTCATATTATAGCCTATTTATCGGAGATTCAGAATCTCTAAAGAGAATTGGGGGACATCCTTAACTTTAGGAGCTATGTGTAAATACACAAGTTTAAACGTTTTTAGGTTATTTTTAGGTTTTGTACGGGTCTAGAGAAATTGAGTGGTAGCTCATCTTATAGCTTGCTTATCGGAGATTCAGAATCTCTAACGAGAATATGATGACATCCTTAACTTTAGGATCCATGAAGCTAGCAGATAAAACGTGTAAATACACAAGTTCAATTGTTTTAAGGTTATTTTGAGGTTTCGTACGGGTCTAGAGAAATTGAGTTATTACTGAACTGAAACGTGTATATATAGCTTATTTATTGGAGATTCAGAATCTCAAAAGAGAATTTGGGGACATCCTCAACTTTAGGAGCTATCAAGCTAGCAGATGAAACGTGTAAATACACAAGTTTAAAAGTTTTGAGGTTATTTTGAGGTTTGTACGGGTTTAGAGAAATTGAGTGATAGCTCATAATATAGCTTATCTATCGGAGATTCAGAATCTCTAAAGAGAATTTGAAGACATTCTTAACTTTAGGAGCTATGAAGCTAGCAGATAAAACGTGTAAATACACAAGTTTAAAAGTTCTTAGGTTATTTTGAGGTTTTGTACGGGTCTAGAGAAATTGAGTGGTAGCTGATCTTGTAGCTTGCTTATCGGAGATTCAGAATCTCTAACGAGAATATGATGCTAGCAGGTAAAACGTGTAAATACACAAGTTTAAAAGTTTTGAGGTTATTTTGAGGTTTCGTACGGGTCTAGAGAAATTGAGTGACTACTCATCTTATAGCCTATTTATTGGAAATTCAGAATCTCAAAAGAGAATTTGGGGACATCCTCAACTTTAGGAGCTATCAAGCTAGCAGTTGAAACGTGTAAATACACAAGTTTGAAAGTTTTGAGGTTATTTTGAGTTTTCGTACGGGACTAGAGAATATCTATCGGAGATTCCGAATCGCTGAAGAGAATTTGGGGACATCCTTAACTTTAGGAGCTATGAAGCTAGCAGATGAAACGTGTAAATACACAAGTTTGAAAGTTTTGAGGTTATTTAAGGCTTTGTACGGGCTTAGAGAAATTAAGTGATAGCTCATGTTATAGCCTATCTGTCGGAAATTCAGAATCTCTAAAGATAGTTTGGAGACATGCTTAACTTTAGGAGCTATGAAGCTATCAGATGAAACGTGTAAATACACAAGTTCGAAAGTTTTGAGGTTATTTTGAGGTTTCGTACGGGTCTCGAGAAATTGAGTGATAGCTCATATTATAGATCGTCTATCGGAGATTCAGAATCTCTAAAGACAATTTGAAAACATCCTTAAGTTTAGGAGCTATGAAGCTAGCAGTTGAAACGTGTAAATACACAAGTTTGAAAGTTTTTGAGGTTTCGTACGAGTCTACAGAAATTGAGAGATAGCTCACCTTATAGCTTTTTTATCGGAGATTCAGAATCTCTAAAGAGAATATGGGGACATCCTTAACTTTAGGATTCATGACGCTAGCAGGTAAAACGTGTAAATACACAAGTTCGAAAGTTTTGAGGTTATTTAGGGGTTTCGTACAAGTCTAGAGAATATTAGTAAAAGCTCATCTTATAGCTTATTTATTCGAGATTCAGAATCTCTAAAGAGAATTTAGGGACATTCTTAACTTTAGGAGCCATGAAGCTAGCAGTTGAAACGTGTTAATACACAAATTTATACGTTTTGAGGTTATTTTGATATGTTAAGGTTTCGTACGGGACTAGAGACATGGAGTGGTAGCTCCTCTTATAAGTCATTTATCGTAGATTCAGAATCTCAAAAGAGAATTTGGGGACATCCTCAACTTTAGAAGCTATGATGCTAGTAGATGAAACGTGTAAATACACAAGTTCGAAAGTTTTTAGGTTATTTTAAGGTTTCGTACGGGTCTCGAGAAATTGAGTGATAACTCATCTTATAGCTTATTTTTTGGAGATTCAGAATCTCTAAAGAGAATTTGGGGACGTCCTTAACTTTAGGAGCTATGAAGCTAGAAGTTGATTCGTGTAAATGTACAAATTTATACGTTTTGAGGTTATTTTGATATGTTGAGGTTTTCTACGGGACTAGAGAAACGGAGTGGTAGCTCCTCTTATAGCTTATTTATCGTAGATTCAGAATCTCAAAAGAGAATTTGGAGACATCCTTAACTTTAGGAGCTAACAAGCTAGCAGGTGAAACGTGTAAATACACAAGTTCGAAAGTTTTGAGGTTATTTTAAGGTTTCGTACGGCTCTAGAGAAATTGAGTGATAACTCATCTTATAGCTTATTTATTGGAGATTCAGAATCTCTAAAGAGAATATAGGGACATCCTTAACATTAGGAGCTATGAAGCTAGAAGATGAAACGTGTAAATACACAAACTTATACGTTTTGAGGTTATTTTAATATGTTTAGGTTTCGTACGGGACTAGAGAAACGGAGTGGTAGCTCCTCTTATAGCTTATTTATCATAGATTCAGAATCTCTAAAGAGAATTTGGGGACATCCTTAACTTTAGGAGCTATGAAGCTAGCAGTTGAAACGTGTAAATACACAAGTTCGAAAGTTTTGAGGTTATTTTGAGGTTTCGTACGGGTTTAGAGAAATTGAGTGATAGCTCATATTATAGCTTATCTATCGGAGATTCAGAATCTCTAAAGAGAATTTGGAGACATCCTTAATTTTAGGAGCTATGAACTAGCAGATAAAACGTGTAAATACACAAGTTTAAAAGGTTTTAGGTTATTTTGAGGTTTTGTACAAGTCTAGAGAAATTGAGCGATAGCTCATCTTATAGCTTATTTATCGTTGATTCAGAATCTCTAAAGAGAATTTGGGACATCCTTAAAATTAGGAGCTATAAAGCTAGAAGTTTAAACGTGTAAATACAAAAACTTATACGTTTGGGGTTATTTTGATATGTTGAGGTTTCGTATGGGTCTAGAGAAACGGAGTGGTAGCTCCTCTTATAGCTTATTTGTCGGAGATTCAGAATCTCTAAAGAGAATTTGAGGACATCCTTAACTTTAGGAGCTATCAAGCTAGCAGATGAAACGTGTAAATGCACAAGTTTGAAAGTTTTGAGGTTTTTTTGAGGTTTCGTACGAGTCTAGAGAAATTGAGTGATAGCTCATCTTATAGCTTTTTTATCGGAGATTCAGAATCTCTAAAGAGAAATTGGATATATTCTTAACTTTAGGATCCATGAAGCTAGCAGGTAAAACATGTAACTACAAAAGTTAGAAAGATTTGAGGTTATTTTGAGGTTTCGTACAATTTTAGAGAACATGAGTGATAGCTCGTCTTATAGCTTTTTTATCGGAGATTCAGAATCTTTAAAGAGAATTTAGGGATAGCCTTAACTTTAGGATCCATGAAGCTAGCAGGTAAAACGTGTAAATACACAAGTTCGAAAGTTTTGAGGTTATTTTGAGGTTTTGTACAACTCTAGAGAATATGAGTGATAGCTCGTCTTATAGCTTTTTTATCGGAGATTTAGAATCTCTAAAGAGAATTTGGGGCATCCTTAACTTTAGGAGCCATGAAGCTATCAGGTGAAACGTGTAAATACACAAGTTCGAAAGTTTTGAGATTATTTTGAGTTTTCGTACGGGTCTAGAGAAATTAAGTGATAGCTCATATTATAGATCGTCTATCGGAGATTCAGAATCTCTAAAGACAATTTGGAAACATCCTCAACTTTAGGAGCTATGAAGCTAGCAGGTGAAACGTGTAAATAGACAGGTTTAAAAGTTTTCTGGTTATTTTGAGGTTTCGTACAAGTCTAGAGAACATGAGTGATAGCTCATCTTATAGATTTTTTATCGGAGATTCAGAATCTCCAAAGAGAGTTTGGGGATATCCTTAACTTTAGGATCCATGAAGCTAGCAGGTAACATGTGTAAATACACAAGTTCGAAAGTTTTGAAGTTATTTTGAGGTTTTGTACAAGTCTAGAGAACATGAGTGATAGCACATCTTAGAGCTTATTTATCGCAGATTTAGAATCTCAAAAGAGAATTTGGGTACATCAACAACTTTAGGAGCTATCAAGCTAGCAGGTGAAACGTGTAAATACACAATTTAGAAAGTTTTGAGGTTTCGTACAGATCTTGAGAAATTGAGTGATAGCTCATATTATAGCTTATCTATCGGAGATTCAGAATCTCTAAAGAGAATTGGGGGACATCCTTAACTTTAGGAGCTATGTGTAAATACACAAGTTTAAAAGTTTTTAGGTTATTTTTAGGTTTTGTACGGGTCTAGAGAAATTGAGTGGTAGCTCATCTTATAGCTTGCTTATCGGAGATTCAGAATCTCTAACGAGAATATGATGACATCCTTAACTTTAGGATCCATGAAGCTAGCAGATAAAACGTGTAAATACACAAGTTCAATTGTTTTAAGGTTATTTTGAGGTTTCTTACGGGTCTATAGAAATTGAGTGATTACTGAACTGAAACGTGTATATATAGCTTATTTATTGGAGATTCAGAATCTCAAAAGAGAATTTGGGGACATGCTCAACTTTAGGAGCTATCAAGCTAGCAGATGAAACGTGTAAATACACAAGTTTAAAAGTTTTGAGGTTATTTTGAGGTTTGTACGGGTTTAGAGAAATTGAGTGATAGCTCATAATATAGCTTATCTATCGGAGATTCAGAATCTCTAAAGAGAATTTGAAGACATTCTTAACTTTAGGAGCTATGAAGCTAGCAGATAAAACGTGTAAATACACAAGTTTAAAAGTTCTTAGGTTATTTTGAGGTTTTGTACGGGTCTAGAGAAATTGAGTGGTAGCTCATCTTGTAGCTTGCTTATCGGAGATTCAGAATCTCTAACGAGAATATGATGCTAGCAGGTAAAACGTGTAAATACACAAGTTCAAAAGTTTTGAGGTTATTTTGAGGTTTCGTACGGGTCTAGAGAAATTGAGTGACTACTCATCTTATAGCCTATTTATTGGAAATTCAGAATCTCAAAAGAGAATTTGGGGACATCCTCAACTTTAGGAGCTATCAAGCTAGCAGTTGAAACGTGTAAATACACAAGTTTGAAAGTTTTGAGGTTATTTTGAGTTTTCGTACGGGACTAGAGAATATCTATCGGAGATTCCGAATCGCTGAAGAGAATTTGGGGACATCCTTAACTTTAGGAGCTATGAAGCTTGCAGATGAAACGTGTAAATACACAAGTTTGAAAGTTTTGAGGTTATTTAAGGCTTTGTACGGGCTTAGAGAAATTAAGTGATAGCTCATGTTATAGCCTATCTGTCGGAAATTCAGAATCTCTAAAGAGAATTTGGAGACATGCTTAACTTTAGGAGCTATGAAGCTATCAGATGAAACGTGTAAATACACAAGTTCGAAAGTTTTGAGGTTATTTTGAGGTTTCGTACGGGTCTAGAGAAATTACGTGATAGCTCATATTATAGATCGTCTATCGGAGGTTCAGAATCTCTAAAGACAATTTAAAAACATCCTTAAGTTTAGGAGCTATGAAGCTAGCAGTTGAAACGTGTAAATACACAAGATTGAAAGTTTTTGAGGTTTCGTACGAGTCTACAGAAATTGAGTGATAGCTCACCTTATAGCTTTTTTATCGGAGATTCAGAATCTCTAAAGAGAATATGGGGACATCCTTAACTTTAGGATCCATGAAGCTAGCAGGTAAAACGTGTAAATACACAAGTTCGAAAGTTTTGAGGTTATTTAGGGGTTTCGTACAAGTCTAGAGAATATTAGTAAAAGCTCATCTTATAGCTTATTTATTCGAGATTCAGAATCTCTAAAGAGAATTTAGGGACATTCTTAACTTTAGGAGCCATGAAGCTAGCAGTTGAAACGTGTTAATACACAAATTTATACGTTTTGAGGTTATTTTGATATGTTAAGGTTTCGTACGGGACTAGAGACATGGAGTGGTAGCTCCTCTTATAAGTCATTTATCGTAGATTCAGAATCTCAAAAGAGAATTTGGGGACGTCCTTAACTTTAGGAGCTATGAAGCTAGAAGATGATTCGTGTAAATATACAAATTTATACGTTTTGAGGTTATTTTGATATGTTGAGGTTTTCTACGGGACTAGAGAAACGGAGTGGTAGCTCCTCTTATAGCTTATTTATCGTAGATTCAGAATCTGAAAATAGAATTTGGGGACATCCTTAACTTAAGGAGCTATCAAGCTAGCAGATGAAACCTGTAAATACACAAGTTTGAAAGTTTTGAGGTTTTTTTGAGGTTTCGTACGAGTCTAGAGAAATTGAGTGATAGCTCATCTTATAGCTTTTTTATCGGAGATTCAGAATCTCTAAAGAGAAATTGGATATATTCTTAACTTTAGGATCCATGAAGCTAGCAGGTAAAACATGTAACTACAAAAGTTAGAAAGTTTTGAGGTTATTTTGAGGTTTCGTACAATTCTAGAGAACATGAGTGATAGCTCTTCTTATAGCTTTTTTATCGGAGATTTAGAATCTTTAAAGAGAATTTAGGGATATCCTTAACTTTAGGATCCATGAAGCTAGCAGGTAAAACGTGTAAATACACAAGTTCGAAAGTTTTGAGGTTATTTTGAGGTTTTGTACAACTCTAGAGAATATGAGTAATAGCTCATCTTATAGCTTTTTTATCGGAGATTTAGTATCTCTAAAGAGAATTTGGGGCATCCTTAACTTTAGGAGCCATGAAGCTATCAGGTGAAACGTGTAAATAGACAAGTTTAAAAGTTTTATGGTTATTTTGAGGTTTCGTACAAGTCTAGAGAACATGAGTGATAGCTCATCTTATAGCTTTTTTATCGGAGATTCAGAATCTCTAAAGAGAATTTGGGGATATCCTTAACTTTAGGAGCTATGAAGCTAGCAGGTAAAACGTGTAAATACACAAGTCCGAAAGTTTTCAGGTTATTTTGAGGTTTCATACAAGTCTAGAGAACATGAGTGATAGCTCATCTTATAGCTTTTTTATCGGAGATTTAGAATCTCTAAAGAGAATTTGGAGCATCCTTAACTTTAGGAGCCATAAAGCTATCAGGTGAAACGTGTAAATACACAAGTTCGAAAGTTTTGAGATTATTTTGAGTTTTCGTACGGGCCTAGAGAAATTAAGTGATAGCTCATATTATAGATCGTCTATCGGAGATTCAGAATCTCTAAAGACAATTTGGAAACATCCTCAACTTTAGGAGCTATGAAGCTAGCAGGTGAAACGTGTAAATAGACAAGTTTAAAAGTTTTATGGTTATTTTGAGGTTTCGTACAGGTCTAGGGATATTGAGTGACAGCTCATCTTATAGCTTATTTATTTGGGATTCAGAATCTCTAAAGAGAATTTGGGGATATTCTTAACTTTAGGAGCCATGAAGCTAGCAGATAAAACGTGTAAATACCCAAGTATAAAAGTTTTATGGTTATTTTGAGGTTTCGTGCGGGTCTAGAGAAATTAAGTGACAGCTCATATTATAGATCGTCTATCGGAGATTCAGAATCTCTAAAGACAATTTGGAAACATCCTCAACTTTAGGAGCTATGAAGCTAGCAGGTGAAACGTGTAAATAGACAAGTTTAAAAGTTTTCTGGTTATTTTGAGGTTTCGTACAAGTCTAGAGAACATGAGTGATAGCTCATCTTATAGCTTTTTTATCGGAGATTCAGAATCTCTAAAGAGAATTTGGGGTTATCCTTAACTTTAGGATCCATGAAGCTAGCAGGTAAAACGTGTAAATACACAAGTTCGAAAGTTTTGAGGTTATTTTGAGGTTTTGTACAAGTCTAGAGAACATGAGTGATAGCACATCTTAGAGCTTATTTATCGCAGATTCAGAATCTCAAAAGAGAATTTGGGGACATCAACAACTTTAGGAGCTATCAAGCTAGCAGGTGAAACGTGTAAATACACAATTTAGAAAGTTTTGAGGTTTCGTACAGATCTTGAGAAATTGAGTGCTAGCTCATATTATAGCTTATCTATCGGAGATTCAGAATCTCTAAAGAGAATTGGGGGACATCCTTAACTTTAAACGTGTAAATACACAAGTTTAAAAGTTTTCTGGTTATTTTGAGGTTTCGTGCGGGTCTAGAGAAATTGAGTGGCAGCTCATCTTATAGCTTATTTATCGTAGATTTAGAATCTTGAAACAGAATTTGGGGACATTCTCAACTTTAAGAGCAATGAAGCTAGCAGATGAACGTGTAAATACACAAATTTATCCGTTTTGAGGTTGTTTTGATATGTTAAGATTTTGTACGGGACTAGAGACATGGAGTGGTAGCTCCTCTTATAGCTTATTTATCGTAGATTCAGAATCTCGAAATATAATTTGGGGACATCCTCAACTTTAGGAGTTATCAAGCTAGCAGGTGAAACGTGTAAATACACAAGTTTATACGTTTTGAGGTTATTTTGATATGTTAAGGTTTTGTACGGGACTAGAGACATAGTGTGATAGCTCCTCTTATAGCTTATTTATCGTAGATTCAGAATCTCGAAATAGAATTTGGGGACATCCTTAACTTTAGGAGCTATGAAGCTATCAGATGAAACGTGTAAATACACAAGTTCGAAAGATTTGATGTTCATTTTTTTGAAGTTTCGTACGGGTTTAGAGAAATTGAGTGATACGGGTCTAGAGAAATTGAGTGTTAGCTCATCTCATTGCTTATTTATTGGAGATTCAGAATCTCTAAAGGTATTTTGGGGATATCCTTAACTTTAGGAGCTATCAAGCTAGCAGATGAAACCTGTAAATACACAAGTTCAAAAGTTTTGAGGTTATTTTGAGGTTTCGTACGGGTCTAGAGAAATTTAGTGATTACTCATTTTATAGCCTATTTATTGGAGATTCAGAATCTCTAAAGAGAATTTGGAGGCATCCTTAACTGTAGGAGCCATGAAGCTAGCAGATGAAACGTGTAAATACACAAGTTCGAAAGTTTTGAGTTTATTTTGAGGTTTTGTACGGGTCTAGAGAAATTAAGTGATAGTTTTTTTTATAGCACATCTATCGAAGATTCCGAATCGCTAAAGAGAATTTGGGGACATCCTCAACTTTAGGAGCTATCAAGCTAGCAGATGAAACGTGTAAACACACAAGTTTGAAAGTTTTGAGGTTATTTTGAGGTTTTGTACGAGTCTAGAGAAATTGAGTGATAGCTCATCTCATAGTTTTTTTATCGGAGATTCAGAATCTCTAAAGAGAATATGGGGACATCCTTAACTTTAGGATCCATGAAGCTAGCAGTTAAAACGTGTAAATACACAAGTTCGAAAGTTTTGAGGTTATTTTGAGGTTTCGTACGAGTCTAGAGAATATGAGTGAAAACTCATCTTATAGCTTTTTTATCGGAGATTCCGAATCGCTAAAGAGAATTTGGGGACATCCTTAACTTTAAAAGCTATGAAGAAAGCAGATAAACGTGTAAATGCACCAGTATAAAAGTTTTCTGGTTATTTTGAGATTTTGTAAGGGTCTAGGGATATTGAGTGTAGGTTGGTTTTATAGCTTATTTATCGGAGATTCAGAATCTCAAGATAATTTGGAGACATCCTCAACTTTTGGAGCTATCGAGCTAGCAGATGAAACGTGTAAATACACAAGTTCATAGCTCATCTTATAGCTTATTTATTTGAGATTCAGAATATCTAAAGAGAATTTAGGGACATTCTTAACTTTAGGAGCCATGAAGCTAGCAGTTGAAATGTGTAAATACACAAATTTATACGTATAAGTTTATTTTGATATGTTGATGTTTCGTACGGGACTAGAGAAACAATGTGGTAGCTCCTCTTATAGGTTATTTATCGTAGATTCAGAATCTCAAAAGAGAATTTGGGGACATCCTTAACTTTAGGAGCTATGATGCTAGCAGATGAAACGTGTAAATACACAAGTTCGAAAGTTTTGAAGTTATTTTGAGGTTTCATACGGGTCAAGAGACATTGAGTAATAGGTCATCTTATAGCTTATTTATCGGAGATTCAGAATCTCGAAAGACAATTTGGGTCATCGTCAACTTTAAGAATTATCAAGCTAGCAGGTGAAACGTGTAAATACACAAATTTATACGTTTTGAGGTTATTTTGATATGATAAGGTTTTGTACGGGACTAGAGACATGGAGTGGTAGCTCCTCTTATAGCTTATTTATCGTAGATTTAGAATCTTGAAATAGAATTTGGGGATATCCTCAAATTTAGGAGCTATGAAGCTAGATGAAACGTGTAAATACACAAGTTCGAAAGTTTTTAGGATATTTTAAGGTTTCGTACGGGTCACGAGAAATTGAGTGATAACTCATCTTATAGCTTATTTTTTGGAGATTCAGAATCTCTAAAGAGAATTTGGGGACGTCCTTAACTTTAGAAGCTATGAAGCTAGAAGATGATTCGTGTAAATATACAAATTTATACGTTTTGAGGTTATTTTGATATGTTGAGGTTTTCTACGGGACTAGAGAAACGGAGTGGTAGCTCCTCTTATAGCTTATTTATCGTAGATTCAGAATCTCAAAAGAGAATTTGGGGACATCCTTAACTTTAGGAGCTATGATGCTAGCAGTTGAAACGTGTAAATACACAAGTTTGAAAGTTTTGAGGTTATTTTGAGGTTTCGTACGAGTCTACAGAAATTGAGTGATAGCTCATCTTATAGCTTTTTTATCGGAGATTCAGGATTTCTAAAGAGAATGTGGGGACATCCTTAACTTTAGGATCCATGAAGCTAGCAGGTAAAACGTGTAAATACACAAGTTCGAAAGTTTTGAGGTTATTTAGGGGTTTCGTACGAGTCTAGAGAATATTAGTGATAGCTCATCTTATAGCTTATTTATTCGAGATTCAGAATCTCTAAAGAGAATTTAGGGACATTCTTAACTTTAGGAGCCATGAAGCTAGCAGTTGAAACGTGTATATACACAAATTTATACGTTTTGAGGTTATTTTGATATGTTAAGGTTTCGTACGGGACTAGAGACATGGAGTGGTAGCTCCTCTTATAAGTCATTTATCGTAGATTCAGAATCTCGAAAGAGAATTCGGGGACATCCTCAACTTTAGAAGCTATGATGCTAGCAGATGAAACGTGTAAATACACAAGTTCGAAAGTTTTTAGGTTATTTTAAGGTTTTGTACGGGTCTCGAGAAATTGAGTGATGACTCATCTTATAGCTTATTTTTTGGAGATTCAGAATCTCTAAAGAGAATTTGGGGACATCCGTAACTTTAGGAGCTATGAAGCTAGCAGATGAAACGTGTAAATATAAAAATTTATACGTTTGGAGGTTATTTTGATATGTTGAGGTTTTCTACGGGACTAGAGCAATGAAGTGGTAGCTCCTCTTATAGCTTATTTATCGTAGATTCAGAATCTTAAAAGAGAATTTGGGGACATCCTTAACTTTAGGATCCATGAAGCTAGCAGATGAAACGTGTAAATACACAAGTTCGAAAGTTTTGAGTTTATTTTGAGGTTTCGTACGGGTCTAGAGAAATTGAGTGATATCTCATCTTATAGCTTATTTATTTGAGATTCAGAATCTCTAAAGAAAATGTGGAAACATCCTTAACTTTAGGAGCTATCAAGCTAGCAGGTAAAACGTGTAAATACACAAGTTCGAAAGTTTTGAGGTTATTTAGGGGTTTCGTACGAGTCTAGAGAATATTAGTGATAGCTCATCTTATAGCTTATTTATTTGGGATTCAAAATCTCTAAAGAGAATTTAGGGACATTCTTAACTTTAGGAGCCATGAAGCTAGCAGTTGAAACGTTTAAATACACAAATTTATACGTTTTGAGGTTATTTTGATATGTTAAGGTTTCGTACGGGACTAGAGACTACCAAAAATCCACAAAAACGATGTGCCTCTTCGTCCCATTGTCAGTACTATAGGCTCACCAACATACAAACTCTTGCAACCCCACATCGGACTAACGGATTCGTATGTAAGAGACTCCACCCACTTTATCGAGAAGATCAAAAACATCGTCATGGACGAGAAAGACATCTTAGTTAGCTTTGATGTTGTGTCTTTGTTCACGAAGGTACCTTTGGCCGAGGCAATGAGGGAAGTCATTTATCGTAGATTCAGAATCTCAAAAGAGAATTTGGGGACATCCTCAACTTTAGAAGCTATGATGCTAGCAGATGAAATGTGTAAATACACAAGTTCGAAAGTTTTTAGGCTATTTTAAGGTTTCGTACGGGTCTCGAGAAATTGAGTAATAACTCATCTTATAGCTTATTTTTTGGAGATTCAGAATCTCTAAAGAGAATTTGGGGACGTCCTTAACATTAGGAGCTATGAAGCTAGAAGATGATTCGTGTAAATATACAAATTTATACGTTTTGAGGTTATTTTAATATGTTGAGGTTTTCTACGGGACTAGAGAAGCGGAGTGGTAGCTCCTCTTATAGCTTATTTATCGTAGATTTAGAATCTGAAAATAGAATTTGGGGACATCCTTAACTTTAGGAGCTTTCAAGCTAGCAGATGAAACGTGTAAATACACAAGTTCAAAAGTTTTGAGGTTATTTTGAGGTTTCGTACGGGTCTAGAGAAATTGAGTGATTACTCATCTTATAGCTTATTTACTGGAGATTCAGAATCTCTAAAGAGAATTTGGGGACATCCTTAACTTTAGGAGCTATGAAGCTAGCAGTTGAAACGTGTAAATACACAAGTTCGAAAGTTTTGAGGTTATTTTGAGGTTTCGTACGGGTTTAGAGAAATTGAGTGATAGCTCATATTATAGCTTATCTATCGGAGATTCAGAATCTCTAAAGAGAATTTGGAGACATCCTTAATTTTAGGAGCTATGAACTAGCAGATAAAACGTGTAAATACACAAGTTTAAAAGGTTTTAGGTTATTTTGAGGTTTTGTACAAGTCTAGAGAAATTGAGCGATAGCTCATCTTATAGCTTATTTATCGTTGATTCAGAATCTCTAAAGAGAATTTGGGACATCCTTAAAATTAGGAGCTATAAAGCTAGAAGTTGAAACGTGTAAATACAAAAACTTATACGTTTGGGGTTATTTTGATATGTTGAGGTTTCGTACGGGTCTAGAGAAACGGAGTGGTAGCTCCTCTTATAGCTTATTTGTCGGAGATTCAGAATCTTTAAAGAGAATTTCAGGACATCCTTAACTTTAGAAGCTATCAAGCTAGCAGATGAAACGTGTAAATACACAAGTTTGAAAGTTTTGAGGTTTTTTTGAGGTTTCGTACGAGTCTAGAGAAATTGAGTGATAGCTCATCTTATAGCTTTTTTATCGGAGATTCAGAATCTCTAAAGAGAAATTGGGGATATTCTTAACTTTAGGATCCATGAAGCTATCAGGTGAAACGTGTAAATACACAAGTTCGAAAGTTTTGAGATTATTTTGAGTTTTCGTACGGGTCTAGAGAAAGTAAGTGATAGCTTATATTATAGATCGTCTATCGGAGATTCAGAGTCTCTAAAGACAATTTGGAAACATCCTCAACTTTAGGAGCTACGAAGCTAGCAGGTGAAACGTGTAAATAGACAAGTTTAAAAGTTTTATGGTTATTTTGAGGTTTCGTACAGGTCTAGGGATATTGAGTGACAGCTCATCTTATAGCTTATTGATTTGGGATTCAGAATCTTTAAAGAGAATTTGGGGACATCCTCAACTTTAGGAGCTATCAAGCTAGCAGGTGAAACGTGTAAATACACAATTTAGAAAGTTTTGAGGTTTCGTACAGATCTTGAGAAATTGAGTGATAGCTCATATTATAGCTTATCTATCGGAGATTCAGAATCTCTAAAGAGAATTGGGGGACATCCTTAACTTTAAGAGCTATAAAGCTAGCAGATGAAACGTGTAAATACACAAGTTTAATAGTTTTCTGGTTATTTTGAGGTTTCGTGCGGGTCTAGAGAAATTGAGTGGCAGCTCACCTTATAGCTTATTTATCGTAGATTTAGAATCTTGAAACAGAATTTGGGGACATCCTCAACTTTAAGAGCAATGAAGCTAGCAGATGAACGTGTAAATACACAAATTTATCCGTTTTGAGGTTTGCTTCGTCCCGGCGTTTAGTTTTAAGATATAAAATTTAGAGACATTTATCTAAATTAGAATACTTTTTATTTTCTTTTTTTTGCTAGAGTTATGCTAAAACTTTATACTTAAAGTTACTTTTATTTCTTGGTTTAACCTAATTTAGTTACTAAGATATGCCTTGCCTACAAAAAGGGTAAAAATTTGAATTTGCGCGGTGAATTATATGCTCAAGAATGCATTGACTTTACTTTATTATTTTTGCTTTTTCTACCTTGAGTATATCCATTTTCCATCCTTTTTTAATTTAAGTTTTCCCTAATTTTATACATACCTTACTGCTGTATTGCTACATATAGCAGTGCTCCAAAGTCCGTCTTGCTATACGGATCTCATGCGAATATTTGGGGTACTCTCCATACCAGTGATATATATTGATCGCCAAGTGAAATCACATGCGTGTTTTTTAAGACCGCGGTCGTGTATAAACATTTTATGGATTGCTTTGATGTGCTACTGCTACTACTTTGATTGGAATTATTTGGATTCGACTGTGCAGTTGTCCATGTACCACGTTCCTTTCATCCAAGGGTAAGTCAAAGTGTTTTTGAGCTGCGTTTCTTTACATTTTTTACTTATTCCCTATGCTACTATTCCTAACTAAGAACACAAAAGTGTAACCTAAGAGTGGGAACTATTGGACTGGAGATCCCTATTGCTACAGTTCGGTTGGTTTGTTGACTTTTTCATGCGAAAGACGTCTCGACCGACCATTTTTTGGTCCTTCGAGCCGGATTTCCCGTTCTGCGTAATAGGTGCTCTCAGAGTTGCATAATTGTGTTTGAAGTTAGGACTTTACTTTGCGTCTTTTTGAGACAAGGCATATCTTAGGTTTTACATTTTATCTACGGTGTGTCTATTGTACGTTGCACGTACCAACTTGCATTGCATTTTTTATTTGTGCAATATACAAATTGCATACAAATTTTTTTTTCAAAATTAAAAATTATTGCGCTGTCGATGTATGTAAGGCTTGCGTTTCCTTGCGTACCTACACAAATTCAGAAACTCTTATCAGTTGCTAAATTTTTTGTGCATATTTATTAGCATTTATACTTTTTGCTAAAAACTTGCTGTTCTTTACTCGATATTTGCTAAAAGCCGCTGGCCTTTTAATATTGCTTTGAATCTTGGTTTACGAGGGAATTTGAAAAGTAGTACGATATATTTTTTAAATTTGCTTCCCTTGTTAACTATTGCTTTACTTTACACTTTAACCTTTTAAAATGGTAAACGATACCGAAAAAAAGGTAAGCTCGGCTAAGGCCTTGCGTCAAACTGCAATCAATCAGTTGAGTGTGCTTGAACACTATGCCAATCAGGCGAAAACAAATCCAGCTGCTCACACAAAGTTTAAAGTTAACTTTAAAAAACTTTCTTCTTGTTGTAAGAGCTTTGAAAAGCATCATAATGCTTTACTGATCTTGATTTCAGACGATTCTGAAGCTCTGGAAGCTCAGAATAAAATACAAAAAGATTTTTTGGATAGATGCGTAGAGGTTGAGGCTTTGCACTATGATTTATTTGAGGTGGAGGCTGAAGAAATAAATCGAAGCCACAATGAGGTAAATAATCAAACAATAATTTTTCCGGAACCAGAATTTTCTCTTCCCAAGTTAAATGTCCCTCCTTTTTCGGGCGATGTTGAGGAGTTTCCAAGCTTTATTGAGATTTACAATGCGGTTGTACATACGCGTAAGAGCTCGGACATTGAGAAGTTTAAATATTTACGTACGATTTTAAGAGGCCCTGCTTTAAATTTAATTAAAAATATACCTCTTGAAGGAAATAATTATTTACTTTGCTACGATACGCTGATTTCCAGATATGACAATAAGCGCTTGCGTGCGGTTTCTTACTGGAAATCTATCGAAAACTCACCTCGGCTATCCAATGATGACGTTTTAGAATTGCGCAAAATGCTAGATACGTTCAAGGAAAACCTTGATTGCTTAAAAAATATGGGATATGCGACCCATAGTTGGTGCTTTATTACTGCGAACATGCTTTTGTATCGATTAGATCCCGGAACGCGTAAGTTATTTGAACAAAATCACGCTTCTAATTTAATGCCAAAATACGAAGATATTTACAAATTTTTAGAGCAACATTGCACGTCTCTTGAATCTTTATCTTTGTCTATGAAACAAGATAATGTTCAAAACTCACGACCAGGGAACTTCTCGAGATCCCCCCGTAATCCACGAAATAAAACAGTTTTACTTGCAAACAGACAGTCACAAAAAACTCCAAATTCCAAACAAAACACGTGTTTCTACTGCAAAGCAAAAAATACACATCTGATTTTTAGCTGTGAATCTTTTTTAGTGAAACCAATTCAAGAACGCATTGAGTTTATTAGAAATAATAAGGGATGCACCAACTGCATGGCTAGTTTTCATCAAGTAAACTCGTGCACTTCACAAAAAAGATGTAGATTTTGTTTTTTAAATCACCACAGTCTTTTATGCCTAAAAAATAACTCCCCAGCTTCGGTGATTGCTTCTTCTTCTGTGACGTCTAGTGGATCACAAACTAACCCCGTAGAAAATCAGATTACTGAAAATAAATCTATTCACGCGGTTACTGTGCTTGGCGACTATGAAACGTTGCTTTGCACTGCTTTGCTGCACATCCGTGATGCATACGGAAATTGGCACGACGTACGCGCCATCTTGGATAATGGCGCCATGTGCTCCTTTATAACGAAAAAATGTGCGAATGCACTCGGACTTCCTAAATCCAACATTTCGCTTAATGTAAACGGTTTAGGAGATATGTCTACTACGGCGCGCCATGCGGTGCATTGTAAAATTGCTGCTATCGATAATAAATCGAAAATTTTTAGTCTAGAACCTGTATTAATAGACCAAGTTTGCGATAAAATGCCAAGTGTATCTTTTAACCAAAATTCTTTGCACTACTTAACTGGTCTAAAATTAGCTGATCCCAGTTGGTATAATCAAGCTGGAATTCAGCTTCTTATTGGCGCGGACCTTTATGGATCACTTTTAGAAGAAGGTAGACTTTATTTCGGTCCAGACACCCCCTCTTGTATTAATACAGTCTTCGGATGGACTTTGCTCGGAAAAATGCCTCTGCAAAATGCTGCTTTTGCATCAAAAAGTATTTCTACTTTTATGGCAACTATTTCCACTCCTGATTTAAATAATACCTTGCAAAAATTCTGGGAGTTGGAAGAGGTTCCTACGGTGGAGAAAAATTCACCTTCAGATATTTTTTGCGAAAAATATTTTGAAAAAACTACTATACGCGATGTGGACGGTAAATACACCGTTTCGTTGCCTTTTAAAATCAATCCCGTTGATTTCGGCGATACCCGAACCCTTGCTTTGCGTCGGTTGTACTCGCTTGAAAAACGTTTACTAAATGATAAAAAATTATTTACTTCTTACTCACAAGTAATGCAAGAATACTTGGATATGGGTCACATGCGTGCAGTTTCACCCCCTAATAACTCAGAAATTCATGAATATTTTTATATTGCTCACCATGCGGTTATAAAAGAAAGCTCGAGTAGCACGCCTGTTCGTCTTGTCTTTGACGCATCGAGTCATTCTTTAAATAAGCCTAGCCTAAATCAAGCCCTTCACACGGGTCCTAAACTACAAGGAGATTTAGTTAAAATTTTGCTTAATTTTCGGCTACATAAATATTGTTTTGTTAGCGATATTTCTAAAATGTACAGAATGATAAATGTGGAGGAAAATCAACATAAATACCAACGAATTTTATGGCGTTTTAATTCTGAAGAATCGGGGCAAGATTACGAATTAAAAACTTGGACTTTCGGGGTAAACTGTTCTCCATATTTAGCAATTCGAACCTTGCTTAAATTAGCCGATGATTATCAAGACTTACCGTTGGCTTCTGCGATTTTAAAGGACAGCGCCTATATAGACGACTGCGTAGTAAGTTGCAATGATTTTGATCAAATCATGCTTATGAAAAATCAATTGAGTTATTAGGGCGAGGTGGATTTGAACTGAAAAAATGGGCATCAAACGAACCCAAATTGCTTGCAGACTTGCCTGCAACCCACATACAAACCAAAGACTTTTCTTTGGATCGAGAGGATGCAAACTCTCTAAAAATTTTAGGCTTGAGGTGGAACCCTCAAAGTGATAACTTTTTTTATTCTTTTAATTATAATACAAAAATTTGCACTAAGCGTAATTTGCTTAGTACCCTTGCGAAATGCTTTGACCCTTTAGGTTTTCTTACACCGGTTACGTTTTTTGCAAAAAATTTAATCCAGTACTTATGGTTTATAAAGTTAGATTGGGATCAGTTAGCACCCCCGGAAATAATTTCCAAGTGGAAAAAATTCGAGGAAGAACTCAAATTATTTTCTGATTTTTATATCCCAAGAATGATTGATCTCTCTAATTTTCAATTTTGTCAAATTGTTGGATTTAGCGATGCATCCGAGCGCGGTATGTGTGCGGCGGTTTATTTTCGTATTGTTTATCAAAACGGAGATATTAAAACGTATTTTGTGTGCGCAAAATCGAAAGTCGCTCCCATAAAAAGAATCAGTATTCCCCGTTTGGAGCTCTGTGCGGCAGTTTTGCTAGCTAAACTCATTCAATTTATTCAAAATACTTTTGCTAATAAAATTGCTTTTCAAAATACCATTGCTTTTACGGATAGTATGGTTGCGCTCTCTTGGATCAAAGGATCACCACATGCGTGGCGCACTTTTGTATCCAACCGAGTCACATACATACAAGAAAAAATTCAGCCTTGCGATTGGAACCATGTTCCTTCTGAATTAAACGCCGCGGACCCCGGGTCACGTGGTCTATTGCCTGCAGATTTAATTAATTGTTCCCTTTGGTGGCAAGGACCCGAGTTCCTTTGTAAGCCACAAGAGATATGGGATTTTACTAAAAATAATATTACTACACCCAAAGAAGCTCTCGAAGAGGAGCGAAAATTGGTGTTTGCTGCAACAATTGAACCAAATTTTTTGGATTGTCTGCTTAACAAATTTTCAAATTTTTTGCGTTTAATTAGACTTGTTGCTTTTATACTACGTTTTATTCACAATCTTCGCGCGCGTAAATTTAATAATGAGAAAATTATTATTAATTCTACGTGGTTAATACAATATGAGTTACAAAATGCAATATTTGTGCTTATAAAACACGTGCAAAATAAATATTTTCAAAACGAGATTTCTTTACTTGTCGATAATAAACCGTTGCCAAAGGTTTTTAGAAAATTAAATCCGTTTTTGGATCAAAATGATATTTTACGCGTTGGCGGAAGATTATGCAATTCGGAATTAGATTATGACAAAAAATTTCCTATACTTTTACCCGGTGATTCTCAATTTACAAAGTTATTGATTGCGCATACTCACGAGAAACATATGCATACCGGCATAAACACGACTTTATTTTTACTTTTTCAAAATTATTGGATTTTTGCAGCTAAAAGGCATATAAGAAAAATAATTTCGCGTTGTTCTACATGCTGGCGCACGCGCCCCAGTAATTATCAACCCCCTGCTGGTAATTTGCCAAAATTTCGCGTTTCACAAGCAAAAGCTTTTCAACACGTTGGCGTTGATCTTACGGGAAGTTTTGCTATTACAATGAGCCGCATGCGCGGTGCAAAACGACTTAAGGCTTATGTCGTTCTATTTATTTGCGGTTGTACGAAGGCGGTACACTTAGAAATTGTGTCAGACTTATCGGCAGACGCTTTTATGGCAGCATTCCGACGTTTTATTGCCAGAAGAGGACGCGTGGAAGTAGTCTACTCGGATAACGCGTCAAATTTTACGCTTTCTGCTAAAATGCTTAACCAGATGTTTGCTGAAGTTGCTAATCGCGAATCAATTCGTTGGCACTTCAACCCTCCATCCGCACCCCACATGGGCGGTTTGTGGGAAAGTAACATCAAAAGTGCAAAGTCTCATTTACTACGAGTAATTGGAGAACAGGTGCTTACTTTTGAGGAGCTTTATACTGTGGTTACGCAAGTAGAAGCTATCCTCAACTCTAGGCCTTTGTGTCCAGTCAGCACAGATCCAAATGATTTGACTGCACTGACGCCCGGTCATTTCCTTAGCCTGGAACCACTTACGACTGTTCCAGACCTCGATTTTGACCAAGTGCCTTTAAATAGGCTTTCTCGGTGGCAGTTGCTGCAAAAACTGCATCGCGATTTTTGGCGTAGATGGCACAGAGATTACTTACACACATTGCAACAGCACGCTAAAGTGAATCAAGACAAAATTGATCCCATTGCGATTGATACGATGGTTTTGATCAAAGATGATCAAACCACTCCCTTAAATTGGGTATTGGGACGAGTAGTAGGATTGCACCCTGGTACTGATAATGTAGTAAGAGTTGCTACAGTTAAAACCTCCAAAGGTTTATTCAAGAGGCCTTTGGTGAAATTGTGCCCTCTCCCTAATGCTTAGTTCAGAAAATACCATACCCTGGGTATTTTCAGGGGGGCCGGAATGCTTCGTCCCGGCGTTTAGTTTTAAGATATAAAATTTAGAGACATTTATCTAAATTAGAATACTTTTTATTTTATTTTTTTTGCTAGAGTTATGCTAAAACTTTATACTTAAAGTTACTTTTATTTCTTGGTTTAACCTAATTTAGTTACTAAGATATGCCTTGCCTACAAAAAGGGTAAAAATTTGAATTTGCGCGGTGAATTATATGCTCAAGAATGCATTGACTTTACTTTATTATTTTTGCTTTTTCTACCTTGAGTATATCCATTTTCCATCCTTTTTTAATTTAAGTTTTCCCTAATTTTATACATACCTTACTGCTGTATTGCTACATATAGCAGTGCTCCAAAGTCCGTCTTGCTATACGGATCTCATGCGAATATTTGGGGTACTCTCCATACCAGTGATATATATTGATCGCCAAGTGAAATCACATGCGTGTTTTTTAAGACCGCGGTCGTGTATAAACATTTTATGGATTGCTTTGATGTGCTACTGCTACTACTTTGATTGGAATTATTTGGATTCGACTGTGCAGTTGTCCATGTACCACGTTCCTTTCATCCAAGGGTAAGTCAAAGTGTTTTTGAGCTGCGTTTCTTTACATTTTTTACTTATTCCCTATGCTACTATTCCTAACTAAGGACACAAAAGTGTAACCTAAGAGTGGGAACTATTGGACTGGAGATCCCTATTGCTACAGTTCGGTTGGTTTGTTGACTTTTTCATGCGAAGGACGTCTCGACCGACCAAGGTTGTTTTGATATGTTAAGATTTTGTACGGGACTAGAGACATGGAGTGGTAGCTCCTCTTATAGCTTATTTATCGTAGATTCAGAATCTCGAAATATAATTTGGGGACATCCTCAACTTTAGCAATTATCAAGCTAGCAGGTGAAACGTGTAAATACACAAGTTTATACGTTTTGAGATTATTTTGATATGTTAAGGTTTTGTACGGGACTAGAGACATAGAGTGGTGGCTCCTCTTATAGCTTATTTATCGTAGATTCAGAATCTCGAAATAAAATTTGGGGACATCCTTAACTTTAGGAGCTATAAAGCTATCAGATGAAACGTGTAAATACACAAGTTCGAAAGTTTTGATGTTCATTTATTTGAAGTTTCGTACGGGTTTAGAGAAATTGAGTGATACGAGTCTAGAGAAATTGAGTGATAGCTCATCTCATTGCTTATTTATTGGAGATTCAGAATCTCTAAAGGTATTTTGGGGATATCCTTAACTTTAGGAGCTATCAAGCTAGCAGATGAAACGTGTAAATACACAAGTTCAAAAGTTTTGAGGTTATTTTGATGTTTCGTACGGGTCTAGAGAAATTGAGTGATTACTCATTTTATAGCTTATTTATTGGAGATTCGGAATCTCTAAAGAGAATTTGGGGGCATCCTTAACTGTAGGAGCCATGAAGCTAGCAGATGAAACGTGTAAATACACAAGTTTGAAAGTTTTGAGGTTATTTTGAGGTTTTGTACGGGTCTAGAGAAATTAAGTGATAGTTCCTTTTATAGCATATCTATCGAAGATTCCGAATCGCTAAAGAGAATTTGGGGACATCCTCAACTTTAGGAGCTATCAAGCTAGCAGATGAAACGTGTAAACACACAAGTTTGAAAGGTTTGAGGTTATTTTGAGGTTTTCTACGAGTCTAGAGAAATTGAGTGATAGCTCATCTCATAGTTTTTTTATCGGAGATTCAGAATCTCTAAAGAGAATATGGGGACATCCTTAACTTTAGGATTCCTGAAGCTAGCAGGTAAAACGTGTAAATACACAAGTTCGAAAGTTTTGAGGTTATTTTGAGGTTTCGCACGAGTCTAGAGAATATGAGTGAAAGCTCATCTTATAGCTTTTTTATCGGAGATTCCGAATCGCTAAAGAGAATTTGGGGACATCCTTAACTTTAAAAGCTATGAAGATAGCAGATAAAACGTGTAAATGCACCAGTATAAAAGTTTTCTGGTTATTTTGAGATTTTGTACGGGTCTAGGGATATTGAGTGTAGGCTCTTCTTATAGCTTATTTATCGCAGATTTAGAATCTCAAAAGAGAATTTGGGGACATCCTTAACTTTAGGAGCTATGATGCTAGCAGATGAAACGTGTAAATACACAAGTTCGAAAGTTTTGAGGTTATTTTGAGGTTTCATACGGGTCCAGAGACATTGAGTAATAGGTCATCTTATAGCTTATTTATCGGAGATTCAGAATCTCGAAAGACAATTTGGGTCATTGTCAACTTTAAGAATTATCAAGCTAGCAGGTGAAACGTGTAAATACACAAATTTATACGTTTTGAGGTTATTTTGATATGATAAGGTTTTGTACGGGACTAGAGACATGGAGTGGTAGCTCCTCTTATAGCTTATTTATCGTAGATTTAGAATCTTGAAACAGAATTTGGGGACATCCTCAAATTTAGGAGCTATGAAGCTAGATGAAACGTGTAAATACACAAGTTCGAAAGTTTTTAGGTTTTTTTAAGGTTTCGTACGGGTCTCGAGAAATTGAGTGATAACTCATCTTATAGCTTATTTTTTGGAGATTCAGACTCTCGAAAGAGAATTTGGGGACATCCTTAACTTTAAGAGCTATGAAACTAGCAGATGAAACGTGTAAATATACAAATTTATACGTTTTGAGGACATTTTAATATGTTGAGGTTTCCTACGGGACTAGAGAAATGAAGTCGTAGCTCCTCTTATAGCTTATTTATCGTAGATTCAGAATCTCAAAAGGGAATTTGGGGACATCCTTAACTTTAGGAGCCATGAAGCTAGCAGGTGAAACGTGTAAATACACAAGTTCGAAAGTTTTGAGGTTATTTTGAGGTTTCGTACGGATCTTGAGAAATTGAGTAATAGCTCATATTATAGCATATCTATCGGAGATTCAGAATCTCTAAAGAGAAATGGAGGACATCCTTAACTTTAGGAGCTATGAAGCTAGGAGCTGAAACGTGTAAATACAAAAGTTTAAAAGTTTTCTGTTTATTTTAAGGTTTCGTGCGGGTCTAGAGAAATTGAGTGGCAGCTCCTCTTATAGCTTATTTATCGTAGATTCAGAATCTCGAAATAGAATTTGGGGACATCTTTAACTTTAGGAGCTATGACGTGTAAATACATAAGTTCGAAAGTTTTGAGGTTATTTTGAGGTTTCGTACGGATCTTGAGAAATTGAGTGATAGCTCATATTATAGCTTATTTATCGTAGATTTAGAATCTTGAAATAGAATTTGGGGACATCCTCAATTTTAGGAGCTATGAAGCTAGCAGCTAAAACGTGTAAATACACAAATTTATCCGTTTTGAGGTTGTTTTGATATGTTAAGATTTTGTACTTTAGAGACATAAGGTGATAGTTCCTCTTATTGCCTATTTATCGTAGATTCAGAATCTCGAAATGTAATTTGGGGACATCCTCAACTTTAGGAATTATAAAGCTAGCAGCTGTTAAGGTTTTGTACGGGACTAGAGACATGGAGTGGTAGCTCCTCTTATAGCTTATTTATCGTAGATTCAGAATCTCGAAATAGAATTTGGGGACATCCTTAACTTTAGCAGCTATGAAGCTATGAGATGAAACGTGTAAATACACAAGTTCGAAAGTTTTGAGGTTATTTTGAGGTTTCGTACGGTTCTAGAGAAATTAAGTGATAGCTCATATTATAGATCGTCTATCGGAGATTCAGAATCTCTAAAGAAAATTTGGAAACATCCTTAACTTTAGGAGCTCTGAAGCTAGCAGCTGAAACGTGTAAATACACAAGTTCGAAAGTTTTGAGGTTATTTTGAGTTTTCGTACGGGTCTAGAGAAATTGTGTGACAGCTCGTCTTATAGATTATTTATCGTAGTTTCAGAATCTCTAAAGAGAATTTGGAGACATCCTTAACTTTAGGAGCTCTGAAGCTAGCAGTTGAAACGTGTAAATACACAAGTTTGAAAGTTTTGAGGTTATTTTGAGTTTTCGTACGGGACTAGAGAAATTGAGTAAATGCTCATCTTATAGCTTACTTATCAAAGATTCAGAATCTCAAAAGAGAATTTGAAGACATACTTAACTTTAGGAGCTATGAAGCTAGCAGATAAAACGTGAAAATACACAAATTTATACGTTTTGAGGTTATTTTGATATGTTAAGGTTTCGTACGGGACTAGAGACATGGAGTGGTAGCTTCTTTTATAGCTTATTTATCGTAGATTCAGAATCTCAAAAAAGAATTTGGGGACATCCTCAACTTTAGGAGCTATCAAGCTAGCAGATGAAACGTGTAAATACACAAGTTCAAAAGTTTTGAGGTTATTTTGAAGTTTCGTACGGGTCCAGAGAAATTGAGTGATAGTGAGCTTATCTATCGGAGAATCAGAATCTCTAAAGACAATTTGGAGACATCCTTAACTTTAGAAGCTGTGAAGCTAGCAGATAAAACGTGTAAATACACAAGTTTAAAAGTTTTTAGGTTATTTTGAGGTTTTGAACGGGTCTAGAGAAATTGAGTGATTACTTATTTTATAGCTTATTTATTGGAGATTCAGAATCTCTAAAGAGAATTTGGGTGCATCCTTAACTGTAGGAGCCATGAAGCTAGCCGTTGAAACGTGTAAATACACAAGTTCGAAAGTTTTGAGGTTATTTTGAGGTTTCGTACGGGTTTAGAGAAATTGAGTGATAGCTCATATTATAGCTTATCTATCGGAGATTCAGAATCTCTAAAGAGAATTTGGAGACATCCTTAATTTTAGGAGCTATGAACTAGCAGATAAAACGTGTAAATACACAAGTTTAAAAGGTTTTAGGTTATTTTGAGGTTTTGTACAAGTCTAGAGAAATTGAGCGATAGCTCATCTTATAGCTTATTTATCGTTGATTCAGAATCTCTAAAGAGAATTTGGGACATCCTTAAAATTAGGAGCTATAAAGCTAGAAGTTGAAACGTGTAAATACAAAAACTTATACGTTTGGGGTTATTTTGATATGTTGAGGTTTCGTACGGGTCTAGAGAAACGGAGTGGTAGCTCCTCTTATAGCTTATTTGTCGGAGATTCAGAATCTCTAAAGAGAATTTCAGGACATCCTTAACTTTAGGAGCTATCAAGCTAGCAGATGAAACGTGTAAATACACAAGTTTGAAAGTTTTGGGGTTTTTTTGAGGTTTCGTACGAGTCTAGAGAAATTGAGTGATAGCTCATCTTATAGCTTTTTTATCGGAGATTCAGAATCTCTAAAGAGAAATTGGGGATATTCTTAACTTTAGGATCCATGAAGCTAGCAGGTAAAACATGTAACTACAAAAGTTAGAAAGTTTTGAAGTTATTTTGAGGTTTCGTACAATTCTAGAGAACATGAGTTATAGCTCATCTTATAGCTTTTTTATCGGAGATTTAGAATCTCTAAAGAGAATTTGGGGCATCCTTAACTTTAGGAGCCATGAAGCTATCAGGTGAAACGTGTAAATACACAAGTTCGAAAGTTTTGAGATTATTTTGAGTTTTCGTACGGGTCTAGAGAAATTAAGTGATAGCTCATATTATAGATCGTCTATCGTAGATTCAGAATCTCTAAAGACAATTTGGAAACATCCTCAACTTTAGGAGCTACGAAGCTAGCAGGTGAAACGTGTAAATAGACAAGTTTAAAAGTTTTATGGTTATTTTGAGGTTTCGTACAGGTCTAGGGATATTGAGTGATAGCTCATCTTATAGCTTATTTATTTGGGATTCAGAATCTCTAAAGAGAATTTGGGGACATCCTCAACTTTAGGAGCTATCAAGCTAGCAGGTGAAACGTGTAAATACACAATTTAGAAAGTTTTGAGGTTTCGTACAGATCTTGAGAAATTGAGTGATAGTTCATATTATAGCTTATCTATCGGAGATTCAGAATCTCTAAAGAGAATTGGGGGACATCCTTAAAATTAGGAGCTATAAAGCTAGAAGTTGAAACGTGTAAATACAAAAACTTATACGTTTGGGGTTATTTTGATATGTTGAGGTTTCGTACGGGTCTAGAGAAACGGAGTGGTAGCTCCTCTTATAGCTTATTTGTCGGAGATTCAGAATCTCTAAAGAGAATTTCAGGACATCCTTAACTTTAGGAGCTATCAAGCTAGCAGATGAAACGTGTAAATACACAAGTTTGAAAGTTTTGAGGTTTTTTTGAGGTTTCGTACGAGTCTAGAGAAATTGAGTGATAGCTCATCTTATAGCTTTTTTATCGGAGATTCAGAATCTCTAAAGAGAAATTGGGGATATTCTTAACTTTAGGATCCATGAAGCTAGCAGGTAAAACATGTAACTACAAAAGTTAGAAAGTTTTGAGGTTATTTTGAGGTTTCGTACAATTTTAGAGAACATGAGTGATAGCTCATCTTATAGCTTTTTTATCGGAGATTTAGAATCTCTAAAGAGAATTTGGGGCATCCTTAACTTTAGGAGCCATGAAGCTATCAGGTAAAACGTGTAAATACACAAGTTCGAACGTTTTGAGATTATTTTGAGTTTTCGTACGGGTCTAGAGAAATTAAGTGATAGCTCATATTATAGATCGTCTATCGGAGATTCAGAATCTCTAAAGACAATTTGGAAACATCCTCAACTTTAGGAGCTATGAAGCTAGCAGGTGAAACGTGTAAATAGACAAGTTTAAAAGTTTTATGGTTATTTTGAGGTTTCGTACAGGTCTAGGGATATTGAGTGACAGCTCATCTTATAGCTTATTTATTTGGGATTCAGAATCTCTAAAGATAATTTGGGGACATTCTTAACTTTAGGAGCCATGAAGCTGGCAGATAAAACGTGTAAATACCCAAGTATAAAAGTTTTATGGTTATTTTGAGGTTTCGTGCGGGTCTAGAGAAATTAAGTGACAGCTCATATTATAGATCGTCTATCGGAGATTCAGAATCTCTAAAGACAATTTGGAAACATCCTCAACTTTAGGAGCTATGAAGCTAGCAGGTGAAACGTGTAAATAGACAAGTTTAAAAGTTTTCTGGTTATTTTGAGGTTTCGTACAAGTCTAGAGAACATGAGTGATAGCTCGTCTTATAGCTTATTTATCGCAGATTCAGAATCTCAAAAGAGAATTTGGGGACATCCTCAACTTTAGGGGCTATCAAGCTAGCAGGTGAAACGTGTAAATACACAATTTAGAAAGTTTTGAGGTTTCGTACAGATCTTGAGAAATTGAGTGATAGCTCATATTATAGCTTATCTATCGGAGATTCAGAATCTCTAAAGAGAATTGGGGGACATCCTTAACTTTAAGAGCTATAAAGCTAGCAGATGAAACGTGTAAATACACAAGTTTAATAGTTTTCTGGTTATTTTGAGGTTTCGTGCGGGTCTAGAGAAATTGAGTGGCAGCTCACCTTATAGCTTATTTATCGTAGATTTAGAATCTTGAAACAGAATTTGGGGACATCCTCAACTTTAAGAGCAATGAAGCTAGCAGATGAACGTGTAAATACACAAATTTATCCGTTTTGAGGTTGTTTTGATATGTTAAGATTTTGTACGGGACTAGAGACATGGAGTGGTAGCTCCTCTTATAGCTTATTTATCGTAGATTCAGAATCTCGAAATATAATTTGGGGACATCCTCAACTTTAGCAATTATCAAGCTAGCAGGTGAAACGTGTAAATACACAAGTTTATACGTTTTGAGATTATTTTGATATGTTAAGGTTTTGTACGGGACTAGAGATATAGAGTGGTGGCTCCTCTTATAGCTTATTTATCGTAGATACAGAATCTCGAAATAGAATTTGGGGACATCCTTAACTTTAGGAGCTATAAAGCTATCAGATGAAACGTGTGAATACACAAGTTCGAAAGTTTTGATGTTCATTTTTTTGAAGTTTCGTACGGGTTTAGAGAAATTGAGTGATACGGGTCTAGAGAAATTGAGTGATAGCTCATCTCATTGCTTATTTATTGGAGATTCAGAATCTCTAAAGGTATTTTGGGGATATCCTTAACTTTAGGAGCTATCAAGCTAGCAGATGAAACGTGTAAATACACAAGTTCGAAAGTTTTGAGGTTATTTTGAGGTTTTGTACGGGTCTAGAGAAATTAAGTGATAGTTCTTTTTATAGCATATCTATCGAAAATTCCGAATCACTAAAGAGAATTTGGGGACATCCTCAACTTTAGGAGCTATCAAGCTAGCAGATGAAACGTGTAAACACACAAGTTTGAAAGGTTTGAGGTTATTTTGAGGTTTTCTACGAGTCTAGAGAAATTGAGTGATAGCTCATCTCATAGTTTTTTATCGGAGATTCAGAATCTCTAAAGAGAATATGGGGACATCCTTAACTTTAGGATCCATGAAGCTAGCAGGTAAAACGTGTAAATACACAAGTTCGAAAGTTTTGAGGTTATTTTGAGGTTTCGTACGAGTCTAGAGAATATGAGTGAAAGCTCATCTTATAGCTTTTTTATCGGAGATTCCGAATCGCTAAAGAGAATTTGGGGACATCCTTAACTTTAAAAGCTATGAAGATAGCAGATAAAACGTGTAAATGCACCAGTATAAAAGTTTTCTGGTTATTTTGAGATTTTGTACGGGTCTAGGGATATTGAGTGTAGGCTCCTCTTATAGCTTATTTATCGTAGATTTAGAATCTCAAAAGAGAATTTGGGGACATCCTTAACTTTAGGAGCTATGATGCTAGCAGATGAAACGTGTAAATACACAAGTTTGAAAGTTTTGAGGTTATTTTGAGGTTTCATACGGGTCCAGAGACATTGAGTAATAGGTCATCTTATAGCTTATTTATCGGAGATTCAGAATCTCGAAAGACAATTTGGGTCATCGTCAACTTTAAGAATTATCAAGCTAGCAGGTGAAACGTGTAAATACACAAATTTATACGTTTTGAGGTTATTTTGATATGATAAGGTTTTGTACGGGACTAGAGACATGGAGTGGTAGCTCCTCTTATAGCTTATTTATCGTAGATTTAGAATCTTGAAACAGAATTTGGGGACATCCTCAAATTTAGGAGCTATGAAGCTAGATGAAACGTGTAAATACACAAGTTCGAAAGTTTTTAGGTTTTTTTAAGGTTTCGTACGGGTCTCGAGAAATTGAGTGATAACTCATCTTATAGCTTATTTTTTGGAGATTCAGACTCTCGAAAGAGAATTTGGGGACATCCTTAACTTTAAGAGCTATGAAACTAGCAGATGAAACGTGTAAATATACAAATTTATACGTTTTGAGGATATTTTAATATGTTGAGGTTTCCTACGGGACTAGAGAAATGAAGTCGTAGCTCCTCTTATAGCTTATTTATCGTAGATTCAGAATCTCAAAAGGGAATTTGGGGACATCCTTAACTTTAGGAGCCATGAAGCTAGCAGGTGAAACGTGTAAATACACAAGTTCGAAAGTTTTGAGGTTATTTTGAGGTTTCGTACGGATCTTGAGAAATTGAGTGATAGCTCTTATTATAGCTTATCTATCGGAGATTCAGAATCTCTAAAGAGAAATGGGGGACATCCTTAACTTTAGGAGCTATGAAGCTAGGAGCTGAAACGTGTAAATACAAAAGTTTAAAAGTTTTCTGTTTATTTTAAGGTTTCGTGCGGGTCTAGAGAAATTGAGTGGCAGCTCCTCTTATAGCTTATTTATCGTAGATTCAGAATCTCGAAATAGAATTTGGGGACATCTTTAACTTTAGGAGCTATGACGTGTAAATACACAAGTTCGAAAGTTTTGAGGTTATTTTGAGGTTTCGTACGGATCTTGAGAAATTGAGTGATAGCTCATATTATAGCTTATTTATCGTAGATTTAGAATCTTGAAATAGAATTTGGGGACATCCTCAATTTTAGGAGCTATGAAGCTAGCAGCTGAAACGTGTAAATACACAAATTTATCAGTTTTGAGGTTGTTTTGATATGTTAAGATTTTGTACTTTAGAGACATGGAGTGATAGCTCCTCTTATTGCTTATTTATCGTAGATTCAGAATCTCGAAATGTAATTTGGGGACATCCTCAACTTTAGGAATTATAAAGCTAGCAGCTGTTAAGGTTTTGTACGGGACTAGAGCCATGGAGTGGTAGCTCCTCTTATAGCTTATTTATCGTAGATTCAGAATCTCGAAATAGAATTTGGGGACATCCTTAACTTTAGCAGCTATGAAGCTATGAGATGAAACGTGTAAATACACAAGTTCGAAAGTTTTGAGGTTATTTTGAGGTTTCGTACGGTTCTAGAGAAATTAAGTGATAGCTCATATTATAGATCGTCTATCGGAGATTCAGAATCTCTAAAGACAATTTGGAAACATCCTTAACTTTAGGAGCTCTGAAGCTAGCAGCTGAAACGTGTAAATACACAAGTTCGAAAGTTTTGAGGTTATTTTGAGTTTTCGTACGGCTCTAGAGAAATTGTGTGACAGCTCATCTTATAGATTATTTATCGTAGTTTCAGAATCTCTAAAGAGAATTTGGAGACATCCTTAACTTTAGGAGCTCTGAAGCTAGCAGTTGAAACGTGTAAATACACAAGTTTGAAAGTTTTGAGGTTATTTTGAGTTTTCGTACGGGACTAGAGAAATTGAGTAAATGCTCATCTTATAGCTTACTTATCGGAGATTCAGAATCTCAAAAGAGAATTTGAAGACATACTTAACTTTAGGAGCTATGAAGCTAGCAGATAAAACGTGTAAATACACAAATTTATACGTTTTGAGGTTATTTTGATATGTTAAGGTTTCGTACGGCTCCTCTTATAGCTTATTTATCGTAGATTCAGAATCTCAAAAGGGAATTTGGGGACATCCTTAACTTTAGGAGCCATGAAGCTAGCAGGTGAAACGTGTAAATACACAAGTTCGAAAGTTTTGAGGTTATTTTGAGGTTTCGTACGGATCTTGAGACATGGAGTGGTAGCTTCTTTTATAGCTTATTTATCGTAGATTCAGAATCTCAAAAAAGAATTTGGGGACATCCTCAACTTTAGGAGCTATCAAGCTAGCAGATGAAACGTGTAAATACACAAGTTCAAAAGTTTTGAGGTTATTTTGAAGTTTCGTACGGGTCCAGAGAAATTGAGTGATAGTGAGCTTATCTATCGGAGAATCAGAATCTCTAAAGACAATTTGGAGACATCCTTAACTTTAGAAGCTGTGAAGCTAGCAGATAAAACGTGTAAATACACAAGTTCAAAAGTTTTGAGGTTATTTTGAGGTTTCGTACGGGTTTAGAGAAATTGAGTGATAGCTCATATTATAGCTTATCTATCGGAGATTCAGAATCTCTAAAGAGAATTTGGAGACATCCTTAATTTTAGGAGCTATAAAGCTAGAAGTTGAAACGTGTAAATACAAAAACTTATACGTTTGGGGTTATTTTGATATGTTGAGGTTTCCTACGGGTCTAGAGAAACGGAGTGGTAGCTCCTCTTATAGCTTATTTGTCGGAGATTCAGAATCTCTAAAGAGAATTTCAGGACATCCTTAACTTTAGGAGCTATCAAGCTAGCAGATGAAACGTGTAAATACACAAGTTTGAAAGTTTTGAGGTTTTTTTGAGGTTTCGTACGAGTCTAGAGAAATTGAGTGATAGCTCATCTTATAGCTTTTTTATCGGAGATTCAGAATCTCTAAAGAGAAATTGGGGATATTCTCAACTTTAGGATCCATGAAGCTAGCAGTTAAAACATGTAACTACAAAAGTTAGAAAGTTTTGAGGGTATTTTGAGGTTTCGTACAATTCTAGAGAACATGAGTGATGGCTCATCTTATAGCTTTTTTATCGGAGATTTAGAATCTCTAAAGAGAATTTGGGGCATCCTTAACTTTAGGAGCCATGAAGCTATCAGGTGAAACGTGTAAATACACAAGTTCGAACGTTTTGAGATTATTTTGAGTTTTCGTACGGGTCTAGAGAAATTAGGTGATAGCTCATATTATAGATCGTCTATCGGAGATTCAGAATCTCTAAAGACAATTTGGAAACATCCTCAACTTTAGGAGCTATGAAGCTAGCAGGTGAAACGTGTAAATAGACAAGTTTAAAAGTTTTATGGTTATTTTGAGATTTCGTACAGGTCTAGGGATATTGAGTGACAGCTCATCTTATAGCTTATTTATTTGGGATTCAGAATCTCTAAAGATAATTTGAGGACATTCTTAACTTTAGGAGCCATGAAGCTAGCAGATAAAACGTGTAAATACCCAAGTATAAAAGTTTTATGGTTATTTTGAGGTTTCGTGCGGGTCTAGAGAAATTAAGTGACAGCTCATATTATAGATCGTCTATCGGAGGTTCAGAATCTCTAAAGACAATTTGGAAACATCCTCAACTTTAGGAGCTATGAAGCTAGCAGGTGAAACGTGTAAATAGACAAGTTTAAAAGTTTTCTGGTTATTTTGAGGTTTCGTACAAGTCTAGAGAACATGAGTGATAGCTCAACTTATAGCTTATTTATCGCAGATTCAGAAAGCTAGCAGGTGAAACGTGTAAATACACAATTTAGAAAGTTTTGAGGTTTCGTACAGATCTTGAGAAATTGAGTGATAGCTCATATTATAGCTTATCTACCGGAGATTCAGAATCTCTAAAGAGAATTGGGGGACATCCTTAACTTTAGATTTCCAACGGGCACCAAAACCGCGGTTAACTCCCTCAAAATGTCACCCGCCCGTGTAGCGGTTAAGTTCACGCATGTCCTTGATCTGATTTCTGGTTATAGGAAAAAAGCCCGAAACTTTAGTTAGCGCGGCAAGGAAATGCCACTCTCTCTCGTATTTGGTTCTCGCGTGTCTCTGTCAAAAAGACGTGGCTGAAGTTAGCTTGGGATTCGGATTTCAATATACGTTAAAGTACAGTCGACCAGAAAATAACGACAATAAATGGTTTTAATAAAATCAAATGACTTTTAGGATAGAAAATTATTAGGCCTAATCAGTTTATGACAAAAACAAATATTTTTCGGAAATATTGCACCCCGTGGCCCAAAAAAAAAACCTTTGAAATATATACATTTCAAACTATTTAAATATTCGTATAATTAAAAAGGTTTGTTTGTTTGTGTCAGATATTTCTTGTAAACAGGTATGACAGGAGATCGGAAAAAATCTGCGTAACCCAGGTTATGAAGGTAAATTCCAGGTCTACTACAGGGTGAACTCAAAAACTGTTAAAAAATTCTAGTTCTTAACTTAGCAATAAAAAGTTGAAAATATTCCAAAAAAACATACTATAAACGGATAATATCAAATTTAGGTTCAGCGGGTGAGCTACAGGGTGATAAAAAAAATGGTAGTAAAATTCACATTTTTAAAAAATAACATTCTCAGGAGCTTTCTTTTGCAAAATATAGTTAGGAACACGTTAAACAGTCTATCCAGTAACTGTATCACCTGTAGTCTCAGGAATTGAGCAACAGGGTGATATTGAAATTAGTAGTTAAATTTTGCAAAAATTACATTTGTTAAAAACAACAATGTCAGGAGATGTTGTTTGCACAAAATAGTTAGGAACACGTTAAACAGTCTATCCATTAACTGCTTGTATCCCCTATAGTCTCAGGAATAGAGCTACAGGGTCATATCGAAATTAGTAGTAAAATTTTCTAAAAATCACATTTTTAAAAAACAACAATGTCAGGAGATTTCGTTTGCAAAAAATAGTTAGGAACACGTTAAACAGTCTATCCATTAATTGTTTGTATGACCTATATTCTCAGGAATTGAGCTACAGAGTGATATCGAAATTAGTAGTAAAATTTTCTAAAATTCACATTTTTAAAAAACAACAATGTCAGGATATTTCGTTTGCAAACAATAGTTAGGAACACGTTAAGCAGTCATAATATTAACTGTTTGTATCACCTATAGTCTCAGGAATGGAGCTACAGGGTGATATCGAAATTAGTAGTAAAATTTTCTAAAAATCACATTTTTAAAAAACAACAATGTCAGGAGATTTCGGTTGCACAAAATAGTTAGGAACACGTTAAACAGTCGTACTAATAACTGTTTGTATCACCCATAGTCTCAGGAATTGAGCTACAGGGTGATATTGAAATTAGTAGTAAAATATTCTAAAAATCACATTTTTAAAAAACAACAATGTCAGGAGATTTCGGTTGCAAAAAATAGTTAGGAACACGTTAAACAGTCGTACCATTAATTGTTTGTATGACCTATAGTCTCAGGAATTGAGCTACAGGGCGATATTAAAATTAGTAGTAAAATTGTATTGTCGATATCACCCTGTAGCTCAATTTCTGAGACTATAGGTCATACAAACAATTAATGGTACGACTGCTTAACGTGTTCCTAACTATTTTTTGCAAATGAAATATCTTGGCTTGTTGTTTTTTAAAAATGTGATTTTTAGAAAATTTTACTACTAATTTCGATATCACCCTGTAGCTCAATTCCTGACAATATAGGTCATACAAACAATTAATGTATAGACTGTTTAACGTTTCCTAACTATTTTTTGCAAACGAAATCTCCTGACATTGTTGTTTTTAAAAATGTGATTTTAATTTCGATATCACCCTGTAGCTCAATTCCTGACAATATAGGTCATACAAACAATTAATGTATAGACTGTTTAACGTTTCCTAACTATTTTTTGCAAACGAAATCTCCTGACATTGTTGTTTTTTAAAAATGTGATTTTTAGAAAATATTACTACTAATTTAAATATCACCGTGTAGCTAAATTCCTGAGACTATAGGTCATACAAACAATTAATGGTACGACTGTTTAACGTGTTCCTAACTATTTTTTGCAAACGAAATATCCTAACATTGTTGTTTTTTAAAAATGTGATTTTTAGAAAATTTTACTACTAATTTCAATATCACCCTGTATCTCAATTCCTGAGACTATAGGTGATACAAACAGTTAATAGTACGACTGTTTAACGTGTTCCTAACTATTTTTTGCAACCGAAATCTCCAGACAATGTTGTGTTTTAAAAATGTGATTTTTAGAAAATTTTACTACTAATTTCGATATCAGCCTGTAGCTCAATTCCTGAGACTATAGGTGATACAAACAGTTAATGGTAATTCCTGAGACTATAGGTGATACAAACAGTTAATGGTACGACTGTTTAACGTGTTCCTAACTATTTTTTGCAAACGAAATCTCCTGACATTGTTGTTTTTTAAAAATGTGATTTTTAGAAAATTTGACTACTAATTTCGATATCACCCTGTAGCGCAATTCCTGAGAAATAGGTCATACAAACAATTGATGGATAGACTGTTTAACATGTTCCTAACTATTTTTTGCAAACGAAATATCCTAACACTGTTGTTTTTTAAAAATGTGACTTTTAGAATATTTTACTACTAATTTCGATATCATCCTGTAGCTCAATTCCTGAGAATATAGGTGATACAAACAGTTAATGGTACGACTGTTTAACGTGTTCCTAACTATTTTTTGCAAACGAAATCAACTGACATTGTTGTTTTTAAAAATGTGATTTTTATAAAATTTTACTACTAATTTTGATATCACCCTGTAGCTCAATTCCTGAGAATAAAGGTCATACAAACAATTAATGGATAGACTGTTTAACGTGTTCCCAACTATTTTTTGCCAACGAAATCTTCTGATATTGTTGTTTTTTAAAAATGTGACTTTAAGAATATTTTACTACTAATTTCGATATCACCCTGTATCTCAATTCCTGAGACTATGGGTGATACAAACAATTAATAGTACGACTGTTTAACGTGTTCCTAACTATTTTTTGCAACCGAGATCTCCTGACATTGTTGTTTTTTAAAAATGTGATTTTTAGAAAATTTTACTACTAATTTCGATATCACCCTGTAGCTCAATTCCTGAGAAAATAGGTCATACAAACAATTAATGGATAGACTGTTTACCGTATTCCCAACTATTTTTTGCCAACGAAATCTTCTGATATTGTTGTTTTTTAAAAATGTGATTTTTAGAAAATTTTACTTCTAATTTCGATATCACCCTGTAGCTCAATTCCTGAGACTATAGGTGATACAAACAGTTAATGGTACGACTGTTTAACGTGTTTCTAACTAATTTTGGTTAACGAAATCTTCTGACAATCTTGTTTTTTAAAAATGTGATTTTTATAAAATTTTACTACTGATTTCAATATCACCCTGTAGCTCAATTCTTGAGACTATAGGTGATACAAAAAGTTAATAGCACGACTGCTTAACGTGTTCCTAACTATTTTTTGTAGCCAAAATCTCCTGACATTGTTGTTTTTTAAAAATGTGATTTTTAGAAAATTTTACTACTAATTTCGATATCACCCTGTAGCTCAATTCCTGAGAAAATAGGTAATACAAACAATAAATGGATAGACTGTTTACCATATTCTCAACTATTTTTTGCCAACGAAATCTTCTGACATTGTTGTTTTTTAAAAATGTGATTTTTAGAAAATTTTACTTCTAATTTCGATATCACCCTGTAGCTCAATTCCTGAGACTATAGGTGATACAAACAGTTAATGGTACGACTGTTTAACGTGTTTCTAACTATTTTTTGTTAACGAAATCTTCTGACAATCTTGTTTTTTAAAAATGTGATTTTTATAAAATTTTACTACTAATTTGGATATCACCCTGTAGCTCAACTCCTGAGAATATAGGTCATACGACACATAATGGATAGACTGTTTAACGTGTTCCTAACTATTTTTTGCAATCGAAATCTCCAGACATTGTTGTTTTCAAAAATGTGATTTTTATAAAATTTTACTACTAATTTCGATATCACCCTGTAGCTCAATTCCTGAGAATATAGGTCATACAAACAATTAATGGATAGACTGTCTAACGTGTTCCCAACTATTTTTTGCCAACGAAATCTTCTGACATTGTTGTTTTTTAAAAATGTGACTTTAAGAATATTTTACTACTAATTTCGATATCACCCTGTAGCTCAATTGCTGAGACTATGGGTGATACAAACAGTTAATAGTACGACTGTTTAATGTGTTCCTAACTATTTTTTGCAACCGAGATCTCCTGACATTATTGTTTTTTAAAAATGTGATTTTTAGAAAATTTTACTACTGATTTCAATATCACCCTGTAGCTCAATTCCTGAGACTATAGATGATACAAAAAGTTAATAGCACGACTGTTTAACGTGTTCCTAACTATTTTTTGCAGCCGAAATCTCCTGACATTGTTGTTTTTTAAAAATGTGATTTTTAGAAAATTTTACTACTAATTTCGATATCACCCTGTAGCTCAATTCCTGAGAAAATAGGTCATACAAACAATTAATGGATAGACTGTTTAACGTATTCCCAACTATTTTTTGCCAACGAAATCTTCTGACATTGTTGTTTTTTAAAAATGTGATTTCTAGAAAATTTTACTACTAATTTCAATATCACCCTGTAGCTCAATTCCTGAGACTATGGGTGAAACAAATAGTTAATAGTACGACTGTTTAACGTGTTCCTAATTATTTTTTGCAACCGAAATCTTCTGACATTGTTGTTTTTTAAAAATGTGATTTATAGAATATTTTACTACTAATTTCGATATCACCCTGTAGCTCAATTCCTGAGACTATAGGTGATAAAAACAGTTCATAGTACGACTGTTTAACGGGTTCCTAACTATTTTTTGTAACCGAAATCTCCTGACATTGTTTTTTTTTAAAAATGTGATTTTTGGAAAATTTTACTACTAATTTTGATATCACCCTGTAGCTCAATTCCTGAGACTATAGGTGATACAAACTGTCAATCGATAGACTGTTTAACGTGTTCCTAACTATTTTTTGCAAACGAAATCTCCTGACAATGTTGTTTTTAAAAAATGTGATTTTTGCAAAATTTTACTACTAATTTTGATACCACCCTGTAGCTCAATTCCTGAGACTATAGGTGATACAAACAGTTAATGGTACGACTGTTTAACGTGTTCCTAACTATTTTTTGCAAACAAAATCTCCTGACATTGTTGTTTTTTAAAAATGTGATTTTTAGAAAATTTTACTACTTATTTCAATATCACCCTGTAGCTCAATTCCTGAGACTATATGTGATACAAACAGTTAATGGTACGACTGTTTAACGTGTTCCTAACTATTTTTTGCAAAAGAAAGCTCCTGAGAATGTTATTTTTTAAAAATGTGAATTTTACTACCATTTTCTTTATCACCCTGTAGCTCACCCGCTGAACCTAAATTTGATATTATCCGTTTATAGTATGTTTTTTTTTGAATATTTTCAACTTTTTATTGCTAAGTTAAGAACTAGAATTTTTTAACAGTTTTTGAGTTCACCCTGTAGTAGACCTGGAACTTACCTTCATAACCTGGGTTACGCAGATTTTTTCCGATCTCCTGTCATACCTGTTTACAAGAAATATCTGACAAACCTTTTTAATTATACGAATTTTTAAATGTATATATTTCAAAGGTTTTTTTTTGGGCCACGGGGTGCAATAATTCCGAAAAATATTTGTTTTTGTCATGAACTGATTAAACCTAATAATTTTCTATCCTAAAAGTCATTTGATTTTATTAAAACCATTTATTGTCGTTATTTTCTGGTCGACTGTACTTTAACGAAGATTGAAATCCAAATCCCAAGCTAACTTCAGCCACGTGTCAAAAAGTCCTGGGTAACCCACTTCGGTTCTGGTTATAAACTTTAATTTCTGAATTGCATTTATTTCTATTAACGTCAATTGATTTAAAGGTTGTCCCCTTAGAGTAATAATAATATAAAGAGAAGAAGTCAACCGCGGCCCCATGTAAATTTTCCCTATTCGTGGCGGTCATTCCTGAAAACTTAGAATTTGCAGAATCCCCGGCGATGGCAACATAGCTGCGTCACTGGAATCATCTCGAAAAAACCACACTGGGCTGAATTTTCACAATATTTTCAGAAATATAGCACTTCTTGTTACGTCCAACTAAGTTCTTTTTTACAAAAATAAAACTCAGCATACAGAAAAAAACACCAAAAATTCAATATACCGAGTCCGACGGCCAAGGCAACACTGCATTTAATACAAACACATGTTACTGTCAGTGTCGACCTTAAAGCTTAGGAATATCTGGGCTAACCGTTAACGACTTGAGGACCCACCTAATTAAACTTGTTGCCATTATATAAGTGAAAAAAATAATCTTTTGTTTGAAACTCGTAGAGTAGAAATAAAACTTTGGACTTCCATTGTCTTTATCTGAGTACACGGCAGTGCCTCGCCAAGTTCGCGCTGCCGTACCATCTTTTCTTGAAACATTTCAGTCCATATTTGACCTATCTAAAACTCTACTTCGGAAAGAGCTACGAATCTCATATTTTGCACAGTCGTAGACCTTCATAGAGTTAACAACCCCTCCAAGTTTCATGGACTTCTATAAAGTAGTAAAGTAGTTACGAAATTTCAAATAGTTTCGAAATTGCCACTCACTCACTGAGTCACTCACTCATGTATAGATCATCAAAATTCTACCCGTAGAAAAAATCTTACTCCCCTCCCCTATACTTGTAAAATTATTTAAAAGTAACATTACCCACTTCTAGAAATGCTAGAAAGCTGAGCTTTGGCAGCCTGATAGGAACTATGATAAAACTATAGGAAAAACACCCCAAAATTCTAATTTACTTCCCTCCCACATAAATGTAAAGTAATGTAAAAGTAACACTGCTCACTTCCAGCAACGCTAGAGAGCTGAGCTTTTTAGGACTGAGAAACACTATGATAAAACTATAGGAAAAAAATTTAAAACACCAATATTTTAATTTACTTCCCTCTCCTATAAATGTAAATTTATATAAAAGTAACATTGCCCACTTCCAGAAACGCTGGAGAGCTGAGCTTTGGAAGGCTGATAGAAACTATGATAAAACCATGGGAAAAAATTTAAAAACACGAAAATTTTAATTTACTTCCCTCCCCTATACATATAAAATTATGCAAAAGTAAAATTGTCCACTTTCAGAAACGCTAGAGAGCTGAGCTTTTTAAAACTGAAAGACACTATGATAAAACTATAGGAAAAAATTTTAAAACAACAATATTTTTATTTACTTCCCTCTCCTATAAATGTAAATTTATATAAAAGTAACATTTCCCACTTCCAGAAACGCTACAGAGCTGAGCTTTGGAAGGCTAATAGAAACTATGATAAAACCAAGGGAAAAAATTTTAAAACCCCAAAAATTTTCATTTACTCTCCTCCCCTATAAATGTCAAGTTATGTAAAAGTAACATTACCCACTTCCAAAAACGGTAGAGAGCTGAGCATTGGAAGACTGATAGGAACTATGATAAAACTATAAAAAAAAAATTAAAAACACGAAAATTTTAATTTACCTCCCTCCCCTATACATGTAAAGTTATGCAAAAGTAACATTGTCCACTTTCAGAAACGCTAGAGATCTGAGCTTTTTAAGACTAAAAGACACTATGATAAAACTATAGGAAGAAAATTAAAAACACGAAAATTTTAATTTACTTCCCTCTTCTATACATGTAAAGTTATGCAAATGTAACATTGTCCACTTTTAGAAACGCTAGAGAGCTGAGCTTTGGAAGGCTGATAGCAGCTATGATAAAACCATGGGAAAAAATTAAAAGACCTCAAAATTTTAAGTAAGGCATTGCAAAAGTTTTGTTTTTATTTTAAAAATTAAATATTATCCAATTACTTTAAAAAAGAAGTGTAATGTAATGTATAAATAACCAAGTACGCGGCATTCCGTAAAAAGAATTGAGATAAAAGTAAAGTCAAGTTCTCCAATAAAAATTTCAAAATGAAAGTAAGAAACTAGTTTGGAAATGTTTTTCTTAACTTGGCTATTACGGCTGTAAATGACTCCGGCACAGTGCTAAATTGAACACAAGGAAGTTTGGCATGTAACAGTTTTTTTTTATATGCAATAGAAAAGTTGCAATCCTTGATTGTTATTCGGAAATAAAAATAATTAACAAACAATAAACAAAAAATTCTAATTAAAACCTTAATATCCTTAATAAATTAAAGGTAACATTCAAAAAAAAATACAACAAAACACGGAGATTCGAGCCCCTGGTCTGGGGGTCGGTTCGGTTTTGTTTCGCCGCGTTGTCCCCTGGACCACAAGTACCATAACTTTCATACTTTTGAATAGCCCAGTTATGCGTTGCGAGACGAAGGTTTGTCCGAGTACCGCTAGTAGACTGATCGCGACCCACTCGGTTGATTGAAACACCCATTTTTTTCTCTAAGCGCTCGCGCGAGAAAAGATCAGTGATACACCGTGTTCACTGCAGGTGTATTTCCAAGGCGTTGCAGTTTTTGTCAAGTTGTGAACGAAAGTGGAGCTTCACTTATCAACAAATTCGACTCTTACAGAAAGCATTTAGCACCGTTTAAAATAACATGTATTTAAAAATACCTATTAAATTATATTTTGTGTGTGTGTGAAAATTGGATTATTGTTCATTACTGGCCGTTCGTTGGAGCTTGTCCTATCGTTCACGTCACTACGTTCAATGACAAATTTTTGAGACCCGTTCAACGACGGAAGATAACCTTTAATGATATTGAGCGACCTTTAAATGTCTGAACGCTGCTGTTGTTTTCTTGTTCGTCCATGCCATTTTGCTGTCCTGTTTTTTCTGAAGTACCGAGACTAATCGAGACCCAGTTTTTTGAAGATCCAACCTACAACGAGGGATTGGCGGATAAGATTTTTAGATACTTTTTTACTAACCCTTTTTATGCTATTTTATTGAAACATTAGGTAAATTTGGTAAACCTCATTGCCCTTGTTAAAATCTGGCAACATATAACCCTTGGTTGAGTGAATGGGCATTTACCCTGCTAAGGCCATGGTATTTTTCATATTTTCAAATTGCCAATATTTTTAGTCTCACATAAGTATGTACCTCAGTTTTTTTGTAATACGGCGTAGTTTTTAAGGTTAAAACTGTTGGAACAATGACTAATACTTAATCGTTAAGGATTCCCTTTTTACCTGGGGATATAGTCCAAGTAGCTCAAAACGAAACCCGGCCCTGCTAACACGAAATCCGTAATATGATGTCATACACCTGTTGCCACGTCCTGAAAAAATTGTGGGAAAAGGGGCCGTTCATAAATTATGTTGTCTAAATGAGTTTTTATCGCTGATTGTAATAAGAAATACACAGCATAAAACGACGCGACGCGGGCTAATAAGCGCATGACAAATTATCGCACGGTTTGAATAGCCTAACCAACTCAAAGCACTATATATTTTGGTAAGATAAGAAGTTGAACCTTACTTGTTATTTATAAAATTTTACAGAGGCAGAGGAGGCGGCAACAACGGAAAAGCTACATTGTTTACCAACAAATGTATGAATGACCGCCGAAACCGGGCTACTACTTCTCTTTATATGTTATTACTCTGAGGTTGTCCTAATGATTAATATCATGCTACCTATAAATATTAAAAATAACTTGCAAATGTGGAATTGCATTTAAGTCCTTATGCGTTGTAAGGTTTATATTTTAAGGCTGGGTGCACCTTCGTGACAATAGGGACCTATTGCAATAGTGCCGGGCACAACTTGTGCCGGGCACTATATTGACAGTTTCGCATTACAAACTGACAGTTGATCTTTCAAAATTGACATAACAAAGTCGAATTTATAAATCCCGTCGTTTGTTTTCCATTAATAGTGGCGTCACTATTAAATCCGGCTCGTATAATACACAAAGGCCTAATTTTGAAAGGACACAGCTGTTCTTATAATGAGAAACTGTCAATATAGTGCCCGGCACAATTTGTGCCTGGCACTATTGCAATAGGTCCCTTTTAAGGCAGAAAATGGCATTATATATCTGAAAACTAAAGTTAATGCCTAATGGGTACTAGTGCAATAATTTCTTCAGAAAATATAAATTTTTGTTGATATTGTTTTAAAAACTTATGAAATTGAACGTATTAGATTTAATTAGCGGTAACTGATAGAGCCAAACTTTAATTTAGTTTTTGAGTCAGTGCACTGTGGGTTCCTTGAGGCTGAGGGCTTAGCCTAGGGTGCCTATAGTATAAATCGGCACTGTCTCTGTACCGCTCTGCCTCCATTGCTACTATCTTCTAAATTTAGTTAGGGGAAGGGCGGGTAATTGTGGCCCTTGGGGTAATGGGGGCCACCGCCTTTCTAAGAAACCAGACAAAATCTTGCCAACATACTAATGACGCCCTCTTTAGGAAAGCGCCCAAAGCTTTCACCCGAAATCCTATCGCGCGCGGCAGTCTGGGAACTGAGTAAAGTGTGAATCATTCTGCCATGTGCTTTTCATGTAAAAACGTGTCGATTTTAGCGCGGAGCTGTGCCTTTAGTTTTAGTGATCAAAATTACAGCGAATTGATATTGATATCTTTAAGGTATGTAATTTTAATTTATGTATCATTTTTTCTACTAATTTGCTGTAATATTTTTTTATAATTTTTTTTGTAAAAAACGTGCTTTTGGGGTAATGGTGACCACACCTTGTGGGAGAAATGTGGCCGGCCACAATTACCCCACTATGTTTTTTTTATTAAAACCTAAATAAAATGTGTTTTTTTTTAGATGCCAAGGACCTACAAAAGGAAAACTGAAAAGGGTGGCTACTCTGCGGATCATCTAAGAACCGCTTTAGATGATATACGAGGAGGCAGAGCACTAAGGGAGGTGTCGAGAGCTTTCGGCATTCCTCGAGCAACTCTGCAAAAACGGCTTAAGCAAAATTCGAATATGGGCCCTAAGTTTGGGAGAAGCACCGTTTTTAACCCGAAAACAGAAAAGCAGCTTGCCAGTCGCGTTCTGAACTTGTCCAAATTATATTATGGCATTACGAGGACCGAAATTAAGAAATGCGCTTTTGAGTACGCCGAGAAAAATGGCATTCCAAATCCCTTCAACAAAGGTAACAAACTCGCTGGTAATGAATGGCTTCGCGGATTTCTAAAGCGAAATCCGTCAGTTTCTCTTCGTAAACCGGAAGCAACCAGTGTAAGCAGAATTACAGCATTTAACAAGGAAGCAGTATCTTTATTTTATGAAAATCTGAGCAGTGTCTTAACCAAGCACCAACTAAGCCCCAACAGAATCTACAACCTGGATGAGACAGGGATATCAACAGTACAAAATCCTGGAAAAATTTTTGCCCCAAAAGGTTTAAAGCAGGTGGGATTCGCAACAAGTTGGGAAAGAGGCAAAAATATAACAGTTGTCTGTGCTTTCAGTGCTTCAGGTTTATATGTGCCACCCATGTTCATCTTCTGTCGCAAAAGAATTACGCCCCTTTTGCAAAAAAATGGACCAGTAGGAGCAATCTATTCATGTTCAGATAAGGGTTGGATCACAGAAGAACTTTTTTTGGAATATCTTCATCATTTTAAAAATCATACCAAACCTTCAAAGGAAGACCCAGTTTTGTTGGTTATGGATAACCATTGTACCCACTCAACACTCGAAGTGTACAATTTCTGCAAGGAAAATGGCATCGTAATTGTGACAATACCACCACACACCTCGCACAAATTACAGCCGTTGGATGTCACTTTTTTTTCGCCTCTAAAAACTGCATACAATAACGAATGCAGCAAGTATCTCAAGAACCACCCGCATGAAAAAATAACTCCTTTTGAGATTGCCGAATTATTTAATAATGTATATGTCAGGGTAGCAACATCAGAATAGGGAATAAAGGGGTTTCAGACAACGGGGATTTATCCTCACAACCCTGATGTTTTTTCCGATGAAGATTTTATAGCAGCGGCAATACATTTAAATCCTGATCCCTCCGCAATTTTAGAAAATACTGGAAACGAAGCTGCTGAACAACAAGGATCAGTATCATTTGAGGAGATCCTTAGCTTACCAGGACCATCGCAAAAGACGGTAAAAAGAACCACATCCAGAAAACAAAGTTCAGTAATCCTAACTTCTACTCCTTACAAAAAAGTACTTGAAGATAAAGAAAACAAAAAAAAATTAGAAAAAATCAAAAAAAGGCTCTTAAAAAATCTAGTTACAAAAGAAAGGTGTTTAATAGTGATGGTGAGGAGCAAGAAGAACAAACAATATCTGCGAAAAAGATGGTTTTAAGAGAGAAAACTGGCAGAATTCAAGCAAACAAAAGCAGTTCCAGTTCTTTTTCCGAGGATAACGATGACGATGTAATAGATAAAAACATAAATGCAGATATATGCTTGGTATGTGGCGAATTCGGAAAAAATGGGGAGATTTGGCTACGCTGTGTATCTTGTGCCATGTGGGCCCATGAGGCATGTGCCAACACCGAAAGAAATTTTTTTGTGTGTGACAACTGTGAGCAAATGTAAAATCGGGCAATTGTAGCCCATGCCACAATTACCCCACGTATGGGGTAATTGTGGCCATTTGGTAGTTTTTAAAATGCTAAATATTTTTGTGTTTTTTTGTATTTCTAAAAAGTTTATAAATGTATTTTGTTCGTAATACATTCAGGTGTTTTATTATTTTTTTTTGTACATTTTCTATTAATATTAAGAAAAATATGATTAAAAAACTTTAGGGGGCCACAATTACCCGCCCTTCCCCTACTGCTGTGTTACAGTAGAACGGTACGGTTCGGTTCGGTTCGGTTCGGTTTGCTATTATATCTATGTTTCTCACTATACAAATGCACTGAGAAAAGAAGGTTATTAGTGTCCACGACCAAGCATAAAAATCACGGAGAAAACAGCTTTAATACCCTTATTGCATTATATTAAAGTTACAAGTTTTTCTATTTTACTACTCGATAATTCATAAAGTACATAAACGACTTTTAAATTATCTTGATTGAATGGGAATTAAATCACCCTTGTATTAAGCACTATTATACGGCATAAAGACCTTTCAAATGGGGGAATTATTTTGTAAGAATAAAAGATTAAATTTGTTTCACAGCAAATTAGAATTGGGGTGTTGTATCGAGTCAAGCGGAACATAATGATTAAGTGAAGTTCATTGATGTTTTACAATTGGACAACTGTTACATATACCAAACAACTTTTATTAGTTTTAGGTCGTCAATAGGTAATACAATAAATTAATGACTGGATTTTTGACATTAATTTATAAAATTGGACTTGGACGAGGTTATTTTGCTCTCTAGAAGGGACTAAGCAGGGACAGATCTAGGAATCCCATTTATTGGGGGAAATATCGATAGTGAAAAATTACCGCGCAAACGAAAACAACCCAATATAAAACCATATGAATATAACTACGCATAACAAGAAACATACATGACAAAAACCAAAACTGCAGGGGGCAAAAACCGCCCAGCAATATGGATAATTTAAGACCGTTATATGTCCATTGTCTTTATTTCTTTTACACACGACGTTTCGGTTAGTAAGTATCTCTAACCGTTTTCAAGTGTAAACTAAACAATCTAGTCTCTAGGTCTCTAGGCTACTACTTATACTACTTGGTGTGCAGTCAGGTGTGACGGACCGCCCCCTTTTTTAATCCCAAGATGCCAGTTTTCCTTAACGAGTGGTTTCCATATATTTGGTATGTCCGTGCTTGATTGACTGAAAACTTCCTTATTCTGCATTATAAACGCAGCTTCAATAAACTTTCGTTTTCGTTAATTCGACTCCTTATGCGAAACTTTAGCTTCTGACCACTGAATCCTGTGATCATTTGACCATGCATGATCCGCTAAACCGGATTTTTCAATATCCCCTAATTGGGTACTTTTTAGATGTTCATTTACTCTAATCTGAAGAGGGCATTTCGTTTCACCTACATATGATTTACAACACTCACACGGGATTTGGTAAATACATTCCTTATTATTTGAGGGATTTTCTGGTTTTGTATTTCCCGATGAAAATAATGATTTGATACTATTGTGCTTGGCTATTCGTCTTATGTTTTCTGAAATCCCTTGAACATATGGAATGTTAATAACACCCAACGGATTATTACTTTGAAAATTTGCTACATTTGGTATGTTTTTAATTTCAGAGATCACTGAGTTAATTATTTTTTCGGAATAACCATTTTGTTGTAAGTCGTTTTTAATGTTGTTAATTTCTGTGGTTAATGCTTCATTATTACTACAAATATTTACGGCTCTTAAATATAAACTTCTTATAACTCCTTGTTTTGTAGCAACAGAATGGTTAGACTTAAAATTTAGGTACTGTCCCGTGTGAGTAGGTTTTCTATATACAGTGGTTTGAATGTTTCTGTCTAATCGTTTGAGAAGAACATCCAAAAATGGTAAGGCCGAATCTTCTTCAATTTCCATGGTGGACTTGATTGTTGGTCGAATACCGTTCAGATGGTGTAGAAAATTCTGTAGTTCTAACCGTAACGTTGTTTTTAAAATAAATAAAGACAATGGAAATCCAAAATTTTATTTCTACTCAATCATTGTCTACGAGTTTCAAACAAACCGTTTTATGTAATATTAAAATTTATACCTAATTGTTTTTTATAAGTTTTTTTTGTTAAAGTATATTTATGAGTATACCTTGTTAACTATTTATAATGATCAATTTTAATTGCCTTACTACCCACTACCAGGGGACTTTGTTGCACAAAACAAGAACCGCGTGATTTTCCGAAAAATCTTTTTATAATTGCATTTTTTTCGAAAATATTTTGGGAAAAATATTTTAGGACCCCTTCGTCGGACTATATAGATTATTTTAGGTTGATTTAAAAACGCTTACCTTTTTATACATAAATATCCAGAAAAACATATTTTTGTTATAAAAATTTTTCACAACAATCAGTTTTGTCACTGCGCTGTTTTCGTTTGAGCAGCCATTTTTAAGCGAAAAACAGCAGAACAGGGATTTTTTATAAACGTCAATTTTAGGAATTATTACCAATTTCGATTAAATTTAGCATATCGAGGGCCCAAGTGCAGTTCCTCGTAAGTGCGTTTTTAAAAACTTTACAGAATAATCGAAAAAACTGCAGTTAACTCCAATGAGAGCTGATTTTTTAAAAACTTTTACCAAGACAAGTATTTTCTTTAGTGTTTAGAATTTGTTTGAAACCTTAAGTACCTCTCAATATATAGCGACAAGTGTCACGATCATAATGATGCTGAAAAACCAAGATCGAAAAAGTTTTCACTTACGAGGTACTGCACTTGGACCCTCTATATATTTTATAAGATATTCTATTTGTTTAGGGCAATTTTTTAACGCTACGATGATGTCAAGTCGGGCTCGGTTTAGAAATGTTCAAACTGAATATAGTTTAAAATGTATGATATGATGATCTGAGAGGAAATTCTCTCTCGCACACCCCCCCCCCCCTGTGTATGTCGCCGTGTTCATTTTGGACATAGGCCTCTCCCAAAATCTTCCACTCTTCTCTGTCTGTCGCCGTGTTCATTCATCTAGTGCCCGCGTGTTTCTTCAAATCGTACGCCCATCTTATTTGTGGTCTTCCCTACTTCTTTTATTTTTCCAAAGTCCCCAGTTTACAATACATTTGTTCCATCGACCGTCTTTCTGTCTGTTATTATGACCGGCAAATTTCCATTTCAATTTTGCTACTTTTCGTCTGACATCCCTTACTTTTGTTTTATCTCTTATCCATTCAGTCCTTTTTCTATCTGTCAGATTTACATGTGACATTTGTTTTTCCATTGATCCTTGGGCTTTTGTTACCTTATCCATGTTTAATTTTGTAAGTGTCCAGGTCTGGGATCAATAGGTAAGTACAAGAAGTTATACACTTTCATTTTGAGGTTTTGATGATTTTTTTTTATTTATTATTATATATTCCTCTACTTGTTTTATTTTATTTTGGTTTGTTCTGACCGTAATATCTTAATCTGTGTTTGTTATGATTTTAGTTTTAGTGTAGTTCATACTTAAGCCTATATTTTTAGCCGCTGTATCCAGTTTTTCCAGCATTTTAATCAGTTCTTCTTTCTTGTCTGATATTAAGGCGATATTATCAGCATATCTTAGGTGGTTCATAAATTGTCCGTTTACTTTAATGCCTATTTCTTCTCAATCTAAGCTTTTAAAAACATCTTCTAACGCCTGGTTAGATAATTTAGGGGATATTGTGTTGTAACGTGCCATTTTTACGTTTAAGTCAGACGTTACATATTTGTATTAATTCTATAATAAACCCTTTTCGACTCGTTGTTTTCTATACAACGCTTTAAGGGTATTCTATAGAGCTGTGTTTTGAGGTTATATGTTCTCCAAAAAGTTACCTTATAGAAGAGGCTCTCCTTCCTATTATTATAAGGGCTGTGCGGCATTTGAGTATTATAATTGGAATTTGAGATCACAGGTTGGTTGAAAAAAAATCACATAAAAACATCTTAGGAATTGTGTATTTTTGTCTGTTTACGTTTTGAAGGGAACAAACAGCTGTTTTGTTACCGTGTATTTTCGATAAATAAACGAAATGAGAAAACATTCTAATCAAATCTACTCGGTATAAACTGTGGGCTTGGCGGCATTGCCACATCACAAATGATTCACGAGTTTTCAAGAACAGTCTCTGAGACGTTCCTTTATTTTGGTGGTGTTTATTTATATTTTCGAGGATATTAGTACAATGGTTTCTTTTTTTCCGGATTTCTTCTTTTCCACAAATTAGCCAGTTTTGGTAGCACGGAAGCATATTTAGGTCCAAGGTTTGACCTAAAGCACTTGAGGCTCCGCCCACTTTGATATCTATACTACTTTAATCAAAGGAGAAGATAAAATAAATACAAAGTCATGCAATTTTGTAAATTGGGGATAAACTAGGGATAAAACCAGGCCTAAAACATAGGTATCTATCTAACTCAGTTACTTAACTTAATTACTGAGCATCCTCATGCCGAGTTTAAGCAGTGGTTGGGTGTGTATGTACAAGTTCAAAGTTCAAAAACAACTTTATTAATGTAAAAATATTTTACAAAAATGGTGTCAAAATGTATGAATTTTATAGAAATTATTATTTATTATTATATAAAGAGCAAAGAAAAACTTTTGACTAAAAATATAACTAAAATTAAAATAAATTCTACATTTAGTATGGCTTTACTGCTATGGGAGTTGGTTGAGTGTTCGAACATTCCTTGGTTTGGTGTATGTGCTCTTAAACTTCTTATAGTCTAACCGGTTGTTTTTCCCTTACTTCCTATGTTGGCAATGGTCCGTTTTGACATTTCTTTTGATCTGTGCACCTCGAAATCTTGGTTTATAAATCCATAGGGAGGCAGTACTTATGCCCCAATATCGTTATCAAAGATGTATTCTTGAAACCTGCTTTGAGAGTGTTTTCTTGACTTTTTTTTTTCGTTTCCAAGATTTGTTCACTTTCGGTTTTCCGTAGAAATAGATCCGACAACCATTTTTCGTTATTCCCGTGGGCGGTGCTGCCACCAAAGTCTTTTTATTAAACTACTGGAGCCGTATACTTCAAAGTTTTTGAAGGGAGTGCTCCCGGGAAATCAAACTCACTTTTTCTCCCGGGAATAAAAATGTCGTATTCTTGAACGCTCGAAGTGGTTTGTGAGTGCAGGGTTTAGAACCACGCCGTGCAACTCCAGTGCACAGTGTTGTCGCGTATCTCGTAACTAACCAAAGTGCGTTTTAAGGTTAGTTAACCATACATTTTTATCCGTTTTTGTTTATAAAAATATTTTTACTTTTTTGTGGAAAAAAATTGCGATTGTTGAGTGTTAAAACAAGATAAGGTAAGAAACCTTTTGTTAAATATCAATAACTTTTTATTGTTGGTTATCATTGATTTGCAATACTTTTATTTATATCATTGTACCACATTCACCCGTTATAATGACAAAGTCACAATTTGATGAGAGATCGAAAATATATAACATTGTCAAAAACAAATAATTTTTTATTCATAATCAAAAATCAAGATTTAAAATATTCAGAAACAAAAAACAGAATTCAAAATATCCACACCAGCGTCCTATGCGCCCACTGCATACATCTTCACAAAACATATTTTTGGTCTTCGAGCGGATCTTCGCAGACATATTTTTGCTCTTCGAGCGGATCTTCGCAGAAAATCATTTCGAAAAACAGCATAGCGTAACAAGACATCAGCGGATCAATTATCAGGTGGGCTCGCTCCATAAGTGGGGCTGTGTTAGTTTTCTTGCAGCTCAGGTTTCACATAACTTATTTTTATTCTAAATTGTTGTTATAATGACAGAAAAGCAAGCAAAGATTCTTCAGTTGGTAGAAAGACGGGGAAGTTTTAAAAACATTATATCTAAATTTGAAAAATTCATTCAAAGCACAAGCAGCGATAGTCTATCAATTTCGGAAGTAAAAATTAGGTTGGAAAAATTAAACACGGCATTTGGTCAATTTGAAAAAATACAGGAAGAGCTCATTCAGCTTGATCCCACGCAACAGTCCGAGGGTGATTCTTACGAAAATGCTTATTTTGCAATTAGTGGAATTGCGCTTGACATTATTGATCAAAATGCATTCGAAAAACAAAAAATTCTGCAATCGTTGCCAAATACATCTGCACCGGCAACAATACAATCATTACCGCAAAATCCACCCACATCAGTCGTTCATGTCCCGAATCATAATATGTTCAAAATTACTCCTCCTTCATTTTATGGAGAGCATAAACAATGGGAAACTTTTTTTCAGGTATTTAAATCCATTGTAGATGATGATCCAAACATTCCGATAATTCAGAAATTTTTTCAGTTAAAACAGTGCATAAAAGGTGATGCAGCAGAGGTTCTCAAATCACTCAATGTGACGGAGAGTAACTACAGTATTGCATTAACACTTCTTCGAGAAAGGTATGAGAATAAAAGAATATGTGTCAATACACATAAGCATTTAAAAAATCTTTTTGATTATCCTGCTCTGCTAAAAGAGTCATGTCAATCATTGCGCAAGTTCATTGATCATTGCATATTCGCGCGCTCGAAAATCTCAATGAACCGGTAGAATATTGGGACACTATATTGTTGTATTTGTTAACAAGTAAGTTAGATATTCCTACAAGACGCGAATGGGAGATCACAAATAAAAGTGAAAGGCCCAAGTATACAGATTTTATGAATTTTCTTAAAAATAGAGTTCAGATTCTAGAAACCATTGATACAAAAATTTACAACAAAAACATTAATACAACTACAACACCATTTAAACCAAAACCAATAAATCAAACATTTTCAAAAAACACTATTCAGCAAACACAAAAATCATTCTCACATGTAGGCATAGATAACGAACAAATAAAACAGATAGACCATGCAGACTTCTCTTGCTCATTTTGTCGCTTAAACACACATTCTACCTACAAGTGTTTTCGATTGTTGGCTTTACCGATAAAGGTTCGCAAAAGTGAGCTAGAAAAGCGAGGTATTTGCACAAACTGTCTTCATACAGGCCATGAATTAAACTTATGTCCATCAAGAAACTGTAAATTCTGTTCTCAGCATCATAATTCAATCCTCCATGAGTCTAAATTCAAACCTGCACAAACAGATGCTAATTTTAGAGATACCTGTGCATTTGTACAGGAACATGAAGAAGTTTCACCAGAAGTACATTGTGAAAATGAAAAACAAACACTGCGGGATAATTCTGACATATATCCTGAAAACAGCCAGACAGCATACTGCGAGATTCATGGCAAACAAGCGTTTTGTCAACCTCTTCTTGCAACAGCGATCATAGAATTATTAGACAAGGATAGGAAACCTATCAAATGTCGTGCCATGTTAGATTCCGGTAGTATGAATAATCTTTGTACGACTAAACTATACAATAGACTGAACATTAAATCTCAACCAGTTCATATGACAGTTAATGGTATTAACCAAGCACCAATCAAAATCAATAAATCATTTTCGACTGAGCTTCAGTCAACTGATCATTCTTTTAAGACGAACATTCATTTGCTAGGTATCGATAAAATCACTTCCAAGTTACCGCAAATTTCTTTTGATCCCAGCTTACTTAAAATTCCATCAAACCTGCAACTAGCAGATCCACAATTCCACGAATGTCAAGAAATTGATATTTTGCTTGGAACCAATTTATTTTTTAATTTGCTTGAAAGTCAACAAATCAAACTAGGAGCAAATCAACCTATCATACAGAATTCCAAGCTAGGATGGTTTTTAGCCGGTCCTTTACACACTACACTCAAGCAATCTAGTTCTCAGTTGAATTCTCTATGTCATCTTTCCATCAATTCATTGCATGATACCGTACGCGATTTCTGGTCTATAGAAAACGTACAGCGTGATCAAAATAAGCTTACTACTGAGGAGCTAGAATGCGAAATACACTTTAGACAAAATCTTAAACAAGACAGTACCGGACGTTACGTAGTAAAATTACCATTAAAGGATACTTATCAAAACTTAGGGGATTCTTTTCAAAATGCGAAAAAATGCCTTTTTTCTACAGAAAAACGACTTTCAAAAAACTCAGAACTTCGCAAAAAATATTCTAATTTTTTAAAAGAATATGAAGAGATGGGGCATATGTCACAAATTAATCCAAATCTTGATCATCATGACAAGATCTCATTTTATCTTCCTCATCACCCAGTCTTTAAGGACACTAGTGAAACTACTAAGACCAGAGTAGTATTCAATGGAAGTTGTTCTTCAAGTTCTGGTGTTAGTTTGAATCAAGTTCTAAAAGCAGGTCCCAAAGTACAAAGTGATTTGTTTGACATAGTTTTGCGCATGCGAACTTATCCGATTGTTTTAACAGCTGATGTTGAAAAAATGTTTCGCATGGTATTAGTTGATAAATCAGATAGATCTTTTCAACGCATACTTTGGCGTGATAATCCATCTCAAGAAATAAAGCACTATGAATTAAACACTATTGTTTATGGTTTAACCAGCAGTTCCTTTCTTGCTACACGTGTTTTAAATGAGATTGGTTTTAAATGTCAGGAAAATAATCCTAAAATTTCACAAATTATTAAAGAAGATTTCTATATGGACGATCTTATAACCGGTTGTAACGACCTTCAATCAGCTATTCAGCTAAAAAATGATATTTCACGAATCTTACATAATTCTGGTTTTAATCTGCAAAAATGGATGTCAAATGATGCAGACTTTTTATCAGCTATCAACGATTCTTCAGAACCTTTTTTAATTAAAGGTGACAGAGAGATCAAAACTTTAGGTATTTGTTGGAATCCTAAAGATGATACACTAAGTTATATTTTTCAGATGAACACTGAACCATCTATCATCACAAAAAGAACTGTGTTGGCAGGTGTAGCCCAGTTATTTGACCCTTTAGGATTGGTCAATCCAATCATTGTCCGAGCTAAACTTATTCTACAGGACATCTGGAATAATAAGCTAGATTGGGATGATAATTTACCAGATTCAATTTCCTTAACTTGGCTAGAATTTTTAAAGCAGATAAAGTGTATCAGTGCTATCAAGATTTCAAGATGCGTACTACATTCTACTCTAGCAGATAAGATACAACTTCATGGCTTCTGCGATAGCTCTCAGTTAGCTTACGGAGCAGCTATTTACCTGGTTTTTTGTGACGATAAGGGTAGTATGCATTCAAATCTTATCTGTGCTAAGAGTGGGTTAGCCCCTCTTAATTCTAACTTAACCATTCCGAAGCTCGAATTGTCTGGTGCATATTTATTAGCACAACTAATGGACAGAATAAAACGTACATTACGTGTTAAGATTTCTAACATCACTTATTGGACAGATTCTACAATTGTCTTAGCGTGGTTAGAAAAAGAGCCTAGCCATTGGAAAGTTTTTGTTAGTAATCGCGTAGCTGAGATTCAGCGATTAACCGAAAATAGTCCATGGAGACACGTGACAACTGATCAAAATCCAAGCGACATTTTAAGTCGTGGTTGTAACCCCCAATTTTTAGAAAATTATTTGCTTTGGTGGCACGGTCCTTCTTTTATTGGTCAACCAAAGGAAAATTGGCCTAAAGCAATAACAACTAAAATTGATACTGTTCCTGAAGTTCGAACAGTAAAAATTACTTTAACTTATACTGCCATACAAAAACCAAACAGTCACAGCTTTATCTTTGATCTTTATTCCTCTTACAGTAAATTAGTTAAAGTTACAGCATTTATTTTAAGATTTTGGAATAACCTAAAAGCCAAAAAATCTAATCAAAGATTGGAGTTATCTAAAACTTTGACTATTCAAGAGCTAGATAAGGCTGAGCATACCCTTTGTTCTTTAGTTCAACAGGAAAGTTTTAATAAAGATATTAAATGTCTTCAGGAAGGGAATAAGATTGAAAGGAGCAGTAAACTTATAAGACTAAATCCCACGTTAGATAATGATGGTTTACTCAGGCTTGATGGCAGACTAAGACATTCTCATCTTAGCTTTGATCAAAAATTTCCTATTATATTACCTCCAAAACATCCATTTACTACTCTATTGATTAGACATTACCACTTAAAATATTTACATGGTGGAACTCAAATTATTTTATCTCAGATTAGAAATAAATTTTGGGTGGTCAATGGTAGAAATGAAATTCGATATTTACTTAGAAAATGTATTACTTGCTTTCGAGTGAGACCTCGTGATATTACTCAGATTATGGGTTCTTTGCCAGCTTCAAGGGTTACCCCTTCCAGTCCCTTTAGTGTATGTGGAGTGGATTTTGCAGGTCCTTACGCTATCAAAGATGGAAAAACGCGCAGTCGGGTAATACTTAAATGCTATATAAGCCTATTCGTATGTTTTTCAACTCGTGCTGTGCATATTGAACTTGTAACTGATTTAACAACTGAAGCATTTTTAAACGCATTTAAAAGATTTGTGTCAAGGCGTGGCTTATGTAGTCACATTTATAGTGATAACGCCACAAATTTTAAAGGTTCAAGCAACGAACTTGATAGATTATGCGCGGTAGTTACTGATTGCGTCAATCAATATCAAACTTTTTTCTCTGACAACAAAATTAATTGGCATTTTATTCCCCCTCGTTCTCCCCATTGTGGTGGTCTTTGGGAAGCCGCGATAAAATCTGTCAAGTATCATTTAAAACGAGTCCTGGGAAGTGTGAAGCTTTACTTCGAGAATTTCTACACTGTCCTCACACAGATAGAGGCAATCCTCAACAGTCGACCTTTGACCCCTCTATCCGATGATCCTATGGATTTTCAAGTACTTACGGCTGGTCATTTCCTTATTGGAAGAAGCTTACTTGCCTGTCCACAAGACAATGTGACAAACGTTAAGCCAAATCGGCTGAACTACTTTAAGCAGCTGCAACAAATCGTACAACAGTTTTGGCATGTTTGGAGTACAGACTATATTCACTCCTTGCAGCAACGCACAAAATGGTGTTCCCCACAGCAAAATATCAAGATGGGAACAATGGTCCTTCTTAAGACAGAAAATGAACCACCTATGAATTGGCCATTAGGACGGGTCGTTGAACTACATCCCGGTCATGACAACCTGGTCAGAGTTGTATCCGTTCAAACGCAATATGGTATTTACAAACGTGCTATTACCAAGTTAGCGCCATTACCTATGGAAAAAACTTCAAGTCAAGATTAAATATTTCCTGGTCTAATGTGATAAGGGATGATCCCGAATATGATATCGAAATCCAGAAATTGCCTTTTTGTTTAAAAAACAAGGACTGTAAATGTACAAACTCTTCTAGAGTTAACAAAATATTAGATAAGTTAGGTTTAGAGAGTTTAAAATTAACCTTAATTTTATTTGTAAAACTTTTATTGTTGGGTAATTTTATTTATTATTTTTGAAATTTGGACATTTCAACGGGGGCGGCATGTTAAATATCAATAACTTTTTATTGTTGGTTATCATTGATTTGCAATACTTTTATTTATATCATTGTACCACATTCACCCGTTATAATGACAAAGTCACAATTTGATGAGAGATCGAAAATATATAACATTGTCAAAAACAAATAATTTTTTATTCATAATCAAAAATCAAGATTTAAAATATTCAGAAACAAAAAACAGAATTCAAAATATCCACACCAGCGTCCTATGCGTCCACTGCATACATCTTCATACAACACCTTTGTATTATTTTACTTTGCTATAACGAGGGTTTGTTAGCAACACATCTAAAAGGCTCCTTCTCACATTCGGCGATATGCTGGCCAGTGCTCTGAAAGAAGTAGTGAACCAGAGTGTAGAGGGGTCATTTGTGTTTGAAAATTGAGCAAATAACTCTTCTAAATACCAGGCCACTGTATCGGCAAGTATATACATAAGGGTCAATGGGAGGCTTAACACTGTTAGATTACCCATGTAATGTGTCTAAATAGCAAGAAAATGTTTAAATGTATAGACTAGTTGTTGAATGTCATTTTCTTTATAAATACAGAGGGGTATGGTTATCACAAACATAAAGTGAGCAGTGACAGAGGCCCTGAAAATTGGGAGGGCGGTTCAAAAATAAAAATAAATTACCTATGACTATTAGACAGGCCTTTCAGGATAAATTAGTTTTTACTTAAAAAAGTTTAATGCAAGAGGCTCAACAATTAGGACCTGTAAAAAATCTTGACCAACAAAAATATGGATTTGGTATATTATATGAACCTTATTGTCAGTCCCTGTAAAAAATTATGCTATTGGTCAGCCTCTTGGTTGGAACAGTCTGGATACCCTGTAGATCTGTCTCTAAAAGTAAAGACTTAGTTATAATAGGGACCTAAAATTTACCATAAGTAAAATTTTTGTTTTAGATTAAGCCTGAGATATAGTGAACAGGCTGGATTTAATACCCAATTAAATAATATAATATAGGCCAAAAACAGTTGGTCTTTGATACAGACTTACTACTACTATGTCGGTTTAGAACGTTTTTCTACGTCGTCCGACGCCTATTCTCCACCTCCTTCGATCCTGACAATCATCCTCTGTCAGATTCTTTTGACTCATTGATCTTTGGATTGACTGTTGCCATTCTAGTTTAGGGCGCCCTCTTTTTCTGCGCCCTATTGGTTGCCATTCTAGGACCTGCTTTGGTAATCTTTCGTCGTTCATCCGTTGTACATGGCCGTACCATATCAGTTGCCTTTTAGTGATGTCATCCGTTATGCTTCCCTCGATTCCCATTCTTTCTTTTATGATCTTATTTCTTATGTGATTCTATTTTTTTTGTTTTGTATTTTTCTGTTACGCGACAAGTCTCTATTCCATACAACAGCGTGCTTTTGACCATTGTTTCATATATGTTAAATTTTACATTCTTTTTTATCTCTGCTCCATAAAATACTGTTAAGACATCCAATAACTTTTTTTGCTTTTACTATTCTTTTTTCCAATTCTTCACAGTCTGTTCCTGTCTTATCAAATATGACACCCAAGTATACATACTCATTGCATGGAGATATTGTTTGTCCATTTTCTAGTACTAACTCACTGGATTCGTTTCCAATACATAAGTACTGTGTCTTGTCCACGTTCACTGTTAATCTCCACTTTTGGTATTCTTCTGTTAACTTTCTCATCATATACTCCATGTCTTCTTTATCATTAGCCACAATTACTTGGTCGTCAGCAAACTGTAGTGTGTATATGGTAAATCGGTCGTTAAGTTGTATTCCCATGCCGTGCACTTTACGTTTTCAGTTTTTTAGAGCTACTTCGATATATATTTTAAAAAGAGTTGGAGAGATACAACATCCCTGTGTTAAGCCTTTTGTTACCAGGAATTCTTTTGAAAGTCGATTTCCAATTTTAATTTTAGATTTTGACCCTTTGTATAGTTCTTTTATCGCTTTTTTGTATGTATGATTGATATTAGTTTGCCCTCCATAATTTTTCTACTGGAACGGTATCATATGCTTTTTGTAGGTCCACAAAGGTAACATGAGTCTCTATATTTCTGGCGCTCCATTATCACTACAAGATCTGCCTGCGCGAAACCCACTTGATACAGACTTGAAGGGTTCAAATAGGTATAGCTGACAGGAAGATTATTTTTTTATAGTTAAATAAAAATGCTTCATTTCGTATGGTTAGGTTGCTGGAATATTTTTAGTTCAATTATTAGGCTTAGGCTAAACCGAGGGCTAGACATTCCATGTGGCTCTATATGGCCAGTAATATATATCTTTATCACCTTTTCACTAGGAGACTCGGTACAGACATGTCAGGGAGACAATAGCTGACCCCGCAGCAGAAAGAAATCCTTGTAAATTTTTGTACATTATTGGAGGTTGGACATGCAGAACCATAGCGAATGGCATCTGGCAACATGTAACAGATATTTAAAATGCAATACCAAAAACAAAAAAACTTTACGCAATTTTTTTGAAATTTGTTTTTGTTAAATAAAGTTAAATCCATTAAGTCGACTGTTGAATCTTGGTAGTTATAGTGTTTGGTAACCTGGTGACACTACAATTTACGTTTTTTGTTACAACAATGGCGGATCCAAAATGGCGGATTTCTTTATTTTTAAACCGATTTGTCTGAAACTTGAAAGTTTGCAGTGCCTAAGATCACTAAATACAGTTTTATCCTCAAACTTAACAAAATCAATATGGCGACACTAAAATGGCGTATTATCTTATTTTGTAACGTGTCATTTTTACGTTTAAGGCAAACGTTACATATTTGTTTTATTTAGGTAAATAATCAAGACTCTTCGACTCGTCTTTCTGTACATAAATTAAGGGTATTTTATAGAGCTAGGTTTGGAGGTTATATAGTGTCCAGAAAGTTACCTGAAAGTTAAAGGAGGCATTCCATCGAATTACTGTGGACACTGCGCACATCGTATTATTTGGGCATTCCAATCGGAATTTCGAACTTTCGATTGTTTTGTTTATCTGTAAAATTTCGTAATTTTCTTTGACGTTCACGAAGATAAATAGCTGTTCTGCTGGGGCACGGCGGCGTTGCCGCATCACAAATGGTTTCAGTAACAGGAAGAAAACATTTAGGTGAACATTTCATTTGCTTATGTTTATTTTCGAGGATATTGGGACAATCATTTCTCTTCCGAACCTCATATCCTTCACGGATTAGCTAGTTTTGATAGCACGAAAATATATTTGGGTCCACGGTTCGACCAGGAACAACCGAGGTTCCGCCGCCTTTGATATCTTTATTAATTTGATAAGGAGAAGATAAAATAAATACGAGTTATGCACTTTTGTAAATGGGAGATAAACGAGGGATAAAAACCAGGACTAAAAGAATAAACAAAATCGTATTTTTATATTATATAAATTTATATATAATCATAGTTAAGTAATGTTAATAGCTAACTCAGTCGGATTGAAGGGTTGTGTAGGGCTAGCTAGTGGTGAGCAAACTTATCATCTGAACATTCTTAGGCCGGATTTAAGCAGTAGTTCAATGTGTATTTTTAGGTTCAAGTTCAGAAACAACTTTATTAATGTAGAAATGTTTTACAAAAATGGCGTCAAACCATATGAATCTTAGAGAAAACATATATAAAGAGCAAAGGAAACTTTTGACTAAAACTGTAACTAAAATACAACTAAATTCTATACTTAGTATAGCTTTACCCATATGGGAATTGGTAGAGTGTTCGAATATTCCTGGGTTTGATGCATGCTCTGATCTCCAGTAATTGATTTTACAGTTGATGTGCTTCTTATAGTCCGGCTGGTTATTTTCCTCCTACTTGCTATGTTGGCGGGGGTCCGATGGGCAAATGTTCGGTCTATGTATGGAGGGTGTCTCGATGTCCTTGTTATAAAAATTTCAACCGTGGAAATCGATCCGACAACACCTCATGCGCAGGGTACGGAAGTATTAGTGTATTTCCTCATTGGTTAGTTTGAAAAACGCGGGTTTTTTCTCCAGGCTCGCAAACCGGAGTTAGTGATTGTTCGGCGAGAGCGTTTTTTTATAAATGCGTTTGCATTCTTATTTGAATTTAACCGGAAAAATTTGGTTGGTACTGTGTACTGTCCCCACCAGATTTACGAACGATTTCCGGCAACTTCATTTTTTTGTGTTCTTGACAAAGTGTCTTTTCTCTTTTCCTAAAGAGTCGGCGGTGGGTCGACAACAGTTTCTGGGATCGCCATTGTTTTTTGGTTATTGGCACTGCAGCGATTGCAGGAGATATCCCAGAAACTGTAGAAGTGAGTCCGTCGTGAGGCGTATTCTCGTGGGCGGCTCGTATCCTCTTTGAGAGGGACTAAAAGGCGGCCCACGCCATTCCTTAGGAAAGACCAGTGGTAAGTTCGATTTTTTTTTTGAATTCTTCAAGACAATATTTGCCTCCCAAATTGTAATTATTTTTCGTGTGAAATGTATTTTTTCGACAAAAGACGTGGGGAATTTTTGGAGTTTTTTATTTTTTTTTTAAACCACGTTTTGGATAAAAACTATATATTGTTTTTCTCCTTTGTCTACAGCCCTGTCTAATCCATCACTGGGACAGTTGTGTTGGACGCTGGTGTGAAGCCTGGTGTAGCACTGTAACCCTGGGAAAGGTATGTTAGGGTTATTTTAGGTCATCTGTTGAGATCTGCTTTATTTTATTAAGTCGACATGGGGTTCTAGATTTAAGATTCTCGGTGTAGGGGAATCTCGTGCAAAACCGACGAAGGAAACTGTAATATTTCATTTTCCACAGGGTTTTTACGCTCGGGCAAGATCCAACCACATTTTTGGACCATGTGCTGTCCTAGCGTCATGTGCTAGGTGATCACCAGGGAAGGCGCGGCAGAACTGGGACCGGTGGAGTGGTGGAAGATGTCTGGAAACAGGTTCACAAAATAAAACAACATATTATTCAATTAACCAACAACCTAAAAACTAATCAAGGACCAAGGTAGGAATCATTTCACGCAAGCAACCATTTTTTTTTAGATTACAGTATAATTTAACATTTTATGTAAACGCAAGGTGAAGGTATGACGTCATAACCACAATTTTGCGGAGTATTTACTAAGTTGACTTGTTTTTCTTCATTTCATTTATTTAAGACAATTTCTCTCGTGAAATTTGGAGTGCCTTGCTATTTTGGCCTGAACTTGTTTCATCCTTTTTTTTTTTAAACATAATTCATGTTTCTAGTTTTTTTTACAGTAGGTTTACACCTAAAATAAACAAGATGAACTAATTTTTGTGTTATTTGTACAACCCAATGACCAACTTTGTAGAGACAAAAGAGAGATGAGGTTATATTTTTTTTCGGTTTCCTTACATTGTTCTACCTTATGGGGTAGATCTCAGACTGGGTTGCTGTCTGTCTTATTCTACCTAACGTAGAATGATGACAGCGGATATTTGGTCCAGATCTCCCCTATGATGGAATGATTTTGGAAGTATACTTTTTTTACAATCATTTATATAATGGTCTTACACTATTGACTCAAATGTAGGTACACTGTGACCTGTTGGAAATGTGCATCTACCTATAAAGAACTTTCTATTTGTGTCATTTTGATTCATTTGGGAATCTTTTAGAATTTTATTTTGTTTATTAGTCAATTTTTTTTTTGTTTTTTTTTTTTAATTTCACAAATACTCTGGAAGCCTCGGAAGTAGGTAGAGTTTCATTGTTTGACTACAACGTTTGAGTTGAACTGTATTTTAATTAAGATCTTCTTTGTAAAACATTGATATTAAAACACTGTGGCACTTAAAATTTTCTTATTTCTGAACCCCCCCTTCTCCTCTGTATAAAAGTTACCGGGCATATGAATGTTTTACCTAGCTGAAAAATACAGTTCTGCTTCCAGATATTTGTTTAATTATTCAGTAATTTTTTTTGTGTCACAAATTTGCACTGTGTTATTGTTCTATTCACAGTGTCACAAAATGTTAGCCAACGCATTTTAATTGGCCACAATTTACTAACCGATTTGTCTCAAACTTGAAATATTACATTGCTTGACGTCATTTAGCACAATTTTTAACTCAAACTTAAAAAAATCAAAATGGCCGATCCAAAATGGCGGACTTTCTTATTTATGAACCGATGTGTAGCAAATATAGAAATGGGCAGTGTTTCAAGTCGCTGATTATATTTTTTGACGTAAACTTTTAACAAAATTAAAATGGCGGATTTTCTTATTTACTTTACATTGATTAAGGTGATTTATCAAATTTACATGAATTTGTTTGTCCTACCCCAACAACCAACTATCAACTAAATAATTTCCCTTATCTGAGCGACCCACTACTATATCTTTATGTTCTTGGAGAAATTTTTTTGTTATTTGTGCTTTTCTGTTATGTGAGTTGTGTTCATTTTTTAAAATGAAGGTTGTTATAATGTTTGTGGTTTGGCCTCTTAGTACATGTTTTTCTTCTTCGGTTATCTCTTGAGATAATATGCAATATTCCAGGTCTTTGATGATGACTGGAATTGAGATGTCTTGACCTCTAACTGGATTTCGTTTTCCACAGGGTTCTACGCTCGGGGCAATATTTGGACCATGTGCTGCCCTAGCGTCATGTGCTAGGTAATTGTCAGGGAAGGCGCAGGCAAAACAAGGCTGGAGGAGCGAGGATGTCTGGTAACAACAAGATTTAACAAAACATCAACTATTAAATAATAAAAGGACCATGGTAGGAGCAAGCCTTTAGATATAATTTTTTTTTCCGTATAATCTTTTTTAAATATAATTTTGCAATTCTCGTAAATGCAAAAAACTAGGTATGACGTCATAACCAAAATTTTGCGGCATAATTAAGTTGAATTCTACTGTGAGATTGAAAGTGCCTTGCTATTTTGCTCCAACTTGTTTTCATTTTTATTTTTGAACTTTTGATTATTTTCATCCTCCGATTTACAATAAATAAGATGAATTAAAATTTTGCATTATTTGTACAACCCAACGAACCAACTTGGCAAAGACAAAAGAGAGATAGGGCGAACGCAAAATGAGGTTATATTTCTTAGTTTTTTTATAACATTGTTTTACCTCATGGGGTATATCTCGGACTGGGTTGCTGTCTGTCTCATTCCCTTCAACGTAGAATTATGACAGCAGATATTTGGTCCGGGTCTCCCCTATGATGGATTGATTTTGGAAGTCGATTTTCTTTTAAAACTAGGAAGTAGGTAATTGAGTCTCCCACTACTGACTCAAATGTAAGTACACTGTGATAGACTTTTAGTAGAGTAAATTTGTAGGGTATTTTAAGAACAAGCTGCAAAAAGGGTATATTTTTTTATATTTGGCATGGTGGTAGCTAACATCAAAAGCTAAATTTTCAATCGAGGATCCCTTTTTTTTATCAGAATCCAAGATGTCGGCCGCCAAAGTTAAGAAAAAAAAAATGAATTTCCTGTTTTAAGAGAAATTAAATTAATTTTAATAAGTTACTTAATTCAAAAAAATTCAAAAATGTAAAAAAATACACCTGTCACTTTAAAACAAAATGGCGGCTATATTTAAAAAAAATGGTTTTTCTTCCATATTTTCTTTAATTTTTGCGCGATATTTATGTTTAATACCTCGTAATAAAGCCACTGACCAGCTCTTTAAACCTACCGAAAAAAATTTGTAAGTTTCTCAGCCGACACAAAGATGGCGCTTAATATGTCAAAAATAAAAAAGGGCCCTTTATAACCTGTAGACCAAATAAAATTTTGAGAATTTTTTTTTTGGATTTTATCAATAGTAAGCCAAGTTTTGGAAAAATGTATAAAAAGTACAATGTGACTTTTAAAATTTTGAGATGGCGGCCGAAGTTCAAATAAAAAAGTTATTTTTTTGTTCAGTATTGCTGTGTAATATATCGATTTATACTAAATAGGGGTCACCAATTTTAAATATTTTATAATAAATGACATAATGTCTAATATTGTCCAAGATGGCGGCGTTCAAAATATAAAAACAACAGTATCTTCTTGGTTTGGTAATTTTTTTTACCAAGATATGTAGTTTTATATTACCCTTAATTAGTTTTAAATTATAATGCACAAAAAAAAATATAATTTATTTATTTTTGAAAGATGGCGGCCGAAAAAAGAAAAAAAAAAGTTTGTGTTTATTTTTTTGAAACATAACAAAAAAAGCTGGAAAAAACAAGACATCTCGTTAAACAAAACATAGATATTTTAAAAATGTCAAAAAAGTTGGCATATGTCACGTACCGGGTGATTTGATTGAATTGACCATATTTTACTTAATAGCTATTTCCGGTAATATTGATCTAATAGTAACGTTTATATAAGCAAAGTTAAATAATTTTTCCTAGATTATCAGAATCTGATGTCAAAAATGACATATGTCATACACTTGTCCAACTTTTGACATATGGTTCATTTTTTTAAATAAAATACCCTGTATATATATTTTTTTAATTGATAAGGCTCATTTTTCTGATTTCAAAAATATATAATATGTTACCATTTAGTCCAGCCGTTATTGAAATATTTGCATTTTAATAACCTGAATAAACAATAAGGATGTTGCCATTTTGTTAATGAATATAATTTTTAAAATGCAAATATATCAACAACGGCTGGACTAAATGTCAACATATTATATATTTTTGAAATCAGAAAAAGGAGCCCTATCAGTTAAAAAAATTACGGGGTGTTTTATTTAAAAGAATAAACCATATGTCAATAGTTTGGCAAGTGTATGACATATGTCATTTTAGACATCAGATTCTGATGATTTATGAAAAAAAACTGTTAGATCAGTATTAACAAAGATAGCTATTAAGTAAAATATGGTTAATTTATTCAAAGCACCTGGCACGTGACATGTCAACTTTTTTGACTTTTTTAAAATATCTTTGTTTTGTTTAACGAGATTTCTTGTTTTTTCAGTTTTTTTTGTTAAATTTCGAAAAAATAAACAATTTTTTTTTTTTGGCCGCTATGTTTAAAAAATAAACTAATTATATTTTTTTGTGCATTACAATTTAAAACTACTAATTAATGTTAATATAAAACTACATATCTTGGTAAAAAAAATTACCAAACCAAAAAGATACTGCTGTATTTATATTTTGAACGCCGCCATCTTGGATAATAATAGACATATGTCATTTATTATCAAATATTTAAAATCGGCGACCCCATTTAGTATAAATCGATATATTACACGACAATACTAATTGTGTCAAACAAGAACAAAAAACTAACTTTTTTATCTGAACTTCGGCCTCCATCTTATATTGTTAAATGTCAAGTTGTAACTTTTTCTGAATTTTTACACAATCTTAAATTATTAAAAGTAAATATCGCACAAAAAATACAGAAAATATCGAAGAAAAACTATTTTTTTTAAATACCCGCCATTTTGTTTTGCAGTGACAGGTGTAATTTCTTTTACATTTTTAAATTGAGTAGGTCCCACTTAAAGTAAATTAACGAAAATTAACTTCAGTTCTCTTAAAACAAGGAAATCAATTTTTTTCCTAACTTTGGCAGCAGCCATCTTGGATTCTGAGGCCGGAAAATCGGGGATCCTCGAATGAAAATTTAGCTTTTGGGTTTAGGTACTACTATGCAACATATAAAAAAATAAACCCTTTTTGCAGCTTTATTTTACAAATTTACTCTACTATTTGTACACCTCTTGGAGATGGCTGTCTACCTATAAATTGTTCTCCATTCGTGTCATTTTAACCAGCCGGTTGAAATAAATAGGTCCATGACTTGGTTTATTTTTAACTCCTGGTTAAAAAATCCTTTTAAAATGTTATCTTATTATAAGTCATTTTTTTTTAATACACAAATAATCTGGAAGGCTCAGAAGTAGGTAGAGTTTCATGGTTTGGCTACCACATTTGAGTTGAACTATATTTTATTTAAGATCCTTTTTGTAAGACATTGGTATTAAACACATGTGGCGCTTATTTTTTCTTTATTTCTGAACCTCCTCTTCTCCACTGTATAAAAGTTACTGTATAAAAGTTAGTGGCATACCATTGTCAAACCTAGCTGGAAAATACAGTTCTCCTTCCAGATAATAGTTTATTTATATATAATTACTCATTAACTAATTAGAGTGATTACATAAAAAGTATAAGCGTCGCAGTGTCACCATGTCTGCCTTTTGTATATCCTAAAAACACGGTCCCACAAAAATTAACTAATTAGAGTGATTACATAAAAAGTATAAGCGTCGCAGTGTCACCATGTCTGCCTTTTGTATATCCTAAAAACACGGTCCCACAAAAATGTATAATTTGCAAAACACAGACACCAGTATTTACTAAGACCTGAAGACTAAGCATTGTAGACCGGGTTTAAGTATCAAGTCTATAGACTTGATACCGACCGGTTTAAGTGTATTTTTAGCTCACACTACTACTATAAGTAGTGTGAGCTATGGTGATCGTAATTTTTTCGAGAAAAAAAAATTGCTCCGATTTCAAAAATTTTTATATATCTTTGCGTTTCAGATGATTTTGAAACTTTTTTGTTTTGCTGTCTGTCTGTCTGTCTGTCTGTCTGTCTGTATGTCTGTCTGTCTGTATGTCTGTCTGTAACGACCAACCCGCATAACTCAAAAACCGCTTGTCCGATTTTAATGAAAGTTGGGTCTTGGGCCGTGATGGTCCCATTTAAAAATGAACAAAATCCACCGAACGCAAGCCAAATAAAAGGGTGGGGGTAGATTCCAAAAATTAGAGTTTATGTGAAAATATGGCGTGTGTGATATCAAACGAAAGGTAATTAAGTCTGGAGTTTAAAAAAATTAATTTTAGTTTATTTTTTAAAAAAGGGTGGGGGTAAATGTCAAAAATTAGAGTTTAAGTGAAAATATGGCGTGTGTGATATCAAACGAAAGGTAATTGAGTCTGGAGTTAAACAAAATACATTTTAGTTTTTTTTAAAGGGTGGGGGTAGATTGAAAAAGAAGTTTAAGTCAAAACATGGCTTGTGTGGTATCAAACGAAAGGTAATTGAGTCTGGAGTTGAATAAAATATATTTCAGTTTTTGATTATATTAGCTCACACTATAACTATAGTACCTAGTGTGAGCTTAGGTGCCCATAGATTGGCAGAGTTTTTTAATACTCACAGGTCAAATCACTGCAAAGATTTGGTTCACCCTAATGTGCAGTGTGATAGTAAGCATTTCTTAGTGAGTTTCATCCCATATAAATTCAAATTAACTTTAAAAATAAAGAAACACCACATAATAATTTTGTAACGAAATGTCATTTTTTTGAAATTTAGTCCGTGCAGTCGTAGGATTCTCGTTAAAAATAGTCTCAAATTGTAGTACCACCCCTGAGGGGTGGCTTAAAGTTTGAAAAACAATAGAAATAATCAACAATTGACAAAAAAACTTATATACAAAAATATTTAAAGCTAAATAATACATAAATAACTTAAAACTATATCTGTAGATGCATTACCGTATTCAATACGTATCAATATTTAATTACTGTAAAAAGCTCAAGATATATTAGAATTCCTATTCAATTACACATTAACGAAAACAATCCACCATCGGTTTAATCGTCGCTAACTTGTCTAAGAAATTAACATGTACAATATAGCGGACAGATGACATTGACTAACACCGTTTTTATTCGACATTTCCTAGTGACGTTTGCAGGTTTAAATATGGCTACCAGTTTTAAGCCAAAATATTTTATTCTTTTTATTTATTTATAACCTTTGTGTAGAAATATTGTATTCGTTACAACGAAAAAAGATTACCCATATAGCAAGGTATTTATGAACAATTTATATAAATATTAAAAACTCTTGCATTCACGGGAAAATTAAGTTAAACCTTCAACCAAAATGTAAACTTTTAAACCTAGGATTGTAGCTCTTAGCACTGTAGGCCCTTTAGTAAATACTGGTGAGAGTGTCCCATAATACTGTTAATATTTGGGCGCTTAAACGGAATTTCTCAAAAAAAAGTTTGAATTAAACAATTTACCCCTATCGCCACCTTACGTACTTTTTAATCTATCATAAAAAAAAATCACTATTCGTTCGATCGCAGTTCGGTACGGTTCTATTGCATCGTCCCAGCATAATAGTGCTAACGAGGTCAAGTCAGGGTTTGTTTTGTTTATAATACTATGTCGGTTTAGAACGTTTTTCTACGTTGTACGACGCCTATTCTCCACCTCCTTCGATCCTGACAGTCATCTTCCGTCAGGTTTTTTTGACTCATTGATTTTTGGATTGACTGTTGCCATTCCAGATGTCATCCGTTATGCTTCCCTCGATTCCCATTCTTTCTTTTATGATCTCATTTCTTATATGATCTGTTCTAGATATTCTCATTGATCTTCTTATTGCATCCATTTCGACACTTTCCATTTTTGCTTTGCATTTTTCTGTTGCGCGACAAGTCTCTATTCCATACAACAGCGTGCTTTTCACCATTGTTTCATATATGTTAAATTTTACATTCTTTTTTATCTCTTTGCTCCATAAAATACTGTTGAGACAACCAATAACCTTTTTTGCTTTTACTATTCTTTTTCCCAGTTCTTTACAGTCGGTTCCCGTCTTATCAAATGTAACACCCAAGTATACATACCCATTACATTACAATATTGTTTGTCCATTTTCTAGTTCTAATTCACTTGATTCGTTTCCAATACATAAGTACTGTGTCTTGTCCACGTTCACTGTTAACCCCCACTTTTGGTATTCTTCCGTTAACTTTCTCATCATATACTCCATGTCTTCTTTATCATTGGCTACAATTACTTGGTCGTCAGCAAACTGTAGTGTGTATATGGTAAATCGGTCGTTAAGTTGTATTCTCATGTATATATTTTAAAAAGAGTTGGAGATATACAACATCCCTGTCTTAAGGCTTTCGTTACCAGGAATTCTTTTGAAAGTCGATTTCCAATTTTAATTTTAGATTTTAACCCTTTGTATAGTTCTTTTATCGCTTTTATGTATGTATGATTGATATTAGTCTGCTCTAACACTGTCCATAATTTTTCTACTGGAACGTTATCATATGCTTTTTCTAGGTCCACAAAGGTAACATGAGTTGGCGCTCCTTTTCTCAATTACTTGTTTAAGACAAAAAACATTATCAATACAAGATCTGCCTGCACGAAACCCACTTTGCTCTCCACTCATTCTCTATTAGATCTCTAAGAATCCCACCGTGCAATCGACTTAGAGTACTGGTTGCTGAATTTCCTCTGTAATTGTTGCAATCCAGCTTGTTTCTTTTTTTATGTATTGAGGATATAAATGCAATTTTCCAATCATCAGGTACTGGATGTCCGCTTATGCATTGATTGATAATATATGTGAGATCTTCGAGTAGTTTCTCTGATCCATATTTAAGCATTTTAGCATATATTCCCCCAGGTCCGCTAGCTTTTCGGGATTTAAGATTTTTAATACTATTCCTTATCATTTCTTTTTCGATGATTACTTCCTCTCCATGTACTTCTATGTCTCTCCTCGGAGAGGCTGCCAGATATTCGGGTCTCCTCTCCTGCAGCAGTCCCTTATAGTGTTCTGTCCATTGTTCTGGTTTGATGATCTGGATGTTTACTTTTTCTTTTGTTGGGTTTTTTACTGTAGAAATGAATTTCCATATTTCAGAACTCTGCCTCCCTCCTACGTGTGTATTTATATCGTGGCATTTGCGCTCGAACATTTCATTATTTTCTGTGTGTATCAAATTTCTTAGCTGTCTTCTGGTATGCCTGTTGATTTTTAGGTCTCTTTGCTCTTTAGTACTGAGCCATTTCATGTATGTGCGTTTTTTCTCCTTGACCGTTTCCTGTATTTCTTCTATCCACCACATCTTATTGTTATTTCTATTATTTTGGTATCCAACAGCTTCTTTGTTTGCTTTCTTCAAGCTTTTTACTATGTTTGTATATATCTCTTCAAATGAGTGATCTGATCAGATTTGTTGTTGGCTGAATCCAGTTATACCGATGAATATCCTTATGTTTAAAAAAACCATTATTTATTTTTGGATTATGGGTTTAACACAATTGTATCAGTCTCAAGCCATTATCATTTGTTACTTCCTCTTCAAATGGTCCTACCACTTTGCTTTGGCTTTGTCTACCAGTTCGACTATTAAAATCGTCAAGCATAATTATTTCCCTGATATTGCCGATTTTACTGATAAGTTGGTCGAAGAACATAGCTACCGTTTCGTCATTTGATGGTGCGTAGGCTGCTATTATGCTTATATTGTGTCCAAGCATCTTCATGTTAACTCGAAGAAAGTTTTTGTTAATGCACTCGTAATCTGTAATCTTATGTTTGAGGTTTTTCTTTATTAATAAGGATACCCATCTGGCTGCTCTCCGTTCTTTTGGGACTCCAGTGAATAAGTGAACAAAGTTACCGACACTACTTGTACCTGTACTTGTAGCACCAAAAGAAATGTTAACAGAAATCAAAAATATTAATTCGAAAAAAGCCCCAGGGTATGATCTTATTAACGGGGTAGTTATAAAACAACTCCCCAGAAAAGCTATCGTAAAACGATGCAACCTAATTAATGCGTCCTTTAGGCTTAGGTATGTACCTGAACTGTGGAAAGTTGCAGAAGTTATCATGATTCCAAAACCGGGAAAACCACTCCATGACGTGTCATCTTACAGGCCAATATCTTCGCTGCCAATTATATCCGAGCTCTATGAAAAATTATTGCTTAAAAGAATAAAACCCATCATAGAAAGACAAGAAATTATTCCATCTCTTCAATTTGGTTTTCGAGACAAGCATTCCACGATAGATCAAGCACACATAATTACTAATATAATAGAAAAAGCACTAGAAGAGGGAGAAGTTTGTTTTGCAGTTTTTCTAGATGTAGCACAAGCATTTGACAAAGTGTGGCATGAAGGCCTTAATTTTAAACTAAAACAGTTTCTGCCAAAACAATATTCGGATATTTTGGAATCATACATATCTGATAGACATTTTAGAGTAAAACAGGAAGACTCATACTCAAATGTAAGAGAAATTCAAGCAGGCGTGCCCCAGGGTAGCGTACTAGGCCCTATCTATACTTATTATTCACTTGCGATATCCCAAAGCCAGAAAATTGTCACTTAGCAACATTTGCCGATGATACTGGTTTATTGACGGTAGAAAAATCTATTGAAAAATGCATAGAGAAACTTCAGGATGCAGTCACCGAAGTTCTCAGTTGAACCATAAAGTGGCGAATAAAATTAAATGAAACCAAATCAATTCACGTTGATTTTACAAACAAAAATATAAATTACATACAAATAACAATTAACAACATTCCAGTACCATATTCGAATCAGGCAAAATATCTCGGTATAATACTTGATGCCAAATTGCGCTGGAAAGCACGTTAAGAAAAAAAAAGAAGAACTTGAGATAAAGTATAGAAAAATGAACTGGCTAATTGGAAGGAAGTCCAATTTAACAATTCATAATAAGTTACTGCTTTATAGACAAATACTGAAACCAGTATGGACATATGGTATTCAATTATGGGGTTGTGCTAAAGAGAGTAACATTCTAGTTTTACAGAGATTTCAGAATAAAGTATTAAGAAACATTGTGAATGCACCTTGGTACGTTCGAAATAGTGACCTTCATCGAGATCTAAAAATCAAAACTGTAGCAGAGACTATAAAAAATTACGCAAATATCCTTGAAGATAGACTCCATAGGCATGTGAATGTGGAAGCAATTCAGCTTCTAGACAATACTATGCTAGTTGGAAGACTAAAAAGAGTGAAGCCGTTTGAGCTAGTAAACTGAGTGAATTACATAAATAAAAATAATGCTATAAACACAACACAATTGTGAGTTACAGACTAAACAAAGCGGGGAGAACTGTTGAGTGAACCCTAAGTTTAAATCTGTCTTTTTGAGTAAATTAAGTTAAAACAAAATTGAGACTTGTAATTAGTCTTACTGACTAGATTGTAATACAATAAACACAGTGTGTTTGACAAATAAAAAAATAAAAAAATAAAAAATGTATTCAACTAAAAAATGATGAATCAAACAAGTTCGGTTATTCTCCACTAATTTTATTATTACAACGACATGTGTCGAGAGCATACACTCTCATCTTCAGGTGTACACTTAAAGAAAATTGAGTCCAAAAAATACCAGGTAACTACAATTTCTTAGAAAACAAAAAGTAATAACCTAACTTTAGCACAAGAAAAAGTTTGAATTTAAAATTTGAAAAACTAAACTTATCTTGATGGAGTTAATCCATCACCAAGGTATAACCTATAACTTATAGGCTCAGTGATGGGTTAACTCCATCAAGGTAGGTTTCAGTTTTTTAAATTTTAATTTTAACTTTATTCTTTTGTTAAGTTTAGATTATTACTATTTGTGTTCTAAAAAATTGTAGGTATCTGGTATTTCTTTAGACCCAACTTTCTTTTAGTCTACAAGCTAAAGATAAGGGCGTATGCCCTCGAGTTATTGTAATAATAAAATAAATGGAGAATTACCAAACTTGTTTGATTTATAAATCACCTACACCCAACAAAATATGATGATGATTAAAAATGATTCTTAACATTCAATCACCCTAGCAAACCAGGCACGTTATCCGGTATTTCTATTTGCTACATCCAACCAGAATGACAACCTTTTTTTCATTTACTCATCTTCCCTTTAGATCATCCTAGCACCTTTTTTTCCCTTAAAGGAAAAGCCGGGTGGTTTAAATTCAAATTTGTATGAAAGTAAAGTCATAGTAATTTCAATATAAAATTTAACTATAACCCCTCCGGCCTCTCTTACCAGGGGGAAAAGGGGGTGCTGGAGTAACGTAAAGGGATCTGTGTGGATGCAAACCGTACCAATATAAACACCTAATTATATGATGATGATGATTCATTCATCCACACTGCGACCACTAGTGAGTCTGTTGTGGCTCCCTTTTGGGTGTTTTCTCACCATGAATGAACCTTATTCTCCAAAAAGGCCAGCTATCAGTTTGGGTAAGACACTGTTCAAATCTTCTGAATCAATCTGAGGTTTAACGAAAGTGTTCTGACGTAAACGTGCAATAGCTCGACATTCGCACAGTACAGGTCTGACTGTTTCGTCATTCTCCATACAGAGTCTACATTTGGTCTCTTCTGTTAGTCCCATTCTATGCATGGATAATCAGTTTACAGTGACCCGTAAAAGACCAGTCACTATGCATATCTCCAGGCTGGTAAATCCAATAATGTTCCTATCTCTCTTTCTACAACGTCCTTAAATGTTGAAACTGAGCGAGTTCTGGTATATTTATCCAGTATTGTTGGAAGCTATTCTTTATCCATTTTATTATGGATGATTTAGCAGCATTGTATGATATCATCAGAGCCGGTTCGGGAATGAAAAATTCAGCGGATGCCCCATCCCTCGCTGCTTCGTCTTCTTATTTCCCTCATGTCCAGAATGCCCTGGTATCTATACTAATGACACATTGTTAGCACTGTAACGATAATTATCATGTAGATAAAAGAAAGTAGGTATTTCTTTTTATAGCGTTTTTTTTCGTATTTTGTTTTTTTTTTCTCGCAGCCGCGTATTTCGAATCAGGTGGTTAAAAATATATTGACAACTGGTAGTGTACACGAATGGTGCATTTTAATTTTCCGAAAAATAGTATTTTTTGTGAAGGATTTATACCGGTGTTACATTTTAGATGTACCCGTTAGATTTAATTATATTTAGGGTTTTCTCTGTTACCTATTTTGCTATTTTCGTTTTTGTTATAATAGGGCATTACTTCTTCTAAAACCGGTTGTTTGTTACATTTTAGTTGTTTAAATATACAAAAATCTGCAAGCTACCCTAGGTTTTTGACGTTTTACCCACCCCGTTACATCTGGCGACCAACCTAGGGCAGCAACAGAGCTACAAAATGGTACTAAACAGATCACCTGTTGAACAAGGTCAATGACACGTGATATAAATATAATTGTAATATTAATAATAATATTTGTCAAAACCTTCAAAACTTAAGTGTCAGTAACAGTTGTCAAAACGGTCATAGTTCGGGCGACAATAGCCATGCTAATATCAATTTAAGAGACTCAAATATCTCAAACTCTTTGCCTTTTGCAAATATACCTGATTGTACTTTTAATGGCGGGATTCACCCCGGAGAATTCCTAGAGCTAATTAACATTATTTTCTTCAAATTTCTTATCAAAATATTCGTTTTCTTTTATTAGGAAAATTTTTGGATAGGACAGAAACCTGAGGGCAAGCTTTTGTTACCACATTTTTAAACTTTGATTGCTTTAAATCAAGTTTTCTAGATTTTATTTGGAATGAGGACGTACAGCAAGACACCTTAGATAAGATTAAAAAAGTGTTTATCTTGAGAGGTCGTATGTTAACCATTTTTTAAAGTACGTAAGGCTGGCAAAGTATTTTGACCCCCCCACTAAGTATACTTAATGAAAATTATTTCTTGTTATTTATCTGGTGAATTTTCCTCCCCATTAATAGGGTTACCCTCAGTCGCAGAAGCCATAAGCAGACTCCAACACGCGGACTACATAAGAAGCCGTCGCCGCAACACATCATTATAGGACTGTATCCGCAGTTGGCTTCCCCGAGGAGGCGAATAGGAAGAGGCGGAAAACGATGTGCCTCACACTCACTTAGTCCGTTAAGGGGTGAGGCAAAATGCGACTTAAGAGCGGCAACAATAATTAACAACCCCTCCGACAGACGACGTTTTAAATGCATGTGACTCGGAGTCTCATGTTACGGATTAGGAAATTTACGGGGTTTTTGGTTGAAAACGAAACTTGGCAAATTACGCGGTTACCTTTCGGTCTATCGACGGCTATGTCTTCGTTTACCAGGTGTATTTCGCAAATCCTGGGAACAGAAATGGAAGAATTTACCATTCCGCTTATAGATGATGTCATTATCTTCTCCAGCAGTTTCGACCTTCACATGGAACATCTAGAGAAGGTTTTCGCTAAATTATCAACCGCCGGGTTTACTTTAAAATGTAAAAAAATTAGGATTCTTCCTGAAGAGCTAGAATACCTGTGTTATCTTTTGACAGTTATAAACCTGACCCTTGCCGTGTGGAGAGTGGTGCCTAGAAATCCCCGTCAAATTCAAGCATTTTTGAGGTTATGCAATTTTGTCCGTAGTTTTTGCGAGTCGTTTTCGACCAAAGCCGAGCCTCTTGCGTGCTTGCTTTGAAAGGTTATAAATGGACTTGGACAGAGGACCAACAGGGTGCTTTCGAAACGCTTAAAAAAACTTTTGCTAGTGACGTATTTTTGTATCAATCCGAACCCATGTTAGAGTATTACGTCCAATGTGATGATAGTGAGTATGGGTTGGGTGCACAACTTAAAAAAAAAGGACTCCTTTGAAAAGGAAGTTTTATCGGTTGTTTTTGCACTTACGCGTTGGCGTAAATATCTTTTAGAAAACCGGTTTCATGTTCTTACGGACGCTACATTCAAATGTACAGGTTGCTTACATCTCTAATCACCCGGTGGGCGCTCGCGCTACAGGAATATGATTATACCATATCTCATGTGAGCGGTGAAGAAAACGTCGTAGCCGATTTGTTATCACGGTTTCCCAGCGAGAGATTACCTACACCATCGGACCGCTGTTTTTATCTTGCTAACTTTGCAATTAAGCCGATAGATCTTCCGATGACGACCCGTTTTTACTTAGTGTACCAGATAAGTTGGCTCATGAGTGCGCTCAAATTTACCACGAAACTTTGGGCCATTTCGGAGTTTACAAAAAAGTGATGGCAGTTAGGCATGATTTGTATTGGAAAGGTATTTATAAAACAGTTAAAACGGTAGTAAAACACTGCGAGGTCTGTCAAAAAGCCAAGAATTCTATCTTGCCCAACCCTCCATTACATTCCATACTTCCCATGAAACCAATTGAGACGATTTCTCTTGACCTTTATGGACCCCTTCCTACTTCACGGGCTGGCGTAACTTTCTTGTATGTCATTATTGATTTGTTTTTGAAATACATTACACTCTACCCCTTAAGGAAAGCCACTTCAAAGGTCATTTTGAATCGTTTGGTTATGGATTATTTCCCGAAGTTTGGGAAAATAGACTTACGGATCATTGTAGTCAATTCACCAGCAGCTCCTGGTCTAACATTCTTGCTTCTTTAGGGGTAAAATGCGTCTTTTCTTCCGTGCGTCACCCGCAGTCGAACTCCGTGGAACGACCGATGCGCGACTTATCTCGTCTTTTCAGAACCTTCTGTGGTCAAAACACACTCGGTAAGCATTTGTGGTTAAGCATTTTTCCGAAATAATCAATGGGGCTGTGCATGAATCCACTGGTTTCTGTCCAAAGGAAATTCAATTTAACGAGCACTACATTGATCCGGAGTATATGCGACTTTCCGGAGACCCCAGAGGCGCGCACCCATGACGAAAAAATGGTTTTTGATTAGGGAAAACTTATTGGGCAACAAGAACGCGGCACATTCCATGATAGCCATTTAAAACTTTTATATGAGCGTACATAATAATAAATCATCCCTTAAGCAGGGTATCTTTAGTTACGAGGGCGGATGTAACGAATATTATCATGTGGATAAAAGTAAGTAGGTATTTCTTTTTATAGTGTTTTCGTGTCTTGGTTTTTTTTCTCGCAACCGCGTATTTCGAATCAAGTGGTCACTTTGTTAAGAATATATTGACAACTGGTAGTGTACACGAATGGTGCATTTTAATTTCCGAAAAATAGTGTTTTTTTTGTCAAGGATTTATACCGGTGCTACATTTTAGGTATGTACACTTTAGATTTAATTATATTTAGGTTTTTCTCTGTTACCTATTTTGCTATTTTTTTGTTATAATAGGGCAATACTTCTCCTAAAACCGGTTGGTTCGTCCCGCCTTCCTTTTTGTAAATATGTTCTTTTTACTATAATTTACCAAATTGGTTCGAATTAGGCTATTTGGTGATTCACTAGAGCATTTTCTATTTTTTGTTTATTTAGTATTAATTAACTAATTAAGTACTTAAAATTACTGGGTTATTTGCATTTGAAACTCCCGCGGTTTTAAAGGCAAATATTACAATTTGCTATAATTAATTTACTTTACATAAAATGCATTTTGAATTACTAAGGTTCCTAGTTCCTTTAATATGGACCTTCGTAATCTCATTCCCTCCTACTTATTCCCTTTTCTCCTACGCCTATGGATTAACGACGCCACTGGGCGCCATGTGGGAGAATGAACGCAGCAGCGAATACCTGCTGCAGCATCACAGAGAGAACCGTTTCGCCTTCGAACGATAATACACGCGTGTTAGCGACTCTCCTACCACATTCATGTGGGGTGCAAAAAGCACGGTTTAACAGCGTGTCCTCCCATGAGTTCCGCTTCCTGTATAAAAATGGTAAGTGAAAATGCATTATTTTTACCTTACATACATTTGTTTATTGCTACACTAACCTAGAAGGTAAACTAGACCATTTCAGAATCCCTTGTACCAGCTTAGCCTATGACCTTATTCCCTTAAAATTACAGTCCACATCTGACACCGTTAAATTCCAGACAACTCTCCTATCTGGACCACCAGGGAGCCCCATTTTTGATCCTTAGCGACCCGGATTTCTGGAATCGTTTTTTTGCCTTTTTAGGTTAGTTTTTTTTACTGGTTTCAAATGCAAGAAAAACCCTTGTTTTTCCTAAATGCCTTTTTTACTGGTTTCAAATGCAAGAAAAACCCTTGTTTTTCTTACATGCCTACTTTAGAAAACCCCTAGGTTTCTAAAATACATTTTGCGATTTTTTTTTGTGTAAAAACAAATGCAAGAAAAACCCTTGTTTTTCTTACATGCCTACTTTAGAAAACCCCTAGGTTTCTAAAATACATTTTGCGATTTTTTTTGTGTAAAAATTAAATATTTTTACCAATAAATTTAGCCTTTTCATGCGAAAAACCAAACACAGATAAAATCTGTAAACTACTATGCTTTTTTTTTGTTTCGAATAAATCAAGTTTTTTCGTTTCTTTTTTGTAAAAAAAAAAAACCGTATGGAATTTGGGTGTTTTTTTGTTTGTCACTGGAAATAGTTTAAAATAGTGTCTGCAAAGTGCTATTATTTTAGCCGTTGTGCCTTCACATTTGTGGATTGCTATAATTATATCCAATTTGCTCGAAAAAAAATCTCCAAATTGCCATATTCATTTTTGCTTATTGCAAATTGCTATGACTATATCCGATTGCGGATGCTTTACTATATTCGTTTTTGCGTAAAAATTGCTATGAATATATCTATTTCTAATTTACTATTATAATATCTGTCTGCAAATGGCTATGATTGTATCCATTTTTTGCGTGCATAATAAATTTTGAAGGAAATTTAATTCTTAACTTGAGAATTTGTTTTCGTGTAAAGGCAGATAAATAGTTTTACCAAATTAAATGCTTTTGATTTGTAGGTATTTATTTTTAAAAGTAGGTACCTACTTATTTGAATTCGCGAGGCGAAGATAAAAAAACTTATACACAAGTTTTTTTGTTATCATTAGTTTGCATCGGGTATTTTCTTTACTTTTGTGCGCTTATAGTTTGATTATTGTAATTAAACGTAGGACATTAATATTTATACAGGGTGTCCAAATTTTGATTTTTTTTTCAGTTTACCTAATTTTTGTCAATTATTTTTTGGATTTTTTTTTAAATCATGTCTAGTTCGGATAAAATTTTAAAGGCTAAAGCCTTGCGCTATAGTGCGATTTCACAGCTAAATTTGATCATTGAATCCGCGACCCTCGCAAAAAATGACCCTGCCTATCACAGCGGCTTTAAAGTCAAATTTCGGACATTGTCAAAAATCAAAAAAGATTTTGAAAAGCACCATAATACTTTGTTGACGTTGGTAGCCTCTGACGAGGATCGCTTAGTAGTAGAAAACAAAGTGTTTATGGACTTTTGCAAACGCTGTGACGAGATTTCCACTATATTTTACGAACTTTTCGAACTACCCTTTGAAGATGGAGGGCTTTTGAGCAGTACGATAAATCCCATGGGCAGTCCCTGTGCCTCCGCAGACCAGCATGGTTTACTGCCTAGGATAAAAATACCTCTTTTTCAAGGGGAATTTAAGGAGTTTCCAACCTTTTTGCAAGCCTTTAATGCTACCGTGCACAATAATAGGTCGCTGGGAAACTTTGAAAAATTCAATTTGCTTTTTTCTAATTTAAAGGGCCCTGCCCTGGATGTCATTTCTGACATTCCTATCCTTGCTGAAAATTATTTAAATGCCTACCACACCTTGGTGGATAGGTATACAAATAAACGATTACAAGCTTACCTTCACTGGAAGGCAATTGAAGGCTTCTCTCCTCTTACTAAAGAGAATGCTACGAATTTGAGGAATTTGCTTGATTGTTTTTCGAAAAACTTAAGTGCTTTAAAAGTCATGGGTTTTAAAACGGAGTTTTGGGATTATATTATGGCACAAATGCTCTTGGATAGGTTGGACCCAACCACGCGCAAGGCATTTGAGCAAAATTATTGCTCCAATGAGATCCCGTCTTATGATAAAATTCGTGCTTTTGTTTCTAGCCATTGCATTGCGTTGGAACAAATACAACAAACTCAAGATTACTTAAAAAATAAAGATTTGTCAATTTCAAGTCAGAAAAATCAAGCAAAGTTTCAAAATCGATCTGCTTTGTTTGCTAATACTCAGAGAGCCTCCAAAAATGCCTCCCAGTCTCCAAATGGCCAAAGTGGCTTAAATAATACTCCAAACCCTCAAAAATTTTGTTTTCTCTGTAAAAGTGGCGATCATATAATATACAGATGTCCTCATTTTTTGGCGAAAACTCCCCAGCAACGTTTTGAGATTGTTAAACAACATAAAGCGTGTGTCAACTGTTTGGGCTCAAAGCATAATTTACCCCAGCAATGCAAATCAGAAAAAAGATGTTTACATTGTGGCCAATTTCATCACAGTCTCTTACATTTTTTTCCTATTAATTCTACACCTAGTTCTGCGAGTAGCCCCTCTACTTCTGCAGTGCAACCCCCGAGGAGCCCCGTGGCTACCGAATTTAATAGAACCACTAACACCATTGTTACTGGTATGTCTTTAAATGATCGCGAAGTACTTCTCTGTACCGCTTTAATACAAATACAGGATGTTTTTCAAAATTGGCACACAGTGCGCGCCATCTGTGACTCTGGTGCTCAATCTTCATTTATATCTAAGTCATGTGCTGATAGTTTGGGCCTTCCTAAATTTAATATCGCCATGACTCTACAAAGCTTAGATCGAATGACAACTTCGGCAAAATCTGGAATTAATTGCAATATATCCTCTTTGCGTGATAATAATTTTGTTTTTAATTTTGATGCGATAATACTCGATAAAATTTGTAGTGATTTACCTCATTCCTCATTTTCGATTAAAAGTTTTCCTTTTCTCGCCAACTTAGAACTAGCTGACCCAGGCTTTAATAAAAGCGATAAAATTGATTTATTGTTGGGCGGCGATGTGTACCCTTACATTTTGCTAGATGGTCGTTTGTCTACGGGACCCAACAACCCCGTCTGCATTAATACTATTTTTGGTTGGGGAATAATGGGCAATCTTTCACTTTCACCTTCAACTACAAATCAAATTAAAACATTTTTTACTACGTCAATGAACGATTCTTTTGTCAATTTAGATAAAAATCTACAACGATTTTGGCAAATAGATGACATACCTAATGTCAAGGCCATTGACCCCGAAGATGAGTTTTGCGAAAATTATTTTTTGAAAACTACCTCAAAAAATGAGGAGGGGAGATATATTGTATCTTTACCATTTAAAGTTACTGCTCCAGATTTTGGCGACACTCGATCCATTGCCGTACGTCGTTTTTTCTCCCTTGAGAAGAAATTGCTACAAAACCCTGATTTTTATGCTGCCTACAGCTCTGTTTTACAAGATTATTTAGATAATAATCATATGCAACCGGTTTCTGCACCTTTGCCGACCGAAATTTCAAATCATTTTTATATTGCACACCATGCGGTGTTTAAAAAAGATTCTACTAGCACCCCCCTGAGGGTGGTTTTTGATGCGAGCATGCACGCCCCTGGCAAAATCTCGCTCAACAACGCTGTTTATACTGGGCCCCCTTTACAAAGGGACTTACAAAAAATTTTATTACTTTATCGTTTGCATAAATTTTGCTTTTGTTGCGACATCCGTCAAATGTACAGGATGATTTTAGTTGACCCTAGTCAAACTAATTTTCAAAGAATAGTTTGGAGGTTTGATCCTAACCAGCCTATTCAAGACTTCGAAATAAATAGAGTTTTATTCGGGGTCTCTTGTAGCCCCTTTTTGGCTATCAGAACTTTGCTGCAACTTGCTAGAGAGCATGAGGACCTTCCTCTTGCCTCAAAAATCATTGAGGAGGCAGTTTTTGTCGATGATGTGATTTCGGGAAGTGATGACTTTTTTAAGACCACTGAGATGAAAAATCAATTAATCGAGCTACTTAGCCGAGGTGGATTCGAATTGCGTAAATGGGCGAGCAATTGTCCCGAGTTACTATCCGATCTTCCTGAGTCACACATTTCGATGAAGGCTCTTTCTCTCGATTTAGATGCTGAAAATTCAACTTTGAAAATTCTCGGTTTAAATTGGAACCCTCATACTGATGAATTTTTTTATACTTTCGACTGTTCTCTCCAAACATGCACTAAAAGAACAATTTTAAGTAATTTGGCCCGCATTTACGACCCTCTGTCTTTTTTGGCGCCAATAGTTTTAATTTTAAAATTAATTGTTCAATACTGCTGGGCAGAAGACTTAAACTGGGACGACCCTGTCAGTCCGGAAATTGTTTTTAAATGGGAAAAATTTAAAAATGAATTAAAGTTTTTGCATTCTGTTAAAATTCCTCGTCAAATAATTTTGCCTAATGCTAGTCAAATCCAGCTAGTAGGATTTTGCGATAGTTCAGAACGGGCCTATTGTGCTGTCGCTTATATTCGAATTTTTTATTCTGATGGAAACATTAAAGTTTTTTTTGTTTGTAGTAAATCTAGAGTCGCACCGTTGCGTCGTAAACTAACTTTACCAAGACTAGAGCTTTTAGGAGCTGTTTTGTTGGCTAAATTAATGGATTTTTTACTAGAAACGTTCTCGGAAAAAATTAAATTTGATAAAATTCTTGCTTTTACTGATAGCACAGTGACCTTATCTTGGATTCAGGGATCTCCTCACAAATTTAAAACATTTGTTTCGAATAGAACTGCCTATATACAAGGAAGAATTAGCCCTGAGTTTTGGCATTATGTTCCTACTGAACAAAATCCTGCTGACTGCGGTACTAGGGAAATGTATCCCTCTGATTTACAAAGATTTTATTTTTGGTTAGAAGGGCCTTCTTTTCTAAACCAACCTACAAATACTTGGGATTTTATGACAGTTACTTACGATGGGAATGCAGTTTTGGAAGAACAGCGAAAAAATATTTTTAACGTTTTTACTTGCGAACAAACAGTTGAATATTATGTAAACAACTTGTTTGAAAAATACAGTTCTCTTTTTAAAATTAAGAGAATAGTTGCTTACTTTTTGCGAGGGTTACAAAAGTTTAAAAATCCCTCATACAATTTTGCTACTGATTACCTTACAAATCAGGATTACTACAAAAGCTTACTTTTTATTTCGAAATGCGTACAATCTTTTTCTTTCCAAAAAGAAATTGAATTACTAAAAGATAAGAAACAGCTTCCAAAAGCTTTTCAAAAATTATGTCCATTTTTGCATAATGAAAGCTACGATTTGCTTCGTGTTGGAGGCCGTTTATGCCATTCAAATTTATCATACGATAAAAAATTTCCAATTCTTTTGCCTTCTAGTGCAAAATTCACTGAATTACTGATTTTAGATTTGCATCGCAGCAATCTTCATTGTGGTATACAGACCACAACTTTTTTACTAATGCAAAACTTCTGGGTATTGTCTGCTAAAAAGGTAGTGAGAAAAGTTTTAAGTTCTTGCCATACTTGCTGGAAAACTAAACCTAACTCCCTTCAACCCCCTATGGGTAACCTACCGAAATTTAGAGTTTCCGAAGCAAAGGTGTTCGAAAATGTAGGTATAGATTTTTGTGGTCCGTTCACGATTACTCTTGGTCGGACCAGAGGTGCAAAAACCATGAAAGCATATGTCTGTTTATTTATCTGTTGCGCTGTTAAAGCCGTGCATTTAGAGTTAGTCTCTGATATGACATCAGAAGCCTTTCTGGCTGCTCTGCGCCGCTTCATAGCTAGAAGAGGACTATGCTCAAAGATCTCTTCAGACTGCGGGACCAACTTCGTGGCCTCTGAAAAATACTTGCGACAAATTTTTTCTGATTGCGTGAAGGGGGAAGGTATAGTTTGGTCTTTTAACCCACCTGCTGCTCCCCACATGGGAGGCATTTGGGAATCAAACATTAAATCTTTAAAGACTCATCTTCACAGGGTAGTTGGAAATCAAATACTCACCTATGAGGAATTAAATACGGTTTTAACCCAAGTTGAAGCCATAATGAACTCACGTCCTTTATGTGCCTTAAGCACCGATCCTACTGATCTGGCGGTCTTGACTCCTAATAATTTTTTAAATTTGAGGCCTCCAGGTACAATACCCGATCCAAACTACTGCGATATTGCGTTAAACAGGCTGTCCAGGTGGCAACTGTTGCAAAGAATGCACCGCGATTTTTGGATTCGCTGGCATCGCGAATATTTGCACACTTTGCAACAGCGAGCCAAATGGCACCAACCTCTTGCTTCCATTGATATTGGTACTATGGTACTGATCAAAGATGAAAATTCCACTCCATTGGATTGGCCCCTAGGCCGCATTGAAGACCTTATTAAAGGTTCTGATAATGTTCCACGGGTTGCTATTGTAAAGACTACTAAAGGTACCTACAAACGGCCTTTGGTAAAACTATGCGCCCTGCCTACAAATTAAACTCTCTGAAATGCCCCTGGGCATTCTCAGGGGGGTGGGAAATGGTTCGTCCCGCCTTCCTTTTTGTAAATATGTTCTTTTTACTATAATTTACCAAATTGGTTCGAATTAGGCTATTTGGTGATTCACTAGAGCATTTTCTATTTTTTGTTTATTTAGTATTAATTAACTAATTAAGTACTTAAAATTACTGGGTTATTTGCATTTGAAACTCCCGCGGTTTTAAAGGCAAATATTACAATTTGCTATAATTAATTTACTTTACATAAAATGCATTTTGAATTACTAAGGTTCCTAGTTCCTTTAATATGGACCTTCGTAATCTCATTCCCTCCTACTTATTCCCTTTTCTCCTACGCCTATGGATTAACGACGCCACTGGGCGCCATGTGGGAGAATGAACGCAGCAGCGAATACCTGCTGCAGCATCACAGAGAGAACCGTTTCGCCTTCGAACGATAATACACGCGTGTTAGCGACTCTCCTACCACATTCATGTGGGGTGCAAAAAGCACGGTTTAACAGCGTGTCCTCCCATGAGTTCCGCTTCCTGTATAAAAATGGTAAGTGAAAATGCATTATTTTTACCTTACATACATTTGTTTATTGCTACACTAACCTAGAAGGTAAACTAGACCATTTCAGAATCCCTTGTACCAGCTTAGCCTATGACCTTATTCCCTTAAAATTACAGTCCACATCTGACACCGTTAAATTCCAGACAACTCTCCTATCTGGACCACCAGGGAGCCCCACCGGTTGTTTGTTACATTTTAGTTGTTCAAATATACAAAAATCTGCAAGTTAACCTGGGCTGTTTTTGACGTTTTACCCACCCCGTTACAGCAGTACCAAGCGGATTCGGCGTATTCCTGCAGCTTCTCACAGTTCTTGATGAGAGCGTATAAGAATCAAGCGCTTTTAAGGTTGCTTGACTGTCGGAGAAGATTTTTATTGTCCTGTTGGTCCATTCGTGGTCAGTAATCCACCAGGCACACAGTGCAATGGCTACGAGTTCGGCCTGAAATATATACTTTTTTTAAATACTAACAATTTCAGATCCAACGCCTGATGGCATTTAGGATTCGCCGGTATACCAGAAGATATCGTTATTAGATAAATTGGTCCTGTTATTTAAACAGTCCTCCATCTCCGGAAGCATAATGTTGTATAGCGTTCTGCTTTACACCATGTTGGGCATGACGTCGGATTTTTGTTCCCTAATTAGTGCTGTTGGTATTTTTTTTTTTTTTACGGTTAAACGCACTTGCAAGGAGATCCCTATCACGCTCGAGAAGCGGCCAGTGCGCGGAAATGTTGGTGTGTATTGGTTTTGAAACGGTTCAGGTTGTAATCTGCAGGGAAAACTGTCGCAGGGAGTTTATTCCACAGCGATGCTGTTCTCCAGAGATATGAATTCTGATATAATGAGGTTCTTGGTGCCTCTATTTTGACAGTAAATTGATGGTTACCGTCTGTTTGACGTGTTCGCCTAGTAGGTGCTACTTCCGGGGGGATCATACGTGCCAACTCTTCAGAGCATTTTCCGTGATAATACCTGTAGAAGAGAGATAGATCGCCCACAGTTCTTCGATGTTCGAGACTATCCAAGCTACGGGTAAGTGCGGGGTCATTGATCAGCTTGATAGCTCGTTTTTGCACGGTGTTCAAAAGCATTAAGGTATGTTTGGGTGCCGCACTCCATACATGTGAGCAGTACTCCATAGTTGGTCGAATCTGGGCTTTGTAGAGTGTCAGCAGTTGGCTTGGTGTATACAGATGTCTTGTACGAAATAGCACCCCAAGCTTTTGGGACGCCCTTTTAGCTATATCTGCCACGTGACTGTGCCAAGACATGTTGGTCTCTGTTGTGACTCCTAAGATGTTCAAATGGCTCTGCAATGTGACAGCACTTCCAGATAGCATGATGTTTGGCTCACCAGTGCCGGTCTTTTTTGAAAACAGGGCTGCTTGGGTTTTTTGCGCGTTGAACTGTACAAGGTTTTTGATGCCCCAGTCCTCTATTATCTCCAGGTCGTTATTTATCTGCGATATTTGAGTTAGTCTAAGATGATGGAATTCACGTGCGGATAGACACTGAGTGGGTGGTATGACTGAGGAGACTACATTGCCATCATCTGCAAAGCAATAAAGTGGATTTGCTGTTTTATCTATGAGGTCATTTATGTAAATCAGAAAAAGTGTTGGCGAAAGGATTGCTCCCTGAGGCACACCAGCATTTATCTGGTAAGAGTTGGAGTTCCGGCCATCCAGTGCAACATAAATGGATCTATCCTTAACGTAACTTTCAAACCAGGTGCAAAGTTTCGGCGACAATCCCATTGCTTTGAGCTTGTTGAACAGATTTTCATGCCAGACTTTATCGAATGCTTTAGATATATCTAAGGCAATTGTTCTTGTTTCGCCCCGTAACTCAATCGCTTTTTGCCATAAGTGAGTGACGTATGTAAGTAAATCGCCAGTTGACCTATATTTTCGAAATCCGTATTGCTTGTCGTTGATAATTTTGTACTTTTCTAAGTACTTGGTTAGGTGATTGTTCACAACTCTTTCCATTACTTTTGATATCACCGGAAGTAGAGCAATTGGTCTGTAGTTTAACGGATCTGTCTTTTTTCCTTTCTTTGGAATAGGTTGTACTGCGGCAGACTTACATGATGATGGATATACTCCTTGCCTGTAAGATAAATTGAATAATTTAGCGAAAGTTGAGGTGAGTTCGTTGGCACAATTTTGAGTACTATCGCGGGAATGCCATCTGGACCCATTGCTTTGTTGGTATCCAACTTTTTAAGGGATTTTCGTATTTCTCTGTGACAAAAGGGTACCTCTGGCATACTGTGGGAAACCCTGTCAATGAACGGTGGAGTTTTTCCATTTGGCACTGTTAGGTTTGAGTTGTGGGAAAAGATTTTGGCCAACATATTGGCTTTTTCCTCTGATGTTGTGGCTAAGTGAGAATTATTATCTGTAAGTGGTGGTATGGATGACTTGGTGAAGTTTGATCCAACGGCTTTTGCAAGAGACCAAAAGGACCTAGAACTACTTGGACAATTCAGCAACCTGTTTTTTATTCTTTGATTGTATGTTTCTTTGGCGGCGTCAATAGTAATTTTGCAACTATTTCTGGTTTCTATAAATTCTGTGTGGTTTTGAGCGGTTTGTTGTCGTTTCCAAAGGTTATATGCTCTGTGTTTTTTTCTGTACAGCCGTTTGACACTGGCTGTTGAACCAAGGTTTTGCATTTGCTCTGCGTTTAATTGTATGTGGGATATATGCATCCATTCCAGATAAAATTACTTTTGTTATTTCATTACAGCAAACAGTAGGATCAGCTGTTTTAAAGCAAACCTCTGGCCATGGAAAATCCAGGTAAAACTGTTTAAGGTCATTCCATTTTGCCGATTTATAGTGCCACATTTTACGAGGAAGTGATTGTTGGCTTGGTGGTATGAGCATTTCGCACTTTGTTATTATAAGTTTATGATCGGATGAACCAAGTGGGGGATCTACTTGCATTGTGTACGAGTCAGGATTTGTAGTTAGGAACAAGTCTAAAAGCGCTGCAAATTCACCCCTTTCTGAGATACGGGTAGGTTCATCGACAAGCTGCGTTAGACCACAACTTATGGCAAAAGCTTCTGCTTCCCTGCCATCATTATCTGTTTTGTTGTGGTGTTTTAGCCAGGGTATATTGTGGACGTTGAAATCGCCTAAAAAAACAATTTCCGCATGTGGATAGTTAGACTGTATACTATCACAGTTTTCGGATAATGTCGCGAAAAAGTTTTGGTACTCGGTGTTACTTGGCGGTCGATAGAGGCAGCAGATGAACTTGGTCGATGACTTTGAGGTGAATTTAAGCCATATGATATCGAGGTTCGCTGGTTCTAGCTTCTCCTCTCGATGACATGAAAGGTCATTTTTAATGTAGACACAGATCCTAAAATTATGTCGAAATCGGTGGTGTAGGTCATAGCCGGGATAAAGATAGCTCACAATAGGTGTTGCAGAACTGATTTTAGTTTCAGTGAGAACAAGGATGTCAGGTCTTTGTTCTTCAAGATGTTGGTGAACTGAATTAATGTTGGTACTTAATCCTCTTATATTGCTAAAATCAATTCTGAGTTGAGTTTTTGGTCTTTTTTTAATATCTTTACATGAAGGACCCCCAGGATCACCCGACGCCCGGAGATCCGAGTGGTCGGGTATTTTACCTCCGGAATATTTTGATCCTGGAGGCGCCATCATGCTATCTGTTACTCATTGTTGGAACCGGACTGCCAGCGCAGTAGCGGAACGTGGTGATACCACTTAGCGCTACTCAGTTCTGGCATGGTGGTATCTCACCGGACGACGCCCAATGAGTGAAAGCGTCTACCACCGGTCGTATTACATTTTTGTCTTGCCATCCTAGTGGTTGGCCCTTAATCTGTATGTTGCTCTTCGTGTCTCCGCCTCTTAAAAAAATCTGAAGCGGAGGTGAGTTTAGTAAGCATTCAAGGGTTGTCGAATGGCTTATTGCACCACATATGGCAAGACTGGTCTGTCGTTGTAAGCTGGTTAGTTGGCCCGTAAGGTCCTTTAATGCCCCTTCTCAAACCAGAATATTGTTCAGTTCAGTTCAGTTCAAGATGCTTTATTGTTTAAGATATCAAAAAAACTTATTAACAAAGCTTTAACTTAAATCTAATACCAAAACACTTAATCTAGAATCTTGAAATAGTAAAATGTCCTTAGTACTTAGGTATCAAACAAACAACAATAATAAAATCAAATTAAATAGTTATAATAAATATTAGGCCAAAAAATTTTTAAAGTAGTCAAGCTTTTGAGCCACTCTAAATATATGGTGTTATTATTTAACTTATTATTATAAGAATTAAATGCAACCTGTCCTATTTCTTATTTTAGTCAAACTACATGTACCTATCTAAATTCATTAAGTATAAAAACTAGTCTAAAATTAGTTCAAAACATAAACCTAAACCAGATTACCGGTAAAGACAAAAACATAAGTTTATACAATGAAAGTTAAAGTGAAAAACATAGGTATTAAAATAAAAAACAAGTCATATTATAAAACGTCAATAAATTATAAAATTTAAACAAAAAAAAAACAAATCAAATTTAAAACTTAATCTTAGATTTACAGGTACTTTTATCACATAATTAGACTATGAGCTGTGTTTTGAGTTTTTATATAACATAAATAATAAAAAACCAAAATTTAAAACACAGGGACAAAAGAAGGTAAACAACTAGAGTGAGAAAAGAATAAGAAGAAACAACGAGAATGAGAGAAATAGAGAATAGTGGTAAGATACAAAAGAAATCTTGAGAATGACAATGAACTTAAGAAAGTAGCAGGAAGTATAAAAAGAGAATGGCTACTGACAACAGGACTAAGAAATATAGAGTTGGAAAAGGAGATTATGATGAAAGTGAGAATTCTTGTACTAATAGCCTTAAGTAAAGCGGTCAAACAACAGATTAAAAAGACTGAGAAAGAAATTCATCAATTGTGTAGAAGGCATGTTTTACCAAGATGTTTTTTAATTCTTTTCGGAATTTTGATGAATCAGGGATGCTCTTTATAAATATAGGAATATGATTGTTAAGTTTAATGGTTTTGTAGTTTATGGAGTTCTGAACTAGTGATGAATAAGGGATAATTAGTACATTGTCCCTTTGATGTGTTCTGTATGTAGTTTGCTGAATGGCCCATAAGTCTTTATGTTTATATATTAATGTAGTTGATTAGTTGATTGCAGTATAAAGAGACATGCTAGAGTTAACATTTTAAGGTTATGAAATAAAGGTCTGAAACCTAACTGTGATGCCTCCCAGACTACGGAGCTGCTGTTTATTTAAAGTGCGAGGACTCGTAGGGAAATCTCCTTGTGTCTTTAGTCACAGGAAAATCAAAGGTTGCACCTCTTAAAATAAAACAATTAAGTTCCCCGCATGGAATTAGTCGCTGCTGTTCTTTTAAGTGATCTTGTTTATGTCAAACAAATATATGCACGATGTAATGGTTAGCTTCGACAGCCGGTCGCTGGAAGACCTTTGTAGCTAACAGAGTATCTCACATCCATGAGCTTATTCCTTTCTTGAGCTGGCACTATGTCCCCCGGATAATTCTGCTGATTGCGCTTCTAGGGGGTTTCAGCCAGCTGAACTCAAAAATCACAGCCTTGTTTTACTGACTTTCTATCTTAAGAGGTTTGTGAAGAAGAAAGAACTATTGTTCTAGAGGCTACTTTGGCTCCATCACTGTGGCTTTGGCTCCATCACTGTAGAAATTTTTCATTATTTATCATTTAGAACTATTTTGAAGGTGATTACCTTTGTCCTTAGATGTATTTATAACTCAGGAAAAGGTCGTGAGAATAAGAGAACAGGAGTTTTCTCTCCCACTGAGATCCAAGAAGCTCTTGTTGCTGTCGTTTCGGTTCGGTTGGTTGCCTCAGGGTGGGTGGTAGGCTGAGACATTCGAAGCTACCCTACGATGTAAGGCATCCTTTGTTTTTACCCAAATATCACAGGTTGACTGATTTAATCGTAGAATGGTTACACAAAACTAATTTGCACTCTGGCTTTAAGACCCTTCTTTGTCTTATACTGCAACAAATTTGGATTCTTTATTCTTTATTGAGTTCCTTCTCAATGCATTAATTCTTTTCGTTGTAAATCAAAATCTTATAATCCAAAGACGGCTCGAGTGTCTCAACTTAAGGTATTTTCTGCTGTCTGTCTTGATTTCGCAGGTCCCATTGCGATCACGATGAGTAAATCTCGAGGAGCCAAGTCTTTAAAGGCTTATATATGCGTGTTCGTGTGTTGTGCCGTTAATGCTATACACTTGGAACTAGTATCTGTTGCTCGTAGGGGTAGATGCTCAGAAATCATCAGTGATCAGGGAACTTTATTTATTATAGTGAATAGACAAATATTGGAATATTTTAAAAAAGCCGCCCAGACGGTGTCTATCCAATGGCAATTTAATATTCCAGGAGCCCCTCATTTTAACGGTTTAGCAGAAGCGGGGGTGAAGTCGGTAAAAACTTACCTATATAGAGTACTAGGTGATCAAGTCCTCATCTACGAGGAAATGTATACCTGTCTTACCCCAATTTAGTCGGTATTGAATTCAAGGCCTCTTTGTGCCATATCGAATGATCTCTTACACCGGTATATTTTTAAACTCAGGAATCAGTAAATTCTCATCTACCTGATTCCGATTTGTCACAAAGGCTAAATAGGTCGCAACCTATTCAGCGAATGCATGCTGATTTTTGACAACATTGGCAGCAGGAGTACCTGCATACCTTGCAACAACGAGCAAAGTGGTGTGAGGATATTAGCCGTATTGAGACGCTAGTTTTAATAAAAAATTAACAAAAGCTCCCTCTCCAATGGGCTGTGGCTCGCGTTACTGCAGTACATCCAGGCGCTGACGAGATTGTTAGAGTCGTAACTCTAAAAACTCCAAACGGAGTTATGCACCGGTTGCCTCAGGGTGGGTGGTAGGCTGAGACATTCGAAGCTACCCTATGATGTAAGGCATCCTTTGTTTTTACCCAAATCTCACAGGTTGACCGATTTAATCGTAGAATGGTTATACAAAACTAATTTGCACCCTGGCTTTAAGACCCTTCTTTGTCTTATACTGCAACAAATTTGGATTATTTATTCTTTATTGAGTTCCTTCTCAATGCATTAATTCTTTTCGTTGTAAATCAAAATCTTATAATCCAAAGACGGCTCGAGTGTCTCAACTTAAGGTATTTTCTGCTGTCTGTCTTGATTACGCAGGTCCCATTGCGATCACGATGAGTAAATCTCGAGGACCCAAGTCTTTAAAGGTTTATATATGCGTGTTCGTGTGGTGTGCCGTTAATGCTATACACTTGGAACTAGTGTCTGTTGCTCGTAGGGTAGATGCTCAGAAATCATCAGTGATCAGGGAACTTTATTTATTATAGTGAATAGACAAATATTGGAATATTTTAAATAAGCCGCCCAGACGGTGTCTATCCAATTGCAATTTAATATTCCAGGAGCCCCTCATTTTAACGGTTTAGCAGAAGCGGGGGTGAAGTTGGTAAAAACTTATCTATATAGAGTACTAGGTGATCAAATCCTCACCTACGAGGAAATGTATACCTCTCTTACCCCAATTTAGTCGGTATTGAATTCAAGGCCTCTTTGTGCCATATCGAATGATCTCTTACACCGGCATATTTTTTAACTCAGGAACCAGTATATTCTCGTGTACCTGATTCCAATCACACAGGATAAATAGGTCGCAACCTATTCAGCGAATGCATGCTGATTTTTCACAACATTGACAGCAGGAGTACCTGCATACCTTGCAACAACAAGCAAAGTGGTGTGAGGATATTAGCCGTATTGAGACGCTAGTTTTAATAAAAAATTTACAAAAGCTCCCTCTCCAATGGGCTGTGGCTCGCATTCCTGCAATGCATCCAGGCGCTGACGAGATTGTTGGAGTCGTAACTCTAAAAACTCCAAACGGAGTTATGCAGCGGCCAGTTGTAAAAGTGTGCCCGCTGCCAGTAAACCAACTTTACGATTAATCCCTATTTCCTGGTATATTTTGTGACACTGTAAAAAGAACAATAGCGCTGGGTGCCAATTTGTGACGTACAAAATTGCGACACCATAAAAATTACTGAGTAATTAAACAAATATCTGGAAGCAGAACTGTAATCTCCAGCTAGGTAAACATTGATATGCCCGGTAAATTTTATACAGTGGAGAAGGGGGGGGGGTTAGAAATAAGAAAATTTTAAGCGCGCCACAACGTTTTAATACCAATATTTTACAAAAAGGAACTTAATTAAAAAAATACAATTCAACTCAAACGTTGTAGCCAAACAATGAAACTCTACCAACTTCCGAGGCTTCCAGTGTATTTGTGTAATTAAGAAAACTAAAAAAATTTACTCATTGACAAAATTAAATTTTAAAAGATTCCCAAAGGAATTAAAATGACACAAATAGTCTACTTTATAGGTAGATAGACATCTTCAACAGGTCATAGTGTACCTACATCTGAGTCAGTAGTGTGAGACTCAGTTATATAATTGATTATTAAAGAAAAAAATACACTTCCAAAATCATTCCGTCATAGGGGAGATCTGGACCAAATATCTGCTGTCATCATTCTACGTTGGGTAGAATGAGACAGGCAGCAACCCAGTCCAAGATCTACCCCATGAGGTAAAACAATGTTAAGGAAACCACTAAAAAAAATATAAACTCATCTCTCTTTTGTCTCTGCAAAGTTGGTTCATTGGATTGTACAAATAACACAAAAATTTAGTTCATCTTGTTTATTTTAAGTGTAAAACTGGAGAAAAATTCTGGAAACATGAAATATGTTAAAAAAAATTAAACAAGTTCGGGCCAAGATAGCAAGGCACTCCAAATTTCACAGGAGAAATTGTCTTAAATAAATGAAATGAAGGAAAACAAGTCAATTTAGTAAATACTCCGCAAAATTGTGGTTATGACGTCATACCGTCACCTTGCGTTTATACGAAATGTTAAATTATACTGTAAAATTTATGGAAAAAAATTATATCTAAAAAAATGTTTGCTTGCGTGAAATTGAAAAAAACTCCTACCTTGGTCCTTGATTATTTTATGGTTAAAGAAGAGGGTGTTTTGTTTTGTAAACCTGGAAGTTCCCAAACATCTTCCCGGAAACTCCGGGTTCTACTCTGGTCGCGCCTTCCCTCGTGCTTAGCACATGGTGCTAGGGCAGCACATGGTTGTCAAAATGTTACTGGATCCTTGCCCGAGCGTAAAACCATGTGGAAAATGAAATATTTCAATTTCCTGGAATTCGTCGGTTTTGAACGAGGTTCCCCTACACCGAGTAACTTAAATCAAGAACCCCATGTCGACTCAATAAAATAAAGCAAATTTCAACAGATGAACTAAAATAACCCTAACATACCTTTTCCAGGGTTGCATCGGTGCTAATGCCGGAACCAGCACAATCGTCTAGTGATGTGTGGAATGGACAGCCCTGTAGGCAAAGGAGAAAAACAATATATAGTGTTTATCCAAAACGTGGTTTAAAAAAAATATAAAAAAATCTCCAAAAATTTCCCACGTCTTTTGTCGAAAAATTACATTTCACACGAACACAGTTACAATTTGGAAGGCAAATATTATCTTGAAGAATTCCCAAAAAAAAAATCGAACTTACCACTGCTTCTTTCCGTAGGAATGGCGCAGGTCGCCTTGAATCCCTCACTCAGAGGATGTGAGCCATCACTTAGATTACGCCTAACACGACGGACTCACTCTTCACAGTCTCTCGGACAGAACCTGCAACCACTGCAGTGCCAGCAACCAAAAAATAATGGAGATCCCACAGACTTGTTGTCGACCCAGCCAGTTCTGAAAAGAGAAATGACACTTTCCAAAAAAAACGAAGATGCCGAAAATGGTTTCTTAATTTTGGGTGGGGCACAGTACACAGTACCAACTAAATTTTCCCGGTTAAATTCAAATAAGGATGCAAAACCATTTATAAAAAACACTCTCACCAAAAAATCCTGTCGAATTAGGTTTGAAACCCTGCCAGAAACTCTACTACTTTGATACAGGTCTATAGGGGGCAGCATCAACCAAGGAAATATTCTAAACACGTCCGCCGCGCCTGAGGTGTTGTCGGATCTATATTTCAACCGGACCCCTGCCAACATAGTAGGAGGAAAATAACCAGTTAGACTATAAGAAGTTTAGTATTGAAACCATCAACTGTAAAATCAATTACTGGAGATCAGAGCATGCATCAAACCCAGGAATATTCGAACACTCCACCAATTCCCATATGAGTTAAGCCATAATAAGTGTAGAATTTAGTTGTATTTTAGTTATAGTTTTAGTCAAAATTTTCCTTTGCTCTTTATATATGCTTTCTCTAAGATTCATATGGTTTGACGCCATGTTGAACCTAAAAATACACATTGAACTACTGCTTAAACCCGGCCCAAGAGTGCTCAGATGTTAAGTTTGTTCACTACTAGCTAGCCCTACATAACCCTTCAATCCGACTAACTGAGCTAGATAATAACTTTATTTAACTATATTATATTAATTTATATAATATATATATATAATATAAAAATACGATTTTGTTTATTCTTTTAGTCCTGGTTTTATCCCTCGTTTATCTCCAATTTACAAAAGTGCATAACTTGTATTTATTTTATCTTCTCCTTATCAAAGTAATAAAGATATCAAAGTGGGCGGAGACTCGGTTGTTCCTGGTCAAACCGTGGACCTAAATATGTTTTCGTGCTATAAAAACTAGCTAATCCGTGAAGAAGAAGAGGTTCGGACGAGAAATCATTGTCCTAATATCCTCGAAAACACAAATAATCGAACGTCCAAAATAGACATGTGTTCTCGCTGTTACTGAAACCATTTGTGATGTGGCAACGCCGCCATGCCCCAGCAGAACAGCTGTTTACCCAGTTTCAATGTCAACGAACTACGAAAATCCAAAGATAAACAAAACAATAAAAAGTTTATATATGATTTTTCCCGAACCTGTGATCTCAGATTCCATTTACGATGCCTAAATAATGCGACGTGCGCAGTGGTTAAAATAACAGGATGGAATGCTTCCTCTATAAGGTAACTTTCTGGACAATATATAACTTCAAAACCTAGCTCTATAAATTACCCTTAATGTGTGTATAGAAAAACGCGCCGGATAGTTTTGGTTATTTACAGAAATAAATTGGTAATTTTTTTTTTTAAGTCACAAGCTTTTATAAAATGCACTAAAAATTAAAAAATATTTTTCTAACATTCTAATATTATCATAATAATAAAAGCGATGGCCGACTGATGGAAATTTTGACGATGTTAGCACGATAAGATATCCGTATCAATTAAATATAACTATTTGCAAAAATCAATCTAGCAGATAAATGCAGAGGTACCAAACCCACCCAACCCGACCCAAGATACCCCAGCATTTCTCTGACAATGGCATAACATTGCGGCACATCAAATATATTTTTGATGACCTTCTATGTTGAATATTCTTTAAGTGTTTGGATCACAAATTTAGATTAACTTATGCTTTGATTTGCGGCAATCGCTTTTATTATTATGATAACATTAGAATGTTAGAAAATTATTTTTTAATTTTTAGTGCATTTTATAAAAGCTTGTGATTTTAAAAAAATTTTTAACCAATTTATTTTCTACTTTTTAGTCTCAGCTATCTATCTATTAAATGAAAATATTTGTTCAATAACAGAACAGAAGAGTTTATTCTAGATTATAATGGAATCGCTGATCGTGAGTTGTTTGGAAACTCATTTTTTTATTGGGGGAAGGAGAGGGTGGGGGTAGAGGTAGAAATATATTTTTTGTTTGGGCTTTATTGCCATGGGACCTTTATGCATATATCAAATTTTATAAAAGTCATTTGAAGTGAAGTGTCTCAAAAACGCATTTTTAATGGAAGGGGGTGGGGGTAGGGGTGGGAGAACATTTTTTCATTATTGTTGTATTGTCATCGGACCACTATATGTATACCAAATTTCATCCAAATCGGATAATGGGAAGTGTGTCAAAAACGCATTTTTCTATAGATGGGGGTGGGGGTAGGAGTGGTCAGATTTTTTTTTCAATGTTTTATTGTCATCAGACCACTATATGTATACCAAATTTCATCCAAATCGGATAATGGAAAGTGTGTCAAAAACGCGGGGGTTATGGATATTTTTTTCTTAATATTGTATTGTCATCGAACCACTATGTGTATACCAAATTTTATCCAAATCGGACAACGGAAAGTGTGTCAAAAACACATTTTTCTATAGAAGGGGTGGGGGTAGGGGTGGGAAGGTATTTTTTCTTAATGTTGTACTGTCATTAGACCACTATATGTATACCAAATTTCATCCAAATCGGATAACGGGAAGTGTGATAAAAACAAATGTTTCTATGGAAGGGGGTAGGGGTGGGAGGATATTTTTTTCTTATTGTTGTATTATCATCGGACCACTATGCGTATACCAAATTTTATCCAAATCGGATAGCGGGAAGTGTGTCAAAAACACATTTTGCTATAGAAGGGGTGGGGGTAGGGGTGGGAGGATATTTCTTAATGTTGTATTGTCATGGGACCACTATGTGTGTACCAAATTTCATCCAAATCGGATAATGGGAAGTGTGTCAAAAACGCTTCACAAGATTTGATAGTTAGATAGTTAGATACTTAGATATTTAGATAGTTAGACAGAACATCTGAAGCTAAATAAAAGCTTGTAATAAAACAAATATGTAACGTGTGTCTTAGGCGTAAAAATGACACGTTACATAATCCCCCCCCCAACTTCAAGACGATTAACCTAAAAAGGTTAATCGGAGAGGTCCGCTGCCGACTTAAGGTCTTTGGCATGCCAGCTCCCTGGTAGTACTTTACCCGATGGTTCTTGAAGCTCAAATATCCATGGACAAATTTGATTCCTAATCACATAAGGACCAACGAATTTCGGTGCCAACTTCTTCGAGAAAAACTTCGCAGCATCTGACAACACATAATTCTTCTTCCAAACACGCTGACCCACAACAAATTTGGGCACCCTTGCTCGCAAATTATACTGAACTACGTTTTTGTCTCTTGCCACCTCTAGCCTTCTCATATCAGCATAGAGCGTCCTAAACACTTCGTTCTTACTTTCAGCTGCAGATTGTATACCATTCTCTTCAAATAACAAGACAGGGTTGGAGTAATCTTTTCCAGACAAACACATATTCCTACCGAAATTAACAAAGAAAGGAGACATCCTGGTTGTCTCATGGGTTGCAGTACGAATCGCGCAGGCAAGTTTATGGATTTGTTCGTCCTACTTCCTGTGGTTGTCTTTCACATAACAACATAACATGGTTTTTAACGTACGATTCGTCCTTTCTGTTGGATTCGCTCTGGGGTGATGCGGATTCTACTGAATTTTAACCTGATAACTCTCAGCGAAACGTTTAAACTCATTACTTTTGTACTGAGGACCATTATCACAAAGTAGCAAACGGGTACTCCGAAGACCATAAATACCTGCTCCTCAAGATGCTTGATAACAGCTTGAGTAGGGGCTGTTCGCATTGGAAAAACTAAGGAAAACTTACTCAAATAGTCCGTAACGACTAGAATCCAGCAATTACCCTTTGTCGAACGAGGTAAAGGTCCACATAAATCTGTTGAGATTATTTCCCAAGGACGAGTTGGTTTTGGGTGAGATATTATCTGATCAGATACACCTTGTGTATCACCTTTATGAGCTGCACAGACAAAGCATTTCTTTACAAAAGTTGCCACGTCCTGGCGCATTTTTGGCCAATAATACTTTTCTGCCAATCTGTGGAAGGTTTTATACACACCCATATGTCCTGCAGTAGAAGGATCGTGAGCTTCTCCAATAATTCTACGCCTATGATCTTTGGGGTCTACCTCCTTCCAATATTCGTTAGCTGGTGAAAGTTGAGGGTATTCTTGTTTGACATATTTATACAACTTATTATCAGTGCATCTCCAATTCATAAATTTTAACGGTAATTCTACGACCCTCTTTACCATCTTTTGGTACAGACAGGGACTAATTAAATGGCCGCTACCAAGTTGGGATGAGAACTTCGGACTTTTTATTTAGTCCTTTTAATTTAAAAGCATGAATTAATTAATTTGGCCAGTATACCAAACTATACAGCCTAAAAATATTAGTGATTTTGCATTTATCAATGAAAGTTGAAGGCTCTGCGATCAAGATAGGCTACTCGGTGATACCTATTATGTTCTTCTTTATTTGTTTCACACAGTTAAATATTCAGTGGTCAGTCTGAGACAATTTACGTAATTTCGAACGTTACACTTTGCGCTCAAGAATCACCCTTCTTTGTGAGTTTGGGGTTTTTTCTTTATCTGTTTCACGTAGGTCAATCTTTAGTGAGAATATGGGGGGTGCATTTTTACGTAATTTCGAACGTTGCCCGCTTATTTTTTCATTTGTTTGATCTTGGCTGGATCTGACTGGGTAAACAGAGCGGGGCAACCGGCCTGCAGGACGCATCTAAACGTGTTTGGTCTGCAGGCTGCCTGCACTTAAATTGAGACCATATTGAAAGGAACGTTCAATTAAATTTTTATTTGCTATTATTAAGAACACCGGCGTATACAAAGGGAGGTAATAAAGTACTTAATCTTCCCAAGTTTGGTAAATTGAAAAGAAACCAAGTAATAGTTTATCGGACAAGTGCATCTTTTCAACTAAAAACGCAAAAAATGCTGCGGTCTTATTACCAAAATCAGTATTCAGTAATGATATATTTTGAAAATTATACACGATTTACCCTCAGATGCACTTAAGCGCAATTTTGGATTTAATCGCGATAAAATCCTTGTTCTTCACATACAACACAACAAAGAGGGAGAATGGATTAGCTAAGCCTTGTTACGGTGTATCTGAAGGTTAAAAGCTAATTTGTGCGAGAAGATTGTGTTTAATATTTGTCTTGTTTCAAATACGTGTAACTGAGCAATAGCGCACCCAGGAATACGTTTTGGGGGGAGGCTCAAAACCCGATAATGCCGAGAGAGATGGTTTGGATAAAGCATATAAAAGTTTGAGTTTTTTATGTTGGTGTCAAAGGTGTTAGTGGTAGCTGTTTCCTTTTAAATACATATTAAACACTTAAAAAGACAGGAAAAATATATTATTTTTTATATTGTTCTAGTGCGTTTTGGGGTGACGAACAAAACGTTTAAACATAAAATGACGAAAGTTCAAAATGACGAAGTTATTAAAAAAACCTGTTCTGGTTAGCTACTTTTACCCAAGCGGAATCTGATATTTTAAACATGGGCTGGAAGTTTAATATCAACACAGATGTCAATACCAAAGATCTTGAACATCTAGCCGTACAATGTAAAAATATTATACAATACCTTAAGCTTGAAGAACATGAAGACACAATAAGATCTCTATGTGCTACATGTATAAATAAATTTCACAAAAACAATATAAACCGAACACAACTTCCCAACCCAGTTATTAGAAATTTAAAATTATTATTACATAAAGTAAAAGCTAATAACCTTGTTATCTCGAAAGCAGATAAAGGTAACTGTATTGTTGTTTTGGATAAACAAACATATATAGAGAAGGTTGAGTCTTTCCTAGATGAGGGGGATTTTTCTAAAGTAACAACTAACCCTCATGACAAATTCATGATTAATCTTCGAAAAACTGTAAATAGTTCAAAAGAAACACTAAAAGAATTTCACACTTTTAAAGAAACTTTATTACCTTCTAATTCTATTGCACCACTTCTTTATAACTTACCAAAAATCCACAAACAAGACTGTATAATCCGTCCAGTGGTTTCTTACACTCCTTCTCCCTGTTTAAAACTCTCAAAATTTCTTAATAAGAACATCAGTTCTCTTACAAATTTTTCAAGTCCCTTTTCAATCAAAAATTCAAAAGAACTATGTCATAAACTCAAATCTATACATATACCAGACTCAGCCTTTTTAGCTTCATTAGCTGTAGTGAACCTCTTTCCAAGCATTCCACCAAAGAACTGTCTTCTTTTACTTAAAGATTTTCTAAAGAATCAAACAACAATGGAAACTCAACATATTGAAAACCTACTTGTTTTCACAGACTTAGTTCTAAAACAGAACTTCTTTCAATTCAATGATAAATTTTACATCCAAAACACAGGTTTGGCCATGGGGTCTTCACTTAGTCCACTATTAGCCGAAATATTTATGGCTGACATCGAGAAACAAATCATAAATAGTCCACATTTTTCAAAGATTGCTTTTATATTCAGGTATGTGGATGATTTTATCCCATGTTTTTTGGGCTCCAAAGAAGAATTTGACAGTTTCCTAACCTTTTTAAATGACCTACATTCTAATAATAAATTTACTTCTGAATTTGAAGAACAATTTACTTGATTTTTCCATATATCGGAAAAATACCACAACAGACAATATAATCAACTTCAGCTCATGCCACCCACCAAGTCATAAAGTTGCAGCCTTTAATTCTCTTTTCTATAGACTATTTTCCATTTCGATGCACAGAGATAATTTTGTAAAAGAACTCAATATTATTAAATTAATAGGTAAAAATAATGGATACCCATCGAAATATATCAATAAGGTTTACTTTAAACATTTAAACAAGTTTTTACACTCAAACTTAATAATAAAACAAGAATCTGATAAAAAATATGCTTCTATACCTTTTTTAGGTCCAATTTCCTTTAAATTACAAAATGTTCTGCAACAGTTCAATGTGTCAATTTCTTTTCGAACTCAAAATACTTTAAACAACTTTCTTGTCAACTCCAAAGATAAAATACCTATATCTGATAAATCAGGAGTTTATATTCTTAAGTGTGATTGCGGGCTAGGCTCTTACATTGGAAAAACCGCAAGAAAATTTAAAACAAGGATAGGGGAACACACTAAAGAGATAGGCAAATATAAAAACCAAACAGATATAGATTATCTTAACATTAAATCAGTCTTTGCAAGACATGTCATTACTGAAAACCACTCTTTTACCATGGACGATAAAATAAAATATTTACATGTTTGTAGAGATAGTTTAATTGATCTGCTAGAGGTTTTGGAAATCAACAAATTTCAGAAATCTTCTCCATCAATTTGTCTAAGTCAACAATTAGAACATAAATCTATGAAATTTTTCTAATTCCCTAAACTTTTAGATAACATATACCTACATAAGACCATTCTTAACTTTTATTGTAGTATTTCTTCTATCAATTTTAACAACATCTTTATTGTAAACTAAACACAACTTAGTTTAGAAATAATGTTTATAATTTAAGATCCTTTACACCGAAGGCAATGGATTCATGTTTTCTCATATTTCAATTTCTTTATTTTCTAATTGCGAACGAACTACTTTTGATGGTCACCATAACATAACCTCCAAATGTGCTTCAAATCGAAGAAAACAAAAATTTTTAACAACTTTAAAATAATTTTTCAGTTACTTTTTAAATAATGTGATAGTCCTACACAATTTTAATTTGTTTGTCAATTTTTTGTTCGTCCCATGTATTTTATTTTTTTTATCTCTTGTGAGAGAACATTGTTTGTCTTGGGAAGTTTCAACTGTTTTTATTAGTTAGTAGGTAAGTTTGAATTTTTCACTTTATACTGAATAATTTCTTGATTGTGATTTATTTTTCTACAGTCCTTGATGATGGCCCAATAAGCCGAAACTAGTCGACGAAAATTAAAAATTGGAACCTCTACAGAAAGTTATGGAGTACTTCTTCACATTAAAATTCTATTAAATTCGGATTCTCATCTTAGCTCTTCTGAAAACGGTAGCGGCCATTTAATTAGTCCCCAAGTGTACCATCGATCTTTAATTGCTATTGAGGCGTCTCTGGACTGCGAAATTGTATCAATCATAGGTACTGCGCGAGACAACATGTCCGGGACAACTAAATCTTTCCCTTTTCGATGGATCACTTCAAAATCATATTGCTGCAGTTTTACAGACCAACGAGCAAGTCTTCCACTGGGCTCTTTCAAGCTAAAATGATCTGTAATGACCTTAAATAAGCTCCCCTCAATATATGGCCGGAGCTTCTCTATCGCCCAAACCAATGCCAAACATTCTCGCTCGGTGGTCGTGTAAACACGTTCTTGCTTAGTTAAAGATCGACTCAAATAGCATATGACTTTGTCTCCTTCAGAATAAGGTTGCGTTAAACATGCTCTATTCCATATCCTGATGCGTCTGTTTGAATAACAAATTCTTTGGTATAATCTGGACATGTAAGAATCGGTGCAGTCACTAAAAGTTCCTTAATCTTAATAAATGCTTTTTTGCAGTCTGGAGTCCAATCGAACTTTTGATTTTTCTTAGTTAAGAGCTGTAATTGGAGCTATTATCGTTGAAAAATTGTCTATGAAACGCCTATACCAGGAAATTGTACCTACAACTCTACGAACTTCTCTCACAGTTCTAGGCCTCTGGAGCTCTAACATTGCTTTAATTTTATTAGGGTTGACGCGGATGCCTCGACGGTCCACTACGAATCATAAATAAGTCATTTCTGGCCTACACAGTTGGCATTTTTCCCAACTTACCGTTTTCTTTGCATTCTGCAATCTTCTTAGGACTTCCTCGAGAAAACAGATGTTCAGAAAAGCTCTGTGTGACAATTACGAGGTCATCGAGATATACGTACACGTAGGGGTCTAAATCGTTTCCTATGATGCTATCTATGAGTCTTTGCCAAGTTGCAGGTGCAATATAAAGTCCAAAAGGTAAACTCTTAAATTGGAATAGACCTCATCGACAGATGAATGCTGTTAGTGGCTTCGATCATTATTCCATTGGTACTTGCCAATAAGCGCTTTTGATATCTAAAGTTGACAAGTATTTAGCATCTTTCAACTTGTCAAGGGTCTCGGATACGAGTGGTAAAAAATAACTATCACGCGCCGTCACTGAGTACAATTTGCGGTAGTCTACGCAGAAACCATATTTCTTTGTGTTTTTGTACCATGACCACTGGTGAAGCCCATGAACTGCTACTACGTTCTATTACATCCATTTTCAGCATTTCGTCGATTTCGTCATCAATAGGTTTCTGAATGACCGGTGAGACCTTATATGAACGTTGTCTTATCGGTGCTGCATCTGTTGTAATCTTATGTTCTACTCTGTCTGTACATCCCAGTGAGTCACCCATAATAGTCTTATATTTATCAACCAATTCCTCTAGTCGTTTTGATTCATAAGGCGTAAGAGTAGTTTGTTGGTCTGATATTTCCAAAGAACAAATCACCTTTTTATTATCAGCAAAGTGACACTCATTAGTACTTAAGTTCAAAAAAAAGTCAAAAGTAGCTTTATTGTCTGTAGAAAAAGATTACATTGACAAAGCCATGCTTATCTAATTTAACGTCTACCTAATCTGCACTGTATATGCTAATATTAGTAAGAAAATATAAGTATACATATTCATTACAATATAAATAAAGTAAAATAATAATTATAACCAGCAAATAAATTTCACTCCGGTTTTATAATAGTCGAATCCATAAAATTGGAAATGTGTAAGCCACCTTAAAAGTTTATTAAAATTTGAATCCAAGAAAGAATATTTTATTTCTATTTATCTAGTGAGAAAAAAATTCTTTCAAGCTATAGTAGCTCTTTGTGGCTAAGAATTCCTTTGTTATCCTTCTGAATTTTTTATAGCAAACAATTTGCCTAATTTCCACTGATAAATGATTAAATATTTTTTTTCCATTGTGTATAAATGAGTTTTTAAAAAAGGTTGAATGCGGAATTGGAAGTTGCAATAAAAAGGGACGACGACTAGAGTAAGTACTAGGTCTTTCTAATTCGCCTCGATATTTTTTAAACACCAAACAAACTGTCTCCAAAATAAAGATACAACATAATGTTAGTATTTTATATTCCTGAAATAAAGGTCTACAGGAACTACGTCTTTTTACTCTACAACGATATCTGATTGCTCTCTTTTGTAAAGTAAATACCGATTTAAAAATTTGATTTGAACAGCATCCCCAAAAGCATATTCCATAAGAAAGATGTGATTGAACCAAAGAATAGTATACATTTTTTGCCGTAACAAAATCCAAGTTCTGTGCTACTACTCTTAGAGCAAAACAGCCTGAAGCAATCTTACCATTTAACTTTTTAATATGTTCATCAAACTTAAGTGAATTATCAATTATGATACCCAAGAACTTATTAATACCCTGGTTTGTAATATTTTCATTTTGTAGTTGTATATTATTGAGATCACATCTTAAATTTAAAATATGTGTCTTTGAGACATTAAAAGATAATAAATTTGCATCACACCATTCCTTAATGAGACCAAGGTCGTTTTGAACTGTAACTGCGAGCCTTTCAGCAATAACATCATGCCACAAGAATGTGTTATCGTCCACAAAACTGGTGATTTTACCACTTATAGAAAGATGTGAAATATCATTCACAAATATCAAAAATATTAGAGGTCCAAGTATGGATCCTTGCGGAAATCCAACATTTAACTGTTGTGTGGTGGAGGTTTCGACCCTCTCACCTGCATTTAGTTTGAGATAGAGCTCTTCAAGCAAATTAAATATGGCATCACTGGTGCCTATGTTAGCTTGAAAACCAAACTGTGTACTACTAAGAATTCTATTCTCTATTAAAAAATTTGTCAGCCTAACTTGTACCAATTTTTCAATTATTTTGGACAATGTCGGTAGTAGTGCAATAGGTCTGAAATTTGAAGGAATGTTGTGATCTCCTCCCTTAAAGATAGGTAGTATTAAAGCTTTTTTTAAACAATCCGGAAAATTTCATAAATTAAACGATTCATTGATGGCTTCAGCAAGGACAATCAAAACTGATTCAGGGAGTGCCTCAAATATTCTAAGAGACATTTTGTCCCAGCCAGTAGAGTTTTTGTTTTTTAATTTTTGAAAGTTTTCTTTAATTTCAGAAGCTGTTGTGGGACTTAGGGAAAAGGTGTTTGTAACAGAAATATTATTTAAATAGTCCAATGGATCTTTAGTTGAATTGATTTTACTAGAAAGTTTCTGGGCTATACTGCAATAGAAAGAGTTTAAATCATTAGCTTTAAGATCTGTAGACACTGAAGATGAATTTTGCCCCCTCAACTTGTTAACTATTTTCCATGTTTCTTTAGTTTGATTATGAGATTGCTGAATCCTAGTAAAATAATATGACCGTTTAGCGTGTTTCAATGTTCTTTTATAGAGTTTACGATAATTTTTATAATAATCCAAAAAATGTATGCTTTCAATTTTGAGAGAATTTTTGATATAATTTAATGATCTCATGTTTTTTGCCGAAGTTCGAAGCCCTTTTGTATACCATGGAGTTTTTTTCTTTGTTTTAATATTAATAACAGGAAAAGATATATTAAATTTTGTGCACATGAGTAAGTGAAAATTATCTAAAGAATCTGGACCGAAGAATACCCTATTCTAGTCTATTTGGCCACATAACAGAGAGAATTTTCTATAGTTCTTTTTGGAAAAGATTCTACCTCGCCTACTACCAGGTTTAATTTTGATGGGATGTTTAATAGGAAAACTGAAGAGCACAGCCTTATGATCCGATAAGCCAGAGTGGACTGTAGTGCAATCCACCAAATCATTATTAAAAGTTGAGCACACATAATCTAAAGTAGTTGAAGTTGTTGGGGTTATTCTTGTGGGATGATTTATTAAAAAATGGTATGATATCTACATTTGGGGATCTGTACATACCCAAGATATACATATTCAATTTAGCACAGAAAACAATACTAAACTCGCACACTCTTTCATCCAAAAGATGATCAAATCTAGTTATCAGAACAAATTCATAATTACTAAGAAAATCATTGTACAACATGATCAGTGTGCCAAAGGGTAGATGTATTTCTCTAGAAAATTTACCTATCAAAGAATAATTAAAAATATATACTGGTTCGGCAGGTTCCAACCAATGTTCTACTAATAAACCCCGTGTCATCCAACAAAAGCAAGAGGTCATCTATTTTGGAGCGTAAAGATCTTATATTAAGTAGAAATAAGGTGCATTTTCCTCCTTGTGGATTGAATAAAATTTGTGTTTGTGAAAAACAATCTCCTACTAGGGTTGAGTCATTTCATTTAGTTGTAAGACAGAATACAGATTTTTGTTATTTTTTTTCTTTTACGCACTGTTTATTACCTAAACTAATGTTGATATTTTTGTACGGCCCGGATCTAAAAAAAATTCCGTGTTGTTTTCTAAACAATTCTCAACAGTAAAGTCCACAATATCTAAATCTTTATTCTGGGAAAAGGCCTGATCAGCAGACTGAGCATGCTGACTATACTTTAGGTTATTTGAGTCTTTAACAAGTGAAACAAATTTCAAATTACAGTGGGGTATTTTGTGTAAAAAATTGTTGATAGACTTAAACATCAATTTTGAAAGAGATTTAAGGCCACTTCTCCTCAAGAAAGGTGTGCTTCTAATATAGTCAGTAGGTTGAAAGGCGTTTTCCAGACTCAGTAAATCTACACTAATTGAAAAAGACCTCAACAGTTCAACATACCTAATAAGATTTTGATTTATCTTAGATACCAAATCTTGTTTATATCCAGATTGAAACCTTGCTGGCATAGTGCAAATTAAAAGGTTAGTTTGAAAACATTTATTAGATAGATTTAGTATAGTTTTTTTGTCAACATATAACTCACTAAAGCCAGCAAATGTAATAACAAAGTCATTCTGTGTAAAACCCTTTATATAACAGTCTAAATTCATAAAAATATCTGACAACCCTGCATTTGGTTTGCAAACTGTTTGAATAATATAACCCTCGCCAAAGCAACTGCTAATGTAATCCTGCAGATACTTGCCGTACGAATCAGTCAGCAGTAATATTTTTTGCTTTGGCACATATTTTTTTAGCTGAACATTACTGGATTCTTCGTATATATTTCCAAGGTTTCTTCTATACCTGCTGCTGCTGCATTTCATTTTCAATTCTAGGCTTCACAATTGCAGTCTGCATTTGGAATAGTTTATTTTTTAGTTCTTTTATTTCTGTATTGTATAGCTTATTTTCTTCCTCCATTGTATTCAAACTGACAATCATTTGCTTCTGTAAGTCTTTTTGTTCACAAAGTTCCTGTTTTAATTTATTATTAGTGTCTTGATATTCTTTAGTCTTTTCTAAAAACTCTCGATTTTCATCTATTAAATCAATAATTTTGCTATTTAAGTTTTTAATTTCTGATCCTTTTTCAATTTCAAGGTTTTTATGTTCCAGTTGCAGAGGTATATTGGATGTTTCATTTTTATTTTTATAAGAATTATTAAGTTTTGTAATTTCTAAAGACATTTTCTGATTTTTTTCCTCACTCTCATGTAGATTTTTGTGTAAATTTTTCAGGTTGCCATTTAATTCTTCTTTTTCCTTCTGGTGTTGAATAATTTCTTCATTTTATTCAATTGTCTTTTGCATCTCTTCCTCTCTGTCTTATACAAGATCCTCAAAGCTTCTGGATCCTCTCTGCAGTCTGACGATGTATTTATTTTTATCCAATAGCTCTATTTGTAGCTTTTGAAGGTCTGTCTCTAGCTCGTCATATTTAATTTGATATTCTTCAATGATAATGTCTTTATTTTTTATTTCATTTAAGAATTTCTCATGCGACTTTTTTAGATGTGACATTTCCTCATTTTGGCTCAAAACTTGAGTTCTACACTCATTACAAGCAAAAATCAACTTTCTTTGACCCAAAACCAGACAATCATTTTCAGTTACTGGCGTCTCCAAACAGATTTTACAAAAAGCTCTCATGCAAAAATCGCAACATGCTCCAAACAACTCCCCCTCCTTTATTTGTGATCTTCTTTTAATAAAACAGTTTTCTTGGCAAATTGAGCACTGCATGTTTATTAATTTGTGAGGACACCCTGGTTCCGGTCAGTAAATTAATATGTACCCGGTCAGTAAAATATTCTAAAATTAAGCAAAGTGGCAAAACTAACCTCACATAAATTGGTGGCAAATTTTATAAACAAACACTAAAAAGTGTATAAAAAACATGGACACAATTTTTCAGTTTTTCTGCATTTTAACGAAAATCCTTAGAGTAAAACTCTCACAAACTTGTCCCTCCATGTGGAACAAAGTCGAGCATACACCGTCGGTAAAACTTTAAAATACTATACACTAAAAACAACTTAATTTTAATAAAATTTTACAAATGTCAAACAAACAAAAAAAAACGTAAATATAAACGGTTCGGTACTATACCCATCGAAATCCAAAAATCTAATCCCAAAATCAAAGTGTGCGGCAACTCAGGAACGACGACGACCTCTATTAACCTAAATTTATCCTGAACTCGCATAGGAAGCTGTACTGTCCCAATACTAACCGTGCTTTGACCATTTGCCACAATACAACTCGTCTTCTTCGTGGTATCAAGTGAAAAACCAAACTTCTCGATGATTGACCAACCATGATTCCCTAAAAAGGTACGTGAAGCCCCGGAATCCAACAAACCTAGTAACTTATTTCCGAGCACATCCACTTCTAAATAAGGTCTCTCATCTTTACGAGCATGACTTATCACATAATCTAAGACGTATGTTAGCCTATCGGTCGATGCTTGTTCAGGCTGACTCGAAGGTCGACCGCCTACGAGCACCTGGCTCCGTTTCCCTGACGATTACAATTACGACATTCTCTGACTGTTACCCCTGCTTGACCACACGAATAACACTGCTTACCCCTAGGTAATGCGCACCCGATCGCCATGTGCCCTGTTTGATTGCATCTGTAGCAAACAACGTCCTTGTTCGCCCTACCAGACCTAGCACCTTGTGGTGGTTGTACATCCCTGCCATTTACGCTAGACTGACCACTAGCTGGTATCAGCTCTAGCAGGGAAACTGCTTGCTGGCTGTTGCCTATCTCTGTCAAATCTATCAGCATGATGATTTGAATTCCGTTGGTTAGATGTCCCGGTACTTGATATTTGAATTGCATCAACTCCTGTTGGAAAATCGTCATTATCGCTCTCTACGTCGACGTAGGCCAAGTCAGGTTCAATAGATTGGTTTCTTCTAGGAGTAAAATTCTCTTCCTCTAACCCATATCTCTGGTCTATTCTACGACACAAATCTTTTAAATGTGATAGGCTATTGACCTCCTTAGGAATCAACTCATTTTTATAAAAATCCGCGATATTTCTGAAGACGATAGCTAATTTCGCCTCTTTAGAAACAGGACAGCCAAGTCTTTGGAAATATTTGTTGATGACAGCAATATTGGTCCCTATAGACTCTCCAGGGCCATGTTTACGTTTTTGGATTTCCTTCAATAGCTTCTCGCCATATGAAGAAGGAAGATACTCTGCCATGAACCTCTGTTCCAGCTGTTCCCATGTATGGACTTCTCTACGAACATCTTTATAAAAAGTATAGGCTGACTTTTCAAAAAGATCAATGCCTGAGTTCAGTAGAACTTTTTTGCTAACTCCTCTCGCCCGACTTAACTCGTCCACTCTCTCAAAAAATGAGGTGACGGAGATCGTTCCCCTCTCGCCTGTAAACTCTATGTTCCATTTATGCGGAGGTACCGGTTCAACATGATATAAAGTACCAGGATCACTTGACACTGGTACTGGCGACGAACATGAAAAAGGTCGGGACAGAGCAATTGGAGGGCAGCTAAACTCAAAGGAACGGTAGACGGTTGTTGATAATGAAAAGCTGATGTACCGTCATTCTGAATCAGCATTGGGGGTGGTGCCTGTATTGGTGCTTGAGTTGGGTTTGTTAGCAATTGCATTTGCACTGGAGCAATGACCGACGGTTGGTTTGTAGGCTGTTGAGCTGTTCTCTGTGTGCTCGAGAGCTGAGGCTGTGGGAGTTGAGACTGGCTGGGTATGTTGCCAACATTTGTCGAGTGGTCTGAGCTTCGACTCGTCGATTGGCTTTCAGATGCTTCATCATCATCTAAGGCAACGCCAACTCTTAACAGATCTGTTGCTTGGCTCTGCAACCTCCCAATCAAACTCAAGGTTTCCGCAACCAGTATGCCTTTCGTTTGAATTTCTTCAAAGTTAGACGGATTCATGTTATTTATCCTGGCTAACACGTGTTCCAACCTTACAGCGATTTTCCTAAACTCCCCCCTTTGCTCGTACCAGAGAACTTCTCTACCAGCGGTACCAGACTATCTAGCTTCTTCATGCAGCTAAAAGCATCCTGGCCAAATTTAAAGGGATACGGAGGGTGTCTCATACTTCCATCAGTCCTTTCTCTCTGCCTCATCAGTATGAGCTGTTGCTTCATTTCTTCCACCGATCCAATGGCTATGCCTCTCCATGTTAATTCGTAGATTAACTCGTCCTTGACTAAGTACCTTATGTCAGACAACCGACTCAAAGAAATAGCCATGGTGCCTTTTATATTAAAACTTTAAACTTTAATTAAAACTCTTAATTATACCTCTCAATTATAAAAACTAAACCACGCAATAACAAACACAAAGTTCACTTTCAAAATCACTATAAATTTTCTCACAACTGTAAAAAATATAAAACTTAAATACGGGCAGACGCGAACAAAACCGAAGAACACCGGAGCAGTAAGAAAATAAAATTTATTTGCATTTAAAAATGTAATCATAGTTTATATTAATTATTTGCACTACCAACTATGACGTCCAACCTTACAGAGAGAAATAACTACTTAAATTCTAAATTAGAATTAACAAGTAGCCATAGCAAATTTTTAAAAAATAAAAGAGAGACAAGAGCTTTGGCAGGTATTCAGGTCTTATGTTCCACTCCTGCATGAGTGAAACCAAAAAAAATAATTGCGCTTATTCTAGCTGAACTGGATTAAAATTAAAGTTATGTTTGTTTACCTAAGCAACCGAATAGGTAAATTTATCCCTAAATGGAACGTACAACAAACTACCTATAACAAAAATCCCAAAGCTGTTGTACACAGTTAATGCTAGGGTATACTTTTGCTATTGCAGAACGGCTCCACAAATAAACTCCTCAAAAAAAAACCAAATCGCCGTATACAATGATTTTCCTAAAAAGAATAAACCAAAATCCACTTTAACCTGCTTACCTATTCTGAGATACACGAATCTTGCATTGCTTAAGGCAACATCATCCCTTAATATATAAGTGAACGCAAAAAACATCGGAACAGATGTTCATGTTATCGAAATCGTAAAATACGCTCAATTAAAAAAAAAATCCGCTCGCTAAAATTGCGTCAAATTAGACTACTAAGGATGTTGTGTGTAATTAAAAATATTTAAAAAAATTACCGATGGTATTAAAAAAATTTACAAATAACGTCTTGGTAGGACTGCAACTCTCTAATAATCGTTAAAATGAAATTCCCAAAATTTAAACTAAATTGATGCAAACCATGGTTAAAAAGACACTAGGATCGTTCCGGAAGGTGTCCAAAAAAAAATAAAAATTTTTGGTGTCGATCACAGTAGCCCAATAATAAAAAAAATTAATTAATTGCTCCCAAAATTTTCAAAATATTACTCTACCCTAATAGGTGGTTTGGAGTAGGGAGAAAAAAAAATTAAAACAAAGGAGGATAGGTTGTCAAAACGCGAGGGTTCAAAATGAAATTATATTTTAAATAAAAAAAAAGTATTTAAATAAACTGGTAAAACCATTGTAGTGCAATGTACTACTATGCACCAAGAAAAAAAAATTTGCAACAAGAAAGTCAAGTTTCCTTTTTTAAAAAAAATATTATAAAAAAAATTCCAAAAAAAAAATCAAATAAATTAGAAAATGATTAAGTAGGGTTGCAGCTCCTATTAACGAACCTTAATAAAAAAAAAATTAATAAAATTAACACTAGAAAAATCTTATCCGAGTTATGCCATGCAACAGTTTTTGTTCTTTTCCTTTAAAAAACAGTTGTAGATTCCCTTTCCTCTCCCAAAACTGTGTGAATGTGAAAAGTGAATGAGCTAGAAAAGTTAATTTACTATACAAAAAATGATTGAAAATTAAATTTACTTAAGAATCATAAGGTATAAAAAATCGTAATTGCAAAAAAAACCCATCAGTTTATGAAAAGTTAAAAAAATATATTTATGTTCCAAAAAAACAAACGATGTTAGTATATTTGTTTAAAATTATTACTTAAGGGAATAAGCAACGCTAGTACTTATTTACTGCACCACTATAATGTAAAGAACCTAAGTTTCAAACTTTGCACTCAACACCATAAAGAATCATCTTGTGTGCACTTTCAGAAAAACCAATATGAAAACAATTCCAAGGTCCAACTATTAGACCGTTGTAAACTAACTCTAATTTACTGCTTAATGCATTCTCAGATCCTTATTCCTGGTGTTCACGAGATATAAAATTAAGTTGGACCCTTCTCACAACTATTAGTCAAAGCAAAATTACCAAATGTCCAAGGGCTAATGAGACCCTATCCCTACAAATGACATTTTGAAATGAAACAGCTGGGAATAATTTTGTGTAACAGCCAGACAACAAAAATCAAGAAGCCAAAAACTATTACATTAATTTTAAAAGAGCATAATAAACTCCCGGCCCCAATTAAACTTTTGTTATATCAACAAAACTCGGCCTAAAACCAAAAAAATCAAACATTTCCCCTATCTCCCAAGAATGTCAATAAACACAAAAACCTGTGATTTCCATTCCAATCCCATCTGAGCCCTATATATTTTTTAAACGGTCAAACGCCCACAGACGAAACAATATCTTATTTCAAAGAAAGGGTGACAATATTATGAAGCACCCTGTGAAAATAGGACACTATTATGGAAAATTGTTCAGATCAGTGTCAACTTACTAATCTTTAACGTAAATATATCTAGTTCCCTCATGTGCATGTCACCATTTTAATTCCCATCTTAACTAAACAGATATATGAAATCTTTTTGAAAAATCAATGATCTTAAATTTATTGTTTAACGTGAACATTTTCCCACTTATTCCACAACAGTGTATTGTAATTTAAAAATTTGCTTCATTATTTGAGGTCACCAGTATGAAATTATTTTCAAATTACAAAAAAATTAAATAAAAAAATTATTTCCCAATTGTCCACAACTTCCAAGTTTTTATCCCTAAATAGGTACTTTCTCAGTCTAAAACCATCCATCGTTATCCAACATAACGCTTTAATTTCAGAAGCAACAAAACGAAGATTAACTGAGAAAACGAAGCAAATGCGTGGAAGTTGAGTTACAATGGGCGCAGATGACAGGCCCCTTTAAGTACACGCCACTGTCCTGAAATGCAAACTATCTAAAAAAAATTCTGAAGACTAGCATAGCTGCCGTCAAACAAAATTTGGCATGAAATAAAAATAATTCATCCTATACCAGTATCCTCAACAACAAAACGTTTTCTCTTTTAAGTCCCAAACACCTAACCAATAAATCTTGTTATTTAAAATTATGATTTGGAAGTAAAAGATTTATTTATTCCTGCCTGATCAACAAACACAAAAAAGATCACCTTTTCTGTAACCCCAGAAATTCCTATTTGGTCCCCTAAAAAAAATATAACCCGTCTGGTCACCCTTCAAAACTGCGATTACTATACCAACCGTTCTGACCAAAACAAGAATTCGAGCTATTATGTTTACAGAAAACCGATAATCTTTTTAAGAAAAATTAAATTATTTAAAAAGAATTAAAATTTTGAAATATTTTTACCAATTACCACCGTATAGCATTTATATCTAGTTGAGAGTTTCTCTTAAATTTACTGACCAATTTTACGGCCTCAAAATGACATTACTTAAAAAAATTACTGAACTTTACAAATGAACTAAAAAAAAATCAAAAACTTATATCTATATCTGTCTCAGTTAAACATTTCTTTTGTGGTATTATATCTAGTTGGGCTTCAAATTAATTTTCTCTGTATTCAATCCGGAGCAGGCAAAACTTCTCAAGGCTCAAACATAAATGTTTGCTATGACCTCCACGCAGAGAAAATACAGAAGAAATAATTGTTAACTAGAAAAACTTTAATTGATAGAAATACCCGTAGGTATTTTTTTTTTAAAATGCACTCCAAAGCCCAACGCTGTATTTTCTACCAAAAACAATTTGACCAGTCACGAAAACACAACTAGACAACTAGACTCGGCAACCAAAGACCTAAAAACTGCCCTAAAAAAATACCCCAAAAACAAATGGTAACTGGACTTTTGGCGTTGATGTTCAGCCAATATGTTGCTCTAGGAATTTTAGCCTTGTGTTCCATAAACTTCCGAGCTAACTATAAGTAGTAGTACGCTCCTCTGACCCGATGTAACTAAGTGACATAAGGTGTTAAGCGTCATATCAATAGTTACCACCAAAAATAAGAAAAGAAATAACAAAGCAAAATAAACTCATTTTCCTTTTCTTTCATTTTCATGAATTTATATTTTCAACTAAATAAAATTACCAGCTATTAGGCTGTATTTACTTTAAAACAACTCAGCCAAGAAAAATTTGTGTGAAACCCTGTAAAAATATTCCAACTTCCAAGTGGTGATATCCGACAAAAAATTTAAATCACCAAAAAAAAATTACTTGTTGACCTAAATGACTGCACTAAAAATAATCGGTGAAACAATTTCTATCTTATCACTAGCAGGAAATAGTAAAATAATAGTAGTTGGCAACCTGTTGAAAAAAATTGTTAGAAGAACACACTACCTATGTCATATATTTAAAACATAAAAAGACCATGTCTGGAGGTCCATCCACCTATAAATCAACAAAAAATTGAAGTAAATTTACATTACTGTGTTTAATTTTCTTTAAAAAAAATTAAAATATGTTTTTCCTACAAAAAAACTTTAAAGAATTAAGAACATGATTTGGACACTGTTGAATAAAAACTCCCATGCTTTTTCTCTACTTATTTTCTTAATAAATAAAATGATTCTTTTGTTGTCCAAGAAAAAATACTTGTGGAGATAAGCTAATAAAAAAAAATCATGAGAATTATTAAATCAACAAAATGAATTTAAATACTACGCTTCAATATTCCCAAAAAAATAGAAAAAATGTTATTTCCAAAACCAATGATGATGGAAAATCTTGTTTTTTATTAAAAAAATGATTGAGTGTCAAAAACACCGACAGCCACTGAGAGCCTTTAACCTGGCTATGGCTGTAACACAAAAAAAAATTAAAACATTTTAAAAAATTCAAAAAAGAAATACATTAGATGTTAAAAAGCTAGCAAAAAACACACGTAGGGCACCATTTTGTGACACTGTAAAAAGAACAATAGCGTTGGGTGCCAATTTGTGACGTACAAAATTGCGACACCATAAAAATTACTGAGTAATTAAACAAATATCTGGAAGCAGAACTGTATTCTCCAGCTAGGTAAAACATTGATATGCCCGGTAACTTTTATACAGTGGAGAAGGGGGGGGTTCAGGAGTAAAAAAATTTTAAGCGCGCCACAGTGTTTTAATACCAATGTTTTACAAAAAGGATCTTAATTAAAAAAATACAGTTCAACTCAAACGTTGTAGCCAAACAATGAAACTCTACCTACTTCCGAGGCTTCCAGAGTATTTGTGTGATAAAGAAAACCAAAAGAAATTGACTCATTGACAAAATTATATTTTAGAAGATTCCCAAAGGAATTAAAATGACACAAATAGTCTACTTTATAGGGAGATAGACATCTTCAACAGGTCATAGCGTACCTACATCTGAGTGAGTAGTGTGAGACTCAGTTATATAAATGATTTTAAAGAAAAAAATACACTTCCAAAACCATTCCGTCATAGGGGAGATCTGGACCAAATATCTGCTGTCATCATTCTACGTTGGGTAGAATGAGACAGACAGCAACCCAGTCCAAGATCTACCCCATGAGGTAAAACAATGTTAAGGAAACCACTAAAAAAAATATAACCTCATCTCTCTTTTGTCTCTGCAAAGTTGGTTCATTGGATATAATACAAAAATTTAGTTCATCTTGTTTATTTTAAGTGTAAAACTGGAGAAAAATTCTGGAAACATGAAATATGTTTAAAGAAATGAAACAAGTTCGGGCCAAGATAGCAAGGCACTCCAAATTTCACAGGAGAAATTGTCTTAAATAAATGAAATGAAGGAAAACAAGTCAATTTAGTAAATACTCCATAAAATTGTGGTTATGACGTCATACCTTCACCTTGCGTTTACACGAAATGTTAAATTATAATGTAAAATTTATGGAAAAAAATTATATCTAAAAAAATGTTTGCTTGTATTTATTTTATCTTCTCCTTATCAAAGTAATAAAGATATCAAAGTGGGCGGAGCCTCGGTTGTTCCTGGTCAAACCGTGGACCTAAATATGTTTTCGTGCTACAAAAACTAGCTAATCCGTGAAGAAGAAGAGGTTGGGACGAGAAATCATTGTCCTAATATCCTCGAAAATACAAATAATCGAACGTCCAAAATAGACATGTGTTCACGCTGTTACTGAAACCATTTCTGATGTGGCAATGCCGCCATGCCCCAGCAGAACAGCTGTTTACCCAGTTTCAACGTCACGAACTACGAAATTCCAAAGATAAACGAAACAATAAAAAGTTTTTATGTGATTTTTCCCGAACCTGTGATCTCAGATTCCAATTACGATGCCTAAATAATGCGACGTGCGCAGTGGTTACAATAACACGATGGAATGCTTCCTCTATAAGGTAACTTTCTGGACAATATATAACTTCAAAACCTAGCTCTATAAATTACCCTTAATGTGTGTATAGAAAAACGAGCCGGATAGTTTTGGTTATTTACAGAAATAAAACAAATATGTAACGTGTGCCTTAGGCGTAAAAATGACATGTTACAATTTTCGTATGGTTACAACCGCGTATATTTATTTTTTTTTCTTTCGCTCCCCGTGGCTGCTTGGTTGGGAAAATAATAAGCAAGAAATTTCTCTTAATTTTCTGAATGTTTTTTTTATATATTTGATTTACCTGGGTAAAAAAACTGAGGTTTTGGTGGGTGGAATATTTGCTCCGCTAGTGTTATTTTTAGTTTTTATTAATTTTTAATATTTTATTTAATTTTTTAAGTGAGGCGTTCAAAACTTGTAGGCCCTGGAAACTTAAGATATTTTGTGAATAATAATATTTTTGATCTGTAAGATGACTCTCTCATTGGCACGTGTGAGATTGAGGAACTAATTATGGAGAAAAAAATGTTAAAAAACACTTGCTTTCCGGCAGTCATTTTTAGAAAGTAATGCGATTTTGGCTATTTCTTTGGCAGTCCCATTGACTGTTTGTGTTTAAAAATCCTCAAAAACGGGCTACAGTGTGCCGACAAAGCTGGAGACGAATTGGGGAGATTTTGCAAGTAGGGCGCCCCAGGACCTACAGGAATCACACAAGAGGTTAGTGTCATTCGCCACTTTATGGTCAGTTTTTCCCGCCATTTCTTAGTTTTTGGACAGGCTTACACCTTGGCCCTAGAGTTTTGAAATACCCATAAATTTTGTGATAATTAAAAAACCAGCAACAATAATAATTACAGTCCATTTTATAACTAATTTTCGCATTTTAACTAAAGAACCCGGCGATTCAACGCGGTTTAAAACATTCTAAAATCACACCTTTTCAGATTTAAAATATAAGGTTAAAAAAATATTATTTCTATTAAAAACATTTTGATTACATTCGTTTTTGATTACATTCGTAGATCATACATTTTTAGATTTAAAATATTAGGTTTAAAAAATCAAAATATTGTTATTATTAAAATTATTAAAACCAAAAAGCCATTTTTTTAAATCTTGTAATTTAAAAATTAAAAGACGGTTTAATAAATTCAAAAATCATAAATTTTTAGATCTAAAATAAAATGTTTTTAAAATATTTATTTTTTATTAAAAACTAAATTTTTTAATCATTTAAAGCTAGAAACACGGCTGATTACATAAAAAAAAAATATTTTTATTAAAATTAAAAACCTTGTATTTTTTTTCATCTTATATTTTAAAATTAAAAACATGGTTTAATACATACAAAATTTATACATTTTCTGATTTAAAATATAAGATTTAAAAAATAAAAATATTAAAATTAAACACAATTTTTTAAACACGGTTTATTACATCAAAAATATATTTTTTTTTAATTTTAAAGTTAAAAGCACGGTTTATTACATTCAAAACTCTTATAATTTCAAGTCAAATATACAACGTTTTAAAAATTTAAGCATTTGTTTTTAAAATCAATTTTAACATTTAAAATAAGGATTTAAAATTTTTTAAGGGTTTAAAATTAAAGATTTTTTTTTATCAAAATTAAAAACACATTTTTTTATTAAATTAAAAACATATTTTTTTATTTTTTATAAAAACACGGTTTATTACTTTCAAAAATCATATATACATTTTTAGATTTAACTTTTGTGACTATACAGAAAACAAGTACTTTGCGTATATTTTGTTCTTTTTGGAAAATTTTCCGTTTTCAAAAAGCACGGAAAAAGAACAAAGACATACATAATGGTAGTGTTTGTGCTGTTTTATACCGGTAAAAAAAATTCGTACGATACACGATAGGAAACTATCTTTACAGATCTTGTAACGTAAATAGCTATTAATTGTATTTTCTCCCTATAATTGTGGTTGGGTTTGTTCCTGTTTCTAAAACAATAAAAACATATAACGGAGATTCAAAACGTTTTATTTGTTTTATTGTCAATCCTTTTTTTTTCATTTTTCTCATAATTTTAAACTTAAAATGGCCGGAAAGAATCTTTAAGCAATATAATATTACTTAGATTTTTATAAATATTACAATAATTATTGTGTATTTTTTAGTCATTATTTTTTCTGTTTAATTCCGTAACCGATTTTTCTCGATAAAAATATATATCCGTTTTTACAAACAAGTCCAAGCGTGACGTCACATATTTGTTTCCCATATGAACAATGCTTTGAGTGACAGTATTTCGCTTCTTGTTGATACATCTTCTTTGACTTTGTTATATTATTTTTTTTATATTTGTATATTATTGATGTTGTTTTAATATTCCCCAAATTTACCTAAGCTAGGTAGAGCTATTTAGGGTCGTAAGGTTCTTTTAAGAAAAATATTGTCAATTTTCTATTTTTGAAATGATAAATAGAGGTCTATTTACTTTAACACAATTAACAACAATGGTGACAGATTTTCCTTACTATCACCATGTTACCAATGTATCAAAGCAGGAACGAAATAAAAGATCAGGATTACTTCTTGTTTACAAACCTCAACATTTATTTTGTTTCAGAAAGGAGAACAAATAAAAATCAAATGATCAAATATAAACAACGGTTTATTACTTTCAAAAATCATATATACATTTTTAGATTTAACTTTTGTGACTATACAGAAAACAAGTACTTTGCGTATATTTTGTTCTTTTTGGAAAATTTTCCGTTTTCAAAAAGCACGGAAAAAGAACAAAGACATACATAATGGTAGTGTTTGTGCTGTTTTATACCGGTAAAAAAAATACGTACGATACACGATAGGAAACTATCTTTACAGATCTTGTAACGTAAATAGCTATTAATTGTATTTTCTCCCTATAATTGTGGTTGGGTTTGTTCCTGTTTCTAAAACAATAAAAACATATAACGGAGATTCAAAACGTTTTATTTGTTTTATTGTCAATCCTTTTTTTTTCCTTTTTCTCATAATTTTAAACTTAAAATGGCCGGAAAGAATCTTTAAGCAATATAATATTACTTAGATTTTTATAAATATTACAATAATTATTGTGTATTTTTTAGTCATTATTTTTTCTGTTTAATTCCGTAACCGATTTTTCTCGATAAAAATATATAACCGTTTTTACAAACAAGTCCAAGCGTGACGTCACATATTTGTTTCCCATATGAACAATGCTTTGAGTGACAGTATTTCGCTTCTTGTTGATACATCTTCTTTGACTTTGTTATATTATTTTTTTTATATTTGTGTATTATTGATGTTGTTTTAATATTCCCCAAATTTACCTAAGCTAGGTAGAGCTATTTAGGGTCGTAAGGTTCTTTTAAGAAAAATATTGTCAATTTTCTATTTTTGAAATGATAAATAGAGGTCTATTTACTTTAACACAATTAACAACAATGGTGACAGATTTTCCTTACTATCACCATGTTACCAATGTATCAAAGCAGGAACGAAATAAAAGATCAGGATTACTTATTGTTTACAAACCTCAACATTTATTTTGTTTCAGAAAGAAGAACAAATAAAAATCAAATGATCAAATATAAACAAGAAAAAAATATTAATTTTTGGTTGAAACTCAGTTTCTTAAAAAGGGAGTAAAAAAAATTATATTAATAAAATTATAGATTTTACTGTTCAAATATAACTTAAAAGAGACATACTTCCTTTTTAGAACCTTGTTTCTTTTGATGTACAAGAGTGAAAAATATTTACATATGTTATAATAGTTTGTCGAGAATTGATGTTAGGAAAAAAAATAACATAAAAACAAAACAATCTTAACCCAGGAAATGTTAGACTCAGAATACTTGAAGTAATCTTTAAAATACAACTATGGTTTCAATCATTTTCCACCGATAAAAAAAAACTTTATTTTCTGATCAGGTCCGTCAAAACACCCTATATAAATATTCTAAAGTTTCATCAAAATTTGTACATACTGTACAGTCATTCTGTAGAATTACCAAATAAAACTATAGTCTATTCACACCAAATTATTTATCTTTTCGGGACACAAATCATCACCTAGGTTTATAAAAAAAAACAAAAATGTGTATTTTGGTTATAAAAAAAAACTATATGAAAAAAACAAACCAGCTATCGGCAATAGCTATATAAAATATAGCTGTATTAACCTGTCTAACTCTATTTCAAACAAAGGTGCTTATGATACCTATAACCTCAAATTTAACCATATGGTCATGTCGTAGTGACTATTGTTAATTGGTACCCAGCTATCCAAAAAAGAAATGCGAGCGAGATCCAGGATTAATTACTAGCTATAATCTGGAGTCTAGAAATCCCATGTAGGCACAACATTGTGAACACATTATAAATAAACTATAACCAAAATACCATATAGCCAATATATAAATATTTTGTCGAACATAGTTCAAACCATAAAACAAAAAAAATATAAAACTAATCAAAATTTTTATAAAGAAATTAAGTAGTGTAAATAGAGAAATAATTGTCTGTTAAAGACATAAAGAAAAATTGTAACATTTCCTTAGCAAAGAAAATTTTTTATAAATATATATATATATATATATATATTTATGTTATAACATATTGACCTAATTAAAAATAAAAATCTGGTATATGCAATTGAATTTCATATTACCATTGGTTAAAATTAGAGCAAAGTTCTAATTTATCCTATAAAGAAAATTTCAAGCCATGCTTGATGAACAAAAAAAATTTTTTAAAGTTATGTTATAATCTCGAACAGAAAGGGCCGATTTTTGTAAAATTCCTCTCAATCTCCCAATCTGCATAGCAATCACTGACCAATCAGATTCCTTAAAACATTTTCATTCTCCAGAAAATCAATAACACAAATCCGTATTCATTAATAAGACTAAAACTGACTGAATAATTTTGAGTCACTTTATTTAAATTACAAAAAACTTATGTTTATTCTTTTATAGGTAAATAAATTAGTAAACAATCTCAGAGTCTTTGCAAAACAAAGCTTTATAGGTTCAAATCAAAAACTAGTTGAACAACCAGAAAATTATTTCTATCCGTGTTTCACCCGAATGACAAAAAAGAGACAGACAACTCACTCGATCCTATTTAAAAACTGAAACATATTCAAAATGAACCTCTGTTGGTGCAAGAATTATTTGCCAGCTTTTGGCTACTTTTATATTTTAATATTATTTTTCATTTCAAATTTCGCGTGGTATATGCATATGACTTATCCCCGCACCGAGACATGCGCGAATCTGCGCGAGGAGTCGCAATCGGGAAACTGACAAGAAGCGCAAGAAACGCCGTGAGTACTACATTTTTTCATATCTTCCAAGCGACCAAAACGACTGCAACTAGATGAAAACTAAGGTAGGTGCACTTTAGATATTTTATGTGCATCGTTTTTTCTGATTTCCTTTCAATGAACTTTACAATTACGTTTTTCAATTTCTTATCTCAAAAACATTGGGTATTTCTTGAATGAGTGGTGTAAGTGGTGAACCTGCCAACCTAAACTCAACCCAACTTACGTTTGCACCCTCATTGGTCGACATACTTAATCGCGGACTCCGGTAGTTTTGTAAACAGCTCGTATAGCATAGGGTATATAGCGCTCGACTCGTGATCCGCAGGGCATGGGATCGAGACTCATTCAACACAAAACTTTTTTTCTTTACTAGTTTGGTGATTGGTAATATCAGAGGATAGTTAGTACAAACAACCTTAATTAAAATTTAGTAATTACTAATTATTAAATAATTAAAATAAATTAAAAATTCTTTAATTTAATGAAATTTTTATTAATTAATTTTTCTTTTATTTTATAAACTAAAATTGGATTTTTAAAGCGTTTTAGAAGTTTTAACAAATCTTTGGTTTTTAGAATAAAAAGGTGATTTTAAAAATCAAAATGTCAAAACCAAAAAAGACATTATTGCTAGACAAGCGTGCTATTTGTGTAAATCAAATAACCGAATCGAATGAGGTCGCGAAACAGGCGAAGGCAGACTCTTCGTTCCAGTTCCTTTTCAAATCTAGGTACGAGGATAATGATGAATGTCATCCTAAGTTTTACGCATCTCATAACCAAATCATCGGATCCCTCAAGGAGTTGGGACGCGATTTTAATGAGCAGGACAACATTTTTTTTTTTATTTGTCAAACACACTGTGTTTTTTTTTTATTACAATCTAGTCAGTAAGACTAATTAGCAATTTTGTTTTAACTTAATTTACTAGAAAAGTCAGATTTAAACTTAGGGTTCACTTAACAGTTCTCCCCGCTTTGTTTAGTCTGTAACTCACAATTGTGTTGTGTTTATAGCATTATTTTGTTTTATGTGTAATTCACTTAGTTTACTAGCTCAAACGGCTTCACTCTTTTTAGTCGTCGAACTAGCATAGTATTGTCTAGAAGCTGAATTGCTTCCCAATTCACATGCCGATGGAGTCTATCTTCATGGCTTTTTGCGTACTTTTTTATAGTCTCTGCTACAGTTTCGATTTTTAGATCTCGATGAAGGTCACTATTTCGAACGTACCAAGGTGCATTCACAATGTTTCTTAATACTTTATTTTGAAATCTCTGTACAACTAGAATGTTACTCTCTTTAGCACAACCCCATAGTTGAATACCATATGTCCATACTGGTTTCAGTATTTGTCTATAAAGCAGTAACTTATTATGAATTGTTAAATTGGACTTCCTTCCAATTAGCCAGTTCATTTTTCTATACCTTATCTCAAGTTCTTCTTTTTTTTTCTTAACATGTGCTTTCCAGCGCAATTTGGTATCAAGTGTCATACCTAGATATTTTGCCTGATTCGAATATGGTACTGGAATGTTGTTAATTGTTATTTGTATGTGATTTATATTTTTGTTTGTAAAATCAACATGAATTGATTTGGTTTCATTTAATTTTATTCGCCACTTTGTGGTCCAACTGTGAATTTGGGTGACTGCATCCTGAAGTTTCTCTATGCATTTTTCAATAGATTTTTCTACCGTCAATAAACCAGTATCATCGGCAAATGTTGCTAAGTGACAATTTTCTGGCTTTGGGATATCACAAGTGAATAATAAGTATAGATAAGGGCCTAGTACGCTACCCTGGGGCACGCCTGCTTGAATTTCTCTTAAATTTGAGTATGAGTCTTCCTGTTTTACTCTAAAATGTCTATCAGATATGTATGATTCCAAAATATCCGAATACGGTTTTGGCAGAAACCTTTTTAGTTTAAAATTAAGGCCTTCATGCCACACTTTGTCAAATGCTTGTGCTACATCTAGAAAAACTGCAGAACAAACTTTTCCCTCTTCTAGTGCTTTTTCTATTATATTAGTAATTATGTGTACTTGATCTATCGTGGAATGCTTGTCTCGAAAACCAAATTGATGAGATGGAATAATTTCTTGTCTTTCTATGATGGGTTTTATTCTTTTAAGCAATAATTTTTCATAGAGCTTGGATATAATTGGCAGCAAAGATATTGGCCTGTAAGATGACACGTCATGGAGTGGTTTTCCCGGTTTTGGAATCATGATAACTTCTGCAACTTTCCACAGTTTAGGTACGTACCTAAGCCTAAAGACGCATTAATTAGGTTGCATAGTTTTACGATAGCTTTTCTGGGGAGTTGTTTTATGACTACCCCGTTAATAAGATCATACCCTGGGGCTTTTTTCGAATTAATATTTTTGATTTCTGTTAATATTTCTTTTGGTGATGTAAGCTTAATATGGTCCTCGATTTGATGGGGTTCATTTAAATGAAAGTGTTCATCTGGTGCTTCGTGGGGCTGAAATGTTTTTTCTAAATGACTTGCAAAAATATCTGCTTTTTCTTCGTTATTCCTTGCCCACTGCTTGTTAGATTTTCGTATGGGTGGAATTTGGATAATTGGTCTTTTAAAATCTTTGGTTGCTTTCCAAAGGGAATAGTCGGTATTTTTATCATCTGTAAGTTCATTAAGAAAATGGTTAATAGATTCATTTTTTATTACTAGAATTTCTCGCCTAATGCGCTGCGTCATGTTGTTGAGATTTGTTTCGTCCCGAGGATCACGGCTTTGTTGCCACTTTCTTCTTAGTTTCCTTTTTTCCAATATAAGGTCTCTAATTTCCTTTGGATAGTTTTTTCCCTTAAAAATTATCTTTGGTTTTGGACTGTTTTCCCAAGCTGCTTGTTGAATATTTGTAACCAAAATAATCAACTTCTTTATCGATTTGTTCTGGCGTTTGCAATGGTACTGATAGGTTTATTTTTTCTGACAGACTTTGTTTAAAACTAATCCAGTCAGTCAGTTTATTAACTAGTGAGATATTTGCTTCTTTCTTTATTATGTTTTTACTAAGAGTTAGAATAATAGGTGAATGATCTGAGTGTAAATCAAAACTTTCTTCTATATCTACAAAACTTAAAGATATATTTTTTACTATAAAAAAATCAATTAGATCTGGAATTTTTCCTGGATCTGTTGGATAGTATGTGGGCTTACCAGTTGATATCGGCTCACATTGATATTCACTAATAGCTTGCAAAAGTTCTTTTCCTTTAGAATTCGTCAGTCTAGATCCCCAGTAGGTATTTTTTGCATTAAAGTCACCTCCAATTATAAAACGGTTTCCTAATTTTCTGAGAAAATTAAGATATTGATTTTTCTTTAGTAAGTGCCTTGGTGGTATATAGACAGCACTTATGACTAATGTAAATGTTTTTTTTTTACACTTACTAATGTAGCTTGAATCTCTATGGTTTTATATCCCATCTCCTCATAGTGTGATATATTTTCTTTAATTATTACAGCACTTCCCCCATGTGCAGTATTGCTAGGGTGAGTTGTATGATACACTTTATAACCTTTAAATTTAATGTGAGACTGGTTAGTGAAATGCGTTTCTGACACAAGACAGACGTCAATTTTTTCTATGTCTAGAATAACTTGCAAGTCTTGCTGATGTTGCAAGAGACCATTGGCATTCCAAGCTAAGATTCTAAGATTACTGACCATTTTGAGGCATATTGGTAGCTCCGTTATTGCTACTTTCTAGTTTAGTTAATCGCTCATCAAGTTTGTTCAATTTCTCCAAAATTAATTGTAGTGTTTGTTCCATAGTATTTTGACTACTGATATTAATATCAGATATAGTAGCTGTTGCTGCTACTTGGCTGTATGTCCTTGTCACAGAGTTTTGTGTGACTGTGTTTCTTGTCTGTTGGTTTTGTCTATTTGTACTGACGTTTGGTATGAGATTCGGTTTCTTAGGTTTATTTTTCAATTTTTGTATTTCCTTAGCAACAAGGCATCCTCTGTAGTTAGCAGGATGCTTGCCTTTACAGTGGATGCATTTTGGCTCAGATTCTTTTGGTTTAAGGCATTCTACAGTAGGATGTTTCCCCGTGCATTTTACGCAACGTGGTTCTTTAGCGCAATATTTTTGCGTGTGTCCATAAGATTGGCATCTTTTGCATTGAGGGACTAACTTTGAGGTTTTTAGTGCTTTTATTTCCACTTCAATCCCAAGGATACTGGAAATTTCAAAAATTTTGTTGATATCTTCATCGTGGCTAAATGTGAGCATAAACATATTAAGAGGTTGTCTTGTTCTCCATTTAAGTTTGTTGCTGGCCTCCAGTGCCTTAAAACCTTTTTTTTTGTAGATCAGCTACAATTTTTTGTGGGTCACATGAGAAGTGTAGCCTATTCGCTATTACTCTAATTGGCCTTATTTGTTTGTTTTCGTATAAGTGCCATTGATGCTTTATTTCATTAAGCATTTTAGTAACCAGCCGATAGCTGTCTGCGTCTTGTACATTTATTTTGATATTTTCGTTATTTAAAACTTTTATTTTAACTCCTTGTATGATATTTAACTTTTCATAAATATCATTAAAATTATTTACGCCATTTACCATAATCGGTGGAGGTAATGGAGCTTTTTTAACCTTAGTTGGGGGTTCTTCATTTTGTGTTTTATTGGAGGGCTCTCCAGTGCCCGAGCTTTGTTGTGGTGGTGAGAGTGAAGTATCCATTCGACGTTTTTTCCAACCTTTTCCTTTTTGTCTGATCCACTCAGTTTCTCTTGCCAGATCGTCCTCATCAGTAATATAGTCCATGTCAGACTCTTCTTTTTTAGTGACTTTTGTCTCTAAATCTGCAAATTTTTTTTTGCATACTTTCCAGTTGACTTCGGAGATAATCCACTTGTACACTAAGTGAATTTTTTTCGTTTTGGGATTTTTTCCATTCGCTATATAAAACTTCTTCATTTTGTGTTCTAGCATGGCTATCCTGAAATAATTCGGCATTATCCATTTTTTCTTGATTTTGTTTGGGCTTTTCGCTAATTTTTAAAACAAGTTTCACAGGTGATGGTACACTTTTTTTGCTTTTAAACATGATATATTATTTATAATACACATTGTATATAGATTCTCAACACAGGTATCTCGCGCGCGAGGTTTATTGTAAACAAAACAAACTCCGACTTCGACCTCGTTAGCACTATCATGCAGGTACGATGCAATATAACCGTACTGAACTGCGATCGAACGAATACTAGCAGGACAACATAAGAAAAAGATTCGATTTACTTTTTTATGAATGTCGTGGCATTTATTATGATATTTTTCGAGCCAGCAATACTAATTTCGTTTCACTAAATACTTCTGCCAATAGCCCTAGGTCAAATTCTAGATCTTTTTCTTTACCCAAGTTGGCTAGTTTCGATGGCAACTATAAGAATTGGCAACATTGGTTTGACCTCTATAAGGTCATGATTCATGATAGCGACTTGAGCGATATTGAAAAGTTTCAGCACTTACGTAGTTCAGTGACTAACGAAGCACTTAGTCTGGTAAAAACAATTCCGTTATCTGACAGCAATTATCATATTGCATATGAGGCTCTAGTCAAGAGATATCAAAATAAGCGTCTCATAGCTACGACTGCTTTAAATGCTATAAATTCCGTTTCGGTGAAAACCAGTTCTGCGAAAGAGCTCCGTTTTATATTAGACACCTTTTCCGAGAACTCAGCCATTTTAACCGAACTCGGTTTTCGTACGACAGAGTGGGACTTTCTTACATTTAATCAATTGCTTTCCAAGTTGGACGTTAAGCTACGCCCAGAGTTTGAGTTATATTATAGCAGAGAGAAAAGCCAAGTCGACATTCCTTCTTACACTGACTTGTACAGCTTTATCGAAAATCACTGTATAGCCTTGGAGTCTGTCCAATATATGCAGTCAAGTAGTAAGCCCTAGTTCAAATAATGCTAAGCCCCTGAATAATAATCGGCGGAACATTAGTCACAATAATTATCCTAAAAATACATCAACTTTATCTTTCAATACTACAGTTTCAAACAATCCAATTCAACCAAATAAACCGTTCAATTCAAATGTCAAATGTCATTTGTGCCTGTCCAATCACGTCCTAGGCAGATGTCCCGATTTCCTAAATAAAAATTCAGAAGAAAGACTTTCCTATGTAAGACAAATTAACTTATGTGAAAATTGCATGCATTTTTCTCATCAAACAATGAATTGTTCTTCTTCTTATAGCTGCAGAGGGTGTGGCCTTAAACACCACAGTTTACTGTGCCCCCACCCCCGTCAGAACAATACACGTATTCAGCAGGGTACAAATACTAGTACTCAAGAAAATCCACACTTTCTTTCTGTTTTACAAGGTACTTCATCATACTGAAGATATTCTATGTGAAAAAATCTTTTCGGACACAGTATCAAGTAACGAATCAGGCAGATTCATAGTTTCATTACCTTTCGTTAACTCAGAGCCTACTTTAGGTGATACTTATCCTATTGCTGTAAAAAGGTTTAAATCGCTCGAATTCCGACTTCTTAAAGACCCTGTGCATTATGAAGCATACAAAGACTTCATGAAGGAATACATATTATCAAATCACATGATTCCAGTCCCTACACCTAGTTCCAAAGAAATCTTAGACTGTTCATATTTCATTCCCCACCATAGTGTTTTCAATAGGGGAAAAATTCGCTGCGTCTTTGATGGTTCACAAAAGGGTCCTAGTGGTTTATCTTTAAATGATACATTGTGTGCAGGTGCTAACTTCAATCTGATGTTCAATGTTCAATGTTCAATGTTCAATGTACTTTATTGCCATAAGATTTACATGGTAAATATAGACAGTGTCAGGTAAAGATTAACATAAAAGAATATAATTCCTTAAACTAATTTATGCAATTAATCTATGTAACATAAATAAAGATAAGTTTCACAAATTATTAATTTTAGAGTATATAGGTAGTATTTCTTTTTCGCTCTTCTCGGATTTAACCTCCTCTCGAATTTAAAAACTCCCTTACTGAGTAGTATGCTTTATTTATAAGCAGTTTTTTAAGTTCCTCTCGAAATTTTTTAAAGCTTTGCAAGCTTTTTATGGTATTTGGAATTGCATTAAAAATTGTTGCACAAAAGCAGTATGGACTCTTAGCATATAATGACAGATTGTAATAAGTGTGTTTACAGATGGAAATTTTTGTTGCTGTTTTTTCACAAATAGTGCTGCTTCAAAAATCAGGATAGATCGAGCTGTCATTAGATTATTTTCCCTAAACACAGGTCTGCAAGAGTCCTGATGTTTTAGTTTAAATATAAGTCGCAGTAATCTTTTTTGCAATAGAAGAATGCGTTCAAAGTTTCTACATTGACCCCAGAACACAACTTGGTATCTTATGTGACTGTATCCTAAGGAGTAGTATACGTTAATAAGCTGTTTAGTTGTGAGTAAGTTCTTTAGGTTCAAAATTGCAAAAAAAGTAGACTTTAGTTTTCCTGCCACAAAACTGCAATGTTTTTCCCAAGTTATCTGTTCATCAATTTAAAGTCCTAAAAAACAACAGTTCTCCATTTTGATTATGTCATTGTTTTTTAATTTTAGTTTTATTTTCACACCATTTGCCAAAGACTTGAAGAATAAAGTTTGACATACTTTCAAGATCTTTTAAGTTTTCTGCAGTTACTACTATAGTGCAGTCGTCTGCATATAAAACTATCTTTATGTTTTTACACTGATCCATAATGTATTTGATCATATCGTTTATGAAAAGTATGAAAATTAAAGGCGATAAGACACTACCTTGAGGAACCCCAAAATTAGGAGTAGCTTCTTTAGATATATTTTTTTTAAATTTCTCAAATATTTTTCTCTCTGAAAGAATGCTTTCTAACCAATCATTTATGTTTCCCCTTAGTCCCATCTCATTACATTTTTTTAAAAGAAAAGGTATAGAAATGCAATCGAAGGCACGAGTCAGATCTAGAAAAATGGCTAATGTAAGTTTGTTCGAATCAAGGGATTCGTAAATAAACTGTACTAAATCAAAAGCCGCAGTAGAAGTGGAGAAATTAGAGCGAAATCCGTGTTGATGAGGAGACAGGAGTTTGAAACGATGGATGAAAGAATTGAGTCTGTTAACTACAGTTTTCTCAAATAACTTGGATAAAGATGTGAGCCCTGTGATCGATCTATAGTTTGAAATTAATTCCGGATCACCTTTTTTTAATAGGGGTACTACATAACCAATTTTTAACCTTTTTGGAAAAGTACCATTTTGTATTGATACATTTAAAATATGGCATAAGGGTTTTTTTATAGAGTCCCATAGATAGTCAAGTACAAATACAGGAACATCGTTTATATTGCAGCAGGCCTTCCTATTTTTTAGCTGCATAAGTGCGAGGTGAAGCTCGCCTTCTCCTACAGGATTTAAAAACATAGTATGCAAATTTGTGTCAGGTAATGTACAGTTGTTGTTGTTTGTGAAACATTGGTCAGTCAGAAGCTCTTCCACACTAGTGGCGAAGTAGTGATAAAAACAGTTTGCAATTTCTTGTGGGTCCGTTATAACAGAGTCCTTGTAATTTACTGCCTGAAGATCTTTGTTGTTATTATTTTTTATTCGACCCAAATTTGTGTTTACAGCTTGCCAAATGGCTTTGTTACAGTTTTCACTGTTTACGATATTGTTTTGATAGAACTCCTTTTTTGCAACTTTGACCTTTTCCGTAAATTTTTTTTTTGCATTCTTGTACTGTTCTTCACTGTCTGCCGATCTACTATTTTTCATAAGCCATAACATGTTTTTAAGTTCCTGACTGTCTTTAACTATATCATTAGATACCCAAGCTTTGTTTGTTGAATAAGAGTATTTTTTTCTAATAACCGGGCAGCATGCATCCATGTAATAGAAGAGATGAGACCAAAAGGCCTCAAAGGCTTCATTTGCATTCTGTGAGAAGCAGTTTTGGCTATAGGATCTCAATACAAAATTTTAAGTTATGTAAATTTTCATCTGAAAACACCCTTTTTTCTATTTTTGTAGAAGCTACTTGAGCTGTAGGCGTAACATCTGCAATATTAACGTCTGTATATTGAGATCTGTGATCAGCTATTTGATCTAAAGAATTTGACGCTGTAAAAAAAGTTTCATTAGTTATGACATAGTCCAGAGCACTTGGTTCGTTATTTGGTACAACTCTAGTAGGTTCTATGGGAAGAATCGAAGCAAGCCCGAAACCAGTAATTAGATCGCATAATTTAGTCTTTTCACGGGAATCAATAAGGTTATTAATATTTAAATCTCCTGCAATAATTATGGTTTGGTAAGCTTTCAAAATCCAGTTTAGGAGCTGAAAAAGATTTTCAAAAAAAACATCAATATTTGAAAAGATTTCATTATTCGAGCGATAGATACCAATTAAGGCAGTCTTCCTATTACCTAAATTAAAAGCTATACCCACACACTCAAAAGAAAATTCACAGGTAAATCTTGATAAGTCAATTTTTTTTACATAAATATTGTTTCTTTCACTGAAAATCGCTACTCCACCGCACTCATGGTTTTTTCTACAATACTAAGTAACAAGTTTGAGGCCTGGGATAGCAGTGACCAGTATTTGTTCAGATTTACAGTGGTGTTCAGTTACCACGAGAAAGTTTGGCTTCTTTTCCTGAATTAGCACTTCAAGTTGCGGAATTTTGTTTGGCAAACTTTGCACATTCACATGTATTGTGTTCCAGTGTGAGTGTTGAACTATATTGCTGGTATTAGTCCCTTCTGCCTCTGAAAAACGTGCGAGTTCTTGTGGAGTCTCGGAAAAACCTAAATTTTTTGACGACTACATTCTCAGGCCAATGGGTTTCATCCAGGAGAATGGGTAAATCTGTTTCAAACACCTCCACTCTAAAACTAGTAAAATCTCTCGATTTTACCTCTTTTTGTTCTACTTTAAGGTAAGTAATGTTATTAAAGGTGCTTTTAATGTAGTTTTCTATATCCTTTATGGTGGTTCTGGCATCCAACCTGCTAACAAAGATGGAATCTTTTTTTGGGATTCTAGCTGCTGTAAGTGTAGCGGCTGTATGTGAGGAGACTCGGTTAGCGTTTCCTCTTTCGATACGGTTCTCGGCAGCTAATAACGGTCTATATACACCTTGCTCAGAATTCACACGGCATGTAGGAGAGACGTTTTGAATTGTTTGTGGATTCTGATTTTGTGTTTCAAGTTTGTTAACTAGTCCTTTCAAGCGATTTAGTTCGCCTTCCATTTCTCCCATATGCTCTAGTTTGTTTATCATGGTGGTGACCTTGCTCTCAAGTTCTTTAATTTTTCTTTCATTTTCCAGGACAGTGACAGACGCAAGGCATGTGTTTTGTGTACACCTAGGAATTGTTTTGGTATCCATTTTATTTTCAAGAGCCACAAGCTTCTGTGTGATCTTAGTGTTGCCAGTATTAGTTTTAAAAATTTCTTCTAAGATCATATTTAACGATTGTTCATCTCCAGCCGTTTTAGGACGGGTTTCTAACTCACCATTTAGTTTGGTGATTGTTTCTTGCTGTTCAAGTATGACCTTTATGTTTTCTTCCTTATAGTTTTTAGTGAGGTGATGTCCTCTCCTAATAAAGCATTGTTTATATTAGCGTTATTTAACTGAGATTTATAGTTTTTAAGTTCTTTTTTTATTTTTTCGATTTCTTTATTTTTATCTTCTAGCATCCTCTTCTTAGTGTTATCTTCTTGTATATACCCATCTAATTCTCTACTCTTTATCTCAAAACTCTGCTTGTTTAATTCGATTTCAGAATTTTTGGCCTCTAGCTCTTGTTTGTAGTGTTCTATTTCTTTGTTTCTTGCTTCCAACTCATCCTTGGGAGTTTTTGTTTCTAAAGGAAGGTCGGCATTATCTACCGCTGTCTTTTCCAACTGTTGTGATAGTTTAAAAATTTCAGCTTGTTTTTCCTTATCTTGTTTCTGTATAGTAATAACTTGTTTGTTAAGTTCTCTTATAAGTTTTACTTGGTTATCTATCAGTTTATCATCTCTACCGGATAATGTTTTCCCTTGTTCCGGTTTAAGGATTGATTTCTTACACTCGGCACACAGAAAAACTATGATTCTGTCATTTTTTCCCAACGCATCCACCTCCCTGGCTGAGATGGCAGCGCAATCTTTGCAGAAACCAATATTACAAAAATTTCAGGATGTTCCAAATTTTTTTTTGTCTGTGGATCTTGATTTGCTACTAATTGCTTCATTGCACACTGCAATTTTCTGCCATTGTGTGCGAAAACAACGTTTCAGTCCCAGATGATGATGTTTTGTGTGTTTTGTGAACGTCCGCCTCCGTTTCTACTTGTGCTGGCGCGCGACACTTTTTAACAATGCTCGCGAAAAAAGGCTGATGTGTTCGAAAGCAAATCGAACGCGCCCTTGAGTTGTAGTGGCTTTCAATGGTGACGCACAGCGCGTATGGATCTGTGATCAGCAGCTGATTTGATGTTTGTGGTTATGTTTCTTGAGACAAAAAATTGGTTCTTGAAAAACTGATTTTCACGTTTTTCACAAGTTTACCTGGATTTTTCGCCCAAATTTAAAAGGAAATCAGTTCACTGGATCCAACTTCACAATGTCCAAACATTCAGCGGTTTAGCCAGTAAGAAAATAAGAAGTTATTCACTGATTAAAACGATATTTTGACAGCCGTATTTTTTATTGCGCGCGAACATCATTTTAAAAAAAAAGATAAATGTCCGCGAAATAGTTCTGAAATTCCGATATCATGCTGTAGTGTTTACTGCAGATGTTATTAAAATGTTTCGACAAATTCTTGTCACACCTGAGCACACACGATATCAGAATATCTTATGGAGATTCTCTGAAACCGATTCCATTCAAACCTACTCTCTCAGAACTGTTGTCTATGGTCTTAAATCATCACCTTACTTGGCAATACGTACTCTACAGAAATTGGTCTAGAGTTCTGTTAAAAGACGTCTCATAGATCTACAGCAAGAACTCATTTCACTATTACGTCATGGTGGTTTCTAGCTCCAAAAATGGGTAAGTAACAAACCAGAACTTATTTCATCATTTCCAGAGACGGACACACAAATATCTATTTCTTTCGACAAAGCAGAGCCCAATTTTGTCAAGGTGCTTCTTCTTCAATGGAATCCAGTGACAGATTCATTTACATATCTTGTTATACCTGACGATAACCCTTGCACTAAACGTATCCTTTCTCAAATAATGAAAATATTTGACCCGTTAGGTTTCTGTTCTCCAGTGTCCTTACTGGCCAAGCATCTGATGCAAAATTTATGGAAGGAAAAGATAGAGTGGGACTCTCTTTTGCCCCTTCATATCATAAATACTTGGAATCAGTTTCGCATGGAGCTTCCCGAACTTTCTAATCTTCATTTACCTAGACGTCTTACAATAGACAAACCTACTCGCATAGAATTACACGGATTTTCCAAAGCTTCAATGGTTGGTTATGCAGCCACAGTCTACCTTCGTATTGAAGCATCTTCTGGCGAGCTGTTTACTTTTCTTGTTATGGCAAAATCTAAAGTTGCACCACTTAAAACGGTTGGTCTCCCAAGACTGGAACTCTTGGGCGCTACCCTACTGTGTGATATTATCTCTTTCATTCAAGCAAGTTACGCTAAAACTTTGGTGTTTAATGAAATTTGGGCGTGGTCTGACTCACACGTGGTCTTGCGCTCGTTATCTGATTCTCCCCATGATGGGTTACATTCGTCGCTAATCGTGTTTGCAAAATCCAAGAAACTTTACCACCTCATGTATGGCACTATGTTCCGTCTGCTAAAAACCCAGCGGATTGTGCTTCTCGTGGACTTACACCTAACCAACTTGTTTACCATGACATGTGGTGGAAAGGTCCACCCTTTCTAAGCCTTCCACGAGAGGAATGGTCTAATGGCTTTCATTGTCTAGATCTTTGCGACAGTGAGGATTTGGAAAAGCGCAAGACATTTCTCACGGCCATGTCAGACCCCCATGAGATCGATGTTCTCTTGAATAAACATTCCTCTCTCACGAAAATACAACGAATCATTTCCTACACGCTGAGACCAATTTCGAAAATCTATTACTCAGATCATTTGGTAACGGAAAAGGAACTGCAGAATTCCATGATTGTTCTTGTCCGCCATGTCCAACGTACAGTATTTTCAGATCTTCTTTCAAAATTTAAAACAAACAAGTTGCTTCCAAAACCCTTTCGTAAACTTTCATTATTTCTGGACCAACAAGACTGTCTCCGTGTAGGCGGTCACATTAAGCATGCTTCTGAACATTCTTATTCTGCTAAGCATCCGTTGCTTTTGCCACGTTCCCACCGGCTTACTACAATAATTATCGAATATACACATTCAAAATACTTTCATCTAGGTCTCAAAACCTTACATTATCTGCTAAGGCAGCAATTTTGGGTGCTGTCTGCTCGATACGCTATTGAAAAGGTAGTTTCTCATTGTATCTTATGCTTCAGACTGCATCCAAAACCAGCTGTGCAATTTATGGGAGATTTACCTCCTCAAAGGATTTCCCAGTTAAAACCATTTTCCCATGTTACCGTGGACTATTGCGGACCATTTGATATTTTAATGTCAAGACACCGAGGTGCCAAACTTTATAAAGGCTATAGTCTGGTTTGCGTTTGTGCTGCAACCAAAGCAGTGCATTTAGAATTAACTTCCCATCTTTCAATAGATATATTTCTTGCGGCCTTTAAAAGGTTTGTCTCCAGACGTGGAAGGATATCACACGTTTATTCTGATAACGGTACCGCCTTTGTCGGTGCAGATAGGTTACTTCAAACCTACTCAAAGGAAGCATGTGAAAGCTTAAGCATTTCGTGGCACTTTTCTAGCCCTGGAAGTCCTCACTTAAACGGTTTAGCCGAGGCTGGATTATAATCCACCAAGGCTTACCTCAAACGTGTTGTAGGCGAGCAGCGCCGTACATATGAGGAATTTACTACCTTCTTGTTTCAAGTTGAGGCTTTACTCAATAGTAGACCTCTCTATGCTCAAAGTCTAGCTTAACACTTTGTCTCGCTGGCAGCTTGTCCAAAGACTTCAAGCTGACTTTTGGAAAAAGTGGCGTTTAGAATATTTAAACACACTTCAACAACGTGTTAAGTGGACTGAGAAATGCAATGACATAAAAGTCAACACTTTAGTCGTTATTATGAACGAGCAAAAACCACCTATGCAGTGGTCGCTCGGACGTGTTGTAGCGCTACATCCAAGTGCTGATGGGCTTACTCGCGCCGTGACAGTAAAAACCGCTAATGGTACTTATCGAAGACCGGTGGTCAAGTTATATGTCCTGCCCCTGCCGGAGGTACAACACAAGTAAATTTTTCGAAATTTTGCTCAAAATTTTTTATTTTCTTTTCTTTATATATAATTTTTTTTTCTTTTTGTAATTTACTAGAATACTAGAATTTTCGTGCATACTTGCACGATTTGGGTATTTAGATATAGTTTTTTTTTCGCATCCTTACTAAAAACACACGTGTTTTGGTGGCCGGAAAATGTTAGTGCAAGAATTATTTGCCAGCTTTTGGCTACTTTTATATTTTAATATTATTTTTCATTTCAAATTTCGCGGGGTATATGCATATGACTTATCCCCGCACCGAGACACGCGCGAGTCTGCGCGAGGAGTCGCAATCGGGAAACTGACAAGAAGCACAACAAACGCCGTGAGTGCTACAATTTTCCCGTTTTTCCTATCTTAACGATCTTAACGACTAAAACAACTGCAACTAGATGAAAACTAAGGTAGGTGCACTTTAGATATTTTATATGCATCGCTTTTTCTGATTTCCTTTCAATGAACTTTACAATTACGTTTTTCAATTTCTTATCTCAAAAACATTGGGTATTTCTCGAATGAGTGGTGTAAGTGGTGAACCAGCCAAGCTAAACTCAACCCAACTTACGTTTGCACCCTCAACCTCTATCCCAGCGGTTAGTTCTCTGCATAAAATCAATAATCTCGAACTTAACCTGACTACAGATAGATAGCGTGTAAGTCAACGGACAAATTTTCAAAATATTCTAATTAAACTCTCTCACGTAAGGTATCGCTAGAGGTTATTTTTTTAAAGCAAATATTAATTCATTTAGCAAAAACGCGTTACGGAAAAAATGTAATTTTATTCGTAACACTCTCTGACCCGGAGAGTTAGTACCTGTCTAGAGTCCCATTCCCAGGGTTACGGGAGAAGACCACATCGGTATGAAAGGCGGAGAGGACGGACCTCGGTACGCTAATCATAGCGTAGGTGGCAACCCTTTCTTTTAGGGACAGTATCAAAGACTACAGCTGTTGCCTTACAGTATGGCGTTGGATCGTCAAGGCTAGAGGAGAAAAACCTTGATAAAAAAAATCCTGGCCCTCCAAGTAGGGGGTTGAGGCATTAGACTGGGTCTCTAATACTTTTTAAACAAAGATATTACCAAAAAGCCTAAACAGAGCCTCGGAGCAATGGACGGAAATTCTCGAAGACGAAAAAACCAAAGACAAAGGACTCATATAGCTACATGGAACGTACAGGGAGTGAATCAAAAGTTGGACCTTATTGTAACCGAAGTGCAGAATTGTAAGATCGATATCATTGCACTTACAAAGACAAAAAAGAAAGGAACAGGTATAAGTAGTGTCGGTAACATATTTACTGGAGTCTCAATAGAAAGAAGAGCAGCCAGAGGGGTATCCTTATTAATCAAGAAAAACCTCAAAAATAAGATTACAAACTACGAGTGCATTAATGAAAACTTACTTCGAGTTAACATGAAGATGCTTGGACACAATATAAGCATAACAACAGCCTACGCACCATCAAATGACGAAACGGTAGCTATAAAACAAATGTTCTTCGACTAACTTGATGAGACAATCACTAAAATCGGCAATACCAGGGAAATAATTATGCTTTGCGATTTTAATAGTCGAACTGGTAGACAAAGCCAAAGCAAAGTGGTAGGACCATTTGGAAAGGAAGCAACAAATAATAATAGTGTTCGGATTTCATCCTCAATTTATCAGCTAAATGAGTTAAAATTTTTTGTTTGTTTTATTTCGTTTTATTATTTAAATTATAAGTATAAAATTAGGCCTAATAACATAAGAAACCTTTATTTCCCGCTCCGCGATTTTTATTTAAATTTCTCGTGTATCCAATGAAAGGACTAGAGCGAGCGCAGGAAAAGCCCCCTGGTGGCGAAAAAATGCAACGTAAAAACGGCGCAAGAAAGTGCGCATTAAACTGGGACTTGAGAAAAGTATGTCAAGCTAACCGCGCGAAGAGTGAAAATAAAACTTCAACATTCGAAGAAAAACTCCGTCTAAAAAGTGCCAAAACCGTCTCTAAACCCAACCCGCAGTTTGTTCGACTCAGCATATGGACATTACAAAAATGGTAAGTGTGAACTCTGTCCTCGCTATTTTTTTCTATAAATTAAACGTTACGCAAATCGAAAATTGATACTTATCAGTTGGTAGTGGACCTATATGCTAGTTCATATTGGTCCTTCGAGCCTGATGCTTAAAATTTCTTTAAAAAAAATAAAGGTTTCTGCTAATTAAAAGCATTTTCTTTTACACTAATTAAAATTATAGTACTATCTTTGTCCCACACATTGCTATTAATTTATTTAGTTTTTATATTTTCGACCAAATAAATTCAAGACCGCGCTCGACGCCGGGCAAAAAACTTTTTTTGTAGGGAATTCCGAGTTGCAATTTTTTGTGCGATATTCTTATTTCTTAAGGTGTTTCCCAAGGAATTTGTAAACAAACAATCTAAGCTGGGGATTCCGTTTTTGTTTTGATATTTATAAACACTTTTTTATAGGGTGTTTCCCGAACGCTTTTATATACGTTTGTAATGAATGTTTTAAAAATTAAAAGTCGCTTTTCTAGTTACCTATTTAAGCCGTTAAAATGGCTAACGTAGAAAAAATCAAACAGCATAAAGTCTTACGGACAATGGCCTGTAACCAAATGATAGAACTAAAAGCTCTTGCTGATCGTATTGGTGAAAATGAGCACACAAAAAGGCAGTTTAAGTATATGTGCATTCATGACGATCAAATTGAATCAGATTTTCGCAAAAATCATCAAAGCCTGTAACGTGTTATTTTTACGCTTAAGACACACGTTACATATTTGTTTTATTTCTGTTAATAATCAAAACTATCCGACTCGTTTTTCTATACACACGTTAAGGGTAATTTATAGAAGCTTTAAGGTTATATATTGTCCAGAAAGTTACCTTATAGAGGAAGCATTCCATCGTGTTATTGTATCCACATCGTAATTGGAATCTGAGATCACAGGTTCGGGAGAAATCACATAAAAACTTTTGATTGTTTTGTTTATCTTTGGAATTTCGTAGTTCGTTTGACGTTGAAACTGGGTAATCAGCTGTTTTAGCGACCGCGTACGTTCAATAAATGGACGAAATGAGAAAAGTATTCTAATCCAATGTACCCGGTATAATTCTGGGGAATGACGGCGTTGCCACATCACAAATGGTTTCAGTAACAGGAAGGAAACATTTGGATAGACATTTTATCTATGTTGGACAGTTGCTTATGTTTATTTTTGAGGATATTAGGACAATGATTTCTCTTCCGAACCTGTTCTTATTCACGGATTAGCTAGTTTTTGTAGCACGAAAACATATTTAGGTCCCCGGTTTGATCAGGAATAACCGAGGCTCCGCCCACTTTGATATCTTTATTACTTTGATAAGGAGAAGATAAAATAAATACGAGTTATGCTTTTTGTAAATTGGAGATAAACGATGGGTAAAAACCAAGACTAAAAAATAAACAAAATCGTATTTTTATATTATATAAATTAATATATAATCATAGTCAAATAAAGTTAATATCTAGCTCAATTAGTCGGATTGAAGGGTTATTTAGGGCTAGCTAGTGGTGGGCAAATTTAACATCTGAACACTCTTGTGCCGGGTTTAAGCAGTAGTTCAATGTGTGTTTTTAGGTTCAAGTTCAGAAACAACTTTATTAATGTAAAAATGTTTTACAAAAATGGCGTCAAACCATAGGAATTTTAGAGAAAGCATATATAAAGAGCGAAGGAAACTTTTGACTAAAACTATAACTAAAATATAACTAAATTCTACACTTAGTATGGCTTTACTCATATGGGAATTGGTTGAGTGTTCGAATATTCCTGGGTTTGATGCATGCTCTGATCTCCAGTAACTGATTTTACAGTTGATGGTTTCAATGCTAAGCTTCTTATAGTCTAACTCGTTATTTTCCTCCTACTTGCTATGTTGGCAGGGGTCCGGTTGACATTTGTTCGGTCTATGTATGGTGTCTCGAAATCCTTGTTTATAAAAATGCCAATCCGTAGAAATAGATCTGACAACATCTCAATGCGCGTTAGACGTATTTTCGATATTCCCTTGGTTGATGCTGCCCCCTACAGACCTGTACGGAAGTACTCGTGTACTTCGTCATTGGCTGGTTTTAGAACGACGGATTTTTTTTCAGGCTGGCAAACTTAAATCGGCAGAATTTTTGGTTTGCGAGTTTTTTTTTAAGTGCGTTTGGATCCTTATTTGAATTTAACCGGGAAAATTAGGTTGGTACGGTGCCCCATCCAAGTTGGGGAATGGTTTCCGGCATCTTAAATTTTTTCCGGACGTGTCATCTCTCTTTCCTAAAAAATTGGCTGGGTCGACAACAGCTTTTGGGATCGCCATTGTTTGTGGTTACTGGCACTGCAGAGATTGCAGGAAATTTACCAGAGGCTGTGGGAGTCCGTCGTTGAGGCATTTTAGTGACGGCTCACATCCTCTGCATTGAGGGATTCAAGGCGGCTACGCCATATTTCTACTAGGAAAGAAATTGGTAAATTCGATTTTATTTTTTTATTTTTTTTTATTTGGGTATTCTTTATGATAACATTTGCCTCCCAAATTGTAATTGGTGTTCGTGTAAAGTGTGATTTTTCTGCAAAAGACGTGTGGAATTTTTGGAGTTTTTTTAATATTTCTTTTTAAAACCACGTTTTGGATAAAAACTATATATTGTTTTTCTACTTTGTCTACAGCCCTGTCCAATCCATCAACGGGACGGTTGTGCTGGGTGCTGGTGTGAAGCCGGCTGTAGCATTGTAACCCTGGGAATGGTATGTTAGGGTTATTTTAGTTCATCTGTTGAAATCTACTTTATTTTATTGAGTCGACATGGGGTTCTTGATTTAAGTTACTCGGCGTAGGGGAACCTCGCGCAAAACCGACGAATTCCAATGAAAGATTTCAGTTTCCACAGGGCTTTACGCTCGGGCAAAGACCAGCAATATTTAAGACCCATGTGCTGCCCTAGCCTGATGTGCTGAGCAGGCTCGAGGGAGGCGCGAGCAGAGCAGGAGACCCGAGAGCAGTGAGGAAAATGTCTGGAACCAATACGGTTTACAAGTAACAAAATAAAAGAATAATAAAACCAAGGTAGGAGCAAGTACCCCCTTTAGATATAATTTTTTTTATATATATATATGTATATATATATATAATTTTTACCACAAAATTTCAACGTTTTTTTTGTAAACGCAAGATAAGGTATGACGTCATAACCCTAATTTTGCGGCATAATTAAGCTAAGTTTAAATTGTTATTGCGTGCTATTCTGGCTCTGACTTGGTTTCCTTGTTTCATTCATTTATTTAAAGTATGTTTCCAATATTAACTTCAATACTAACTTCAGTCTTTATAATAAACAAGATGAACTTAATCTGTTATATTATTTTTTTCATATAATATAACTTTGGTATATTATTGATGTGGTGATGAGATGGTCCCATTTAAAAATGAACAAAATCCACCGAACAGAAACCAAATAAAAGATTTCAAAAATTATAGTTTAAGTGAAAATATGGCGTGTGTGATATCAAAAGAAAGGTAATTGAGTCCGGACTTTAACAAAATACATTTTAGTTTTTGTTTTTTTTAAGGGTGGGGGTAGATTTCAAAAATTTGAGTTTAAGTCAAAACATGGCTTGTGCGGTATCAAACAAAAGGTAATTTAGTCTGGAGTTAAATAAAATATATTTTAGTTTTTAGTTATATTAGCTCACACATACACTATAACTATAGTACCTAGTGTGAGCTAGGGGCCCATATATTGGCAGAGTATATATAGAGGAACCTCGGCTAGGAAGAGCTATTTAGGGTCGTGAGGTTCTTTTAAGAAAAATATTGTCAATTTTCTATTTTTGAAATGATATTAAACCTCTATTTACTTTGACACAATTAACAACAATGGTGACAGATTTTTCTTACTATCACCATGTTACCAATGTATCAATGCAGGAACGAAATAAAAGATCAGGATTACTTTTTGTTTACAACCCTCAACATTTATTTTGTTTCATAAAGAAAAACAAAAAAACAAATGATCAAATATAAACAAGAAAAAAATATTAATTTTTTGTTGAAACTCAGTTTCTGAAAAAGGTAGTAAAAAAATGATATTGATAAAATTATAGACTTTACTGTTCAAATATAACTTAAAAGAGACATACTTCCTTTTTAGAAACTTGTTTCTTTTGATGTACAAGAGTGAAAAAAAATATTTACATATGTTGTAATAGTTTTGTCGAAAATTGAGGTTAGAAAAAAAATAACATAAAAACAAAACAATCTTAACCCAGGAAATGTTAGATTCAGTATACTTGAAGTAAGTAAGATAAAAACAAAAAAAAATTATTTTCTGATCAGGGCCGTCAAAACACCCTATATAAATATTCCAAAGTTTCATCAAAATTTGTACATACTGTACAGTAATTCTGTAGAATTACCAAACAAAACTTTAGTCTATTCACACCAAGCCATTTTTCCCTTCTGGACGCAAATCATCACCCAAGTTTATAAAAAAACAAAAATGTGTATTTTGGTTATAAAAAAAAACTATATGTAAAAAACAGCTATCGGCAATAGCTATATAAAATTTAGCTGTATTAACCTGTCTAACTCTATTTCAACCAAAGGTGCTTATGAATACCATAACCTTAAATTTAACCATATGGTCATGTCGTAGTGACTATTGTTAATTGGTACCAAGCTATCCAAAAAAGAAATGAGCAAGAGGCAGGATTAAATACTAGCCTAAAATCATAATCTGGATTCTAGGAATCCCATGTAGGCACAACGTTGTGAACTTATTATAAATAAACTATTACCAAAATACCATATAGCCAATATATAAATATTTTGTCGAACATAATTTGAACCATAAAACAAAAAAAATATGAAACTAATCAAAATTTTTATAAAAAAATTAAGTAATAAATAGAGACATAATTGTCTGTTAAAGACATAAAGATAAATTGTAACATTTCCTCGGAAGAGAAAATTTTTTATAAAAATATATATTTATATATATATGTTATAACATATTTACCTAATTAAAAATAAAAATCTGGTATATGCAATTGAATTTCATATTACCATTAATTAAAATTAGAGCAAAGTTCAAATTTATCCTATAAAAAAAAAATTACAAGCCATGCTTGATGAACAAAAAAAAAATTTAAGGTTATGTTATAACATAATTTAAATACCTTGTTTCTCGACAAAATCTTGAACAAAAAGGGACCATTTTTGTAAAATTCCTCTTAATTTCCCATAGCAATCACTGACCAATCAGATTCCCTAAAATCCCAAAATCTTAATTCTCCAGAAAATCAATAACACAGATCCGTATTCATTAATAAGACTAAAACTGACTGAATAATTTTGAGTCACTTTGTTTAAATTACAAAAAACTTATGTTTATTGTTTTATAGGTAAATAAATTTGTCTTCAATCTTAGAATCTTTGCAAAACAAAGCTTTTTAGGTTAAAATACAACACGGCCAATTACGCAACTTCTGTCGTACAAGTTAAATAACCAGAAAATTCTTTCTATCCCTGTTTCACCCCAATGACAAAAAAGGAACAGACAACTCACTCGATCCTATTCCAAAACTGAAACATATTCAAAATGAACCTCTCCCATCAGTTAGTTCACTGCGTAAAATCCATAATCTTGAACTTAACCTGACTACAGATAGGTAGTGTGCAAGTCACCGGATAAATTTTCAAAATATTCTAATTAAACTCTCTCACGTAAGATGCCGCTAGAGGTTATTTTTTAAAGCAAATATTTAAATTCACATAGCAAAAACGCGTAACGAAAAAAATGTAATTTTATTCGTAACACACTCCCTATAGTCGGTAAAAAAAAAAATTAAATTTTTTTTGTCAGTATTTTCAAAAAAAAACTATCATATTCCAAAAATTATAAAAGAAATACGCTTGGTCAGGAACTATCTCAAAACATTAAGTAATATACAATTTTACTTAAATAATAAAAAAAATTATATGGGCGCCAGCACATACTTAAACTTATGTGCAAGTTTTACAATATCAAACTCACTTTTATATATAAAAAAAAAACTTAAAACTAAGTAATACAGCAATATTTTGTACAATATTAAACTCACTTTTATATATAAAAAAAAACATAAAACTAAGTAATACAGCAAAATTTTGTACAATATTAAACTCACTTTTATATATAAAAAAAACTTAAAACTAAGTAATACAGCAATATTTTGTAAGGACATTGTACTTCCATTTACAATAATATTACCTAGTGGGATTCAAATTACAAAATTTTGAAGTCACCACTAATGTCATAATTACAAGAAAAATTTTGACAGGATCAAATTAGTAGAGTTCTGTTTAATTGACATTATAAACATATCTTGGGCAGCGACTCGCATAACAGTAGCCAAAACTCCTATAGTGAAGGCTCGCCTAAGCTATCTTCGAGGCTATCTCAACCCCCCATCACCAAAATTAAATTATTGAGTTATTACTGAATTTAAATCGACACATCCGGGTATGTAAAAAGAATTTAGAAACTTAGTTTCTGTAAGAAAAATTAATCTGATGTCAAAAATATAGAAGTTGAAAAAGAAATCTAATGTGTTACCAGAAATATATGAAAACTTTAAATGGAAGACTTAAATCAATTGAAAAAAATATTCCATTGTTAAGTTTTTTTAATAAAAAAAATTGAATGCAAGAAAAATAATCTTAAAATACTTCTTTTTTCTTGAAATATAAAAAATTTCAAAAATGAATGAAATTATTTAAATATTGTTCTCTGTAAATCCTATTTATCAAAATAAAAGTATGCACTTATTGTCCACAGCAAAACAAATTGTTTTCTGTAGATCACACCTCATTTAAATAAACATGCACTCCTTAATGTTTACAGCAGGACAAGAATATTTTTCTTTTAAAAAATTGAAACAAAGAAAGGAGAAAAAAAAGTTGCCTTCTAAAGGTCATATTAAAATACGGTCCCTTAGCCTTCAGCTAGACAAGAAAAAAAACTATATCTGCAAAATCTGTGCAAACCATGGGAAATAACACATGCGGTTCAAAGTTTACACCAGATCATCAAAATACAGTATTTTTTTTTATAAAAAATTACAAAAGTTAAGTGAAAAATTTTAGTTAAAAAAAATCTCAAAAGTTAATACATTAAAAATAATTAAAAATAAAATTTCAAGAAAACACGCGTCAAATTATTTAGGCACAGAATTTCACAAAATATTTGAGCTATATGTCATGTCCTTTCGTCATTGTCATGTCTGTCTGTCTGTCTGTCCGTCTGTCATGTCTTGTCATGTCTCCCACTACTCACCCTTCAGTAACTGACTGGAATAAAGATAGAAAGTCCAGTTCAGGTACCACCGAAAATTTTAAACTTAAAAAAATAGTTACATAAAATACTACAAAAAGAGTTAGACTCCTGTCCAATCATCAGAATCTAGTTCCTGTGTAACATCAGGTTTTATATCAGATACATGATAATTACCCAAATCACAGGAATGGTCTGTCTTTCACGCCATAATTTTGAAAGTTTTCTAATAATTACACAAGGAATAAACTTAGGTGCAAGTTTGGCCATATACAAGAAAGATTTGATTTTCTATAAATTTAATAATAGACTGAGATGTTGCTTTAGTGAGAGGATGAACTATAGGGTATTTAGTAAACCAATCTCCTACAACAAGAAGATACTGATAACCGCCTTTACTACGAGGATAAGGTTCCAATAAATCAGCGGAAATCATTTGAAATGGAAAGTTTATGATTCTATACTCCCCCATAAGACCTGCCTGTGGTAAGTGACCAGGTTTACATGAAGCACAGATTTTACATTTTCTTATATACTTATAAACACTTTGGCGCATATTGGGCCAATAATAGAGTTCAGATATTCTCGATAAAGTTTTAGAGATGCCAAAATGTGCTGAAGTAGGTTCTTTATAGTATTTATTCAAAAGTTTTTTTCTATGTGCAGTAGGAACAACTACTTTCCAGTTTGAGATATTACCATCAAAATTATACTTAGCAAGAATATGTTTATACAAAATATTATTTTCAGCCTTAAAAGCAGGATACTTATCAGGATCTGATTGTACATTCTTTATCATATTTTTATACCAATTATCCAATGGTAAACAAGTTAAATTTAAGACAGCTACATCCTCTAAACTTCTAGACAGAGCATCAGCCACAGTATTACATGTACATTTTCTGTGAACAATATCAAAAGAATGTTGAGATAAAGTAACAATAGCTATACGTGGACTAGGATTTTTCATATTAAAAAGCCAAGTTAAAGAACAAGAACTATGATCAGTATGGACAGTAAAATGAGTACCCTCAATATAACAACGGAATTTCTCTACACCAAATATAATTGCTAAAAGTTCTTTCTCAGTAGTTGTATACTTTCTTTGAAATTTATTTAACGTTTTACTGGCATACGCAATCGGATGTTCTAGACCGTCTTCTTCCTGATAAAGACAACAGCCTACTCCTGTATCGAAAGCATCACACATTAAAATAAAAGGTTAAGTATAATCAGGACTAGCAAGCACAGGTGCTGTGGTTAAAGCAACTTCAATTTCCTGAAAAGCTTTTTCTGCTTCAGGAGTCCATTTAATAGATTGACCTTTTTTTCTACCCTTAAGCAAATTTGTGATTGGGCTACTTAAAAAATAAAAATTATTTAAGAAACGTCTATAATATGCAACTAAACCTATTAAACGTCTAATTTGCGTAGTATTTTTGGGTCTAGGATATTCTAAAATTGCAGAAACTTTTTCTTCGTCAGTTCCTAAACCATTTTTATCCACGATATAACCAAGAAATCTTAGTGATTGTCTGCAAAACTGGGACTTTTTATAATTTATAGTTAACTTGGCATCTTTCAGACGTTGAAAAAGCTTACGTAATACATCACAATGTGTCCCAAAATCACTAGAAATGCAAATTAAATCATCAATAAAATAGAAGAGGTTAGGTTCTAGAGCAGGACGAATAACAATATCCATTAATTTACACATCGCTTGAGCACTATTGTTTAAACCGAATGGTAAAGTTTTATAACGATAAAGACCTTTTCCATGAACTGCAAAAGCTGTCTTAGGTTTAGAATCCTCATCAAGAGGTATTTGATGAAAAGCTTGTTTTAAATCAATTGAAGTTAAATACTTAGCATCTCGAACTTTTGAAATGATGTTTTCTATTAATGGCATAGGATAACTTGACGTTGAACAAAGGTTATTTATTTTTCTCCCATCAAAAACTACACGAAAAGATTAATCCGCCTTTTTGCCAAGCCAAACTGGTGAACACCAAGGAGAAGCAGAAGGTTCTATAATGTCTAATGCTAACATTTTATCAACTTCCTCATGTAAAATTTTATTCATTGCATAAGATAGTGCATATTGCCTCTGTTTCACAGGCTCAGCTCTGCCTGTATCAATTTTATGTGTCATTAAATGAGTACGACCTAACCTATCCTCAGGTGCAAAAGATTTAAACAACTCCATAATTTCAAGAAGCTTATTTTGTTGTACATCAGTTAATTCTTTAGCACTGTGTAGGGTATTTACTGCACAGATTGTAGGATTTGAAGTATAGGACAAATTCCTAAAATTGACGCTTAAACCAAAACTTTAATTAATTAATAACACCTAAAATTAGTGTGTGCTTAAGCGATGGAATAACCAAAAGTTTTATTGGGCGTGTAATATTATTTAATGTGACAGGTACCCACACAAAACCTACAACATTCTGCTGCTGTCCATCTGCAGTTGTAACATGAAAAGACAAATCAGTAGATAAAGAAAAATTTAGTGAATTTAAAATATATAAGCCATCAGAACCTAAAATAGAAGAGCAACTTCTACTATCAACTAATGGCAAAAGCTTCTCACTATAAATGCTAATATTCAAATAAGGTCTATCATGAAATTATCTTTTAATAAACAAAGGACTAATCGACTGACTCGAAAAAGACATATTTTCTGGCGACTCATTAGAAATATAATTATTTGTTTGACTTTTATTATGTAAAGGGTTAGAAAAATTTTAAAAATTTTTAAGAATATTATTATTGTTAAGCATAAAATTTTTTGAAATTATTTTGTAAGGTATTATTAGGTTGAGAATTGACAAATCTTTGGGAATTTAATTTTGATTGTTTTTTATAGGTTGTTTTCCTTTTGTTTCATTGAAAGTTCTTTGAGAATGGTTTTGGTTTCCAGTAGCTGTTGCTGCGGTTGTTTGGCGGTTTAAACCACTGGAGCTTTCTCCGTTTTTTGAAGTATTATTTTTATTACACTGTGGGCAATTTAATTTAAAAAAATCTTTTAAGCCACAGGAATAACAAAAAAGTGTTTTAGGTTGTCTGCATATTTGATATTTATGCCCTAACCGTGTAACTTCTACTGTCTTGTGACATAGAACCAACATTCCCTGAAAATGAAGGGCGATTTAAGTCCGGTTCCATTCTATTTTTAAAGCCGAAATTCCGAAATTGATTAGTCACTTGTAAAGATTCCTCTAATTTCTTACAAAGTTTTGTCAATTCATCCATTGAAGAAATGTCATTTCGGGCCAAACCTTTGACATAATCAGGTAATAAATTCATTCTAACAATATCAACCATTTCTTGTTCTGAAACTGGTTCAATCAATTTATTAAAATATCCCTCCATTGAATCAATAAAAACAGAAACATTCTCTTAATAACCCTGTTTACGTGCGCTAATCTATATTTTTAAATTTTTATCATGATTTTTAAGTAAATAAGTTTGTTTAAGCTTTTCCACCAAGTCCTCCCAATTAGAAAAACGATTTTTCATGTGATTATTATGCCACCAAGTCCAAGCTTGACCATCAAAAATATCACTGGCAGAGGCAAAAAGTTCATCAAATGAACAGTTTCTAGAGATTCTCAACGTTTCGACTTTTTCCAAAAATGCCATTAACGAGCCATGTCCAGTGAATTCTTTAAGATCCCACTTACAGACTGGTATAGAACTTTGAAAAGGATTTGGAGGTATAATATTGGCAGACTGAATATTAGGAGTCGAAGTTGCAGGTAACAATTTATTTTCCAGGGTCCCTTCTAAAGTTAGACATTTGACATAAAGGTCTTGTCTAGAGCTACATTGATTTTATGTCTCACAATTCATTTTCGAAATTCTACCCGAAACATGGTGAAGTCGAGTAGTGATTTCTTTATATTTAGCCGTTTGTTTAGTACCAGTAAATGAATCAATTTTTCGTTTTAAACTATCTAAAGTTCCCTTAATTTTGTATGGTCGTCACTAAAAGTAAAGGGATTTTTTATCGTTGCAAAACAACGGTTTGCATTTTCTTGAGACAGAAGGCCCTGCAAAACTATTCTTTTACTGTCAACATTCCCTGTAGGTTCAACCTCCCTAATCTTTAGCTCATATTCTACCCATGTAAAGCATTCACAATAAAAGCCATGGTCAACAATATTCAAGATCAAGATAAATAATGAAATTATATTATCAAATTAAATTCAGAAAAATATATATCAAACAATCTTCAAATATATAAAAAAAATTATTTTAAGTCAAATTCAGTTAAGTAGGTAAACAATGTTCAACTGTTCATCCTAACCCAAGAAGTCAACACATCAAAAAAAAAATTGACAACATTCCCTAAATTCTTGATTTTTCTATCAAAAAGAACGTTGGTCGCCACTTTGTTATATTATTTTTTTCATATAATATAACTTTTTCTATATTATTGATGTTGTTTTAATATACCTCAAATTTACCTCGGCTAGGAAGAGCTATTTAGGGTCGTGAGGTTCTTTTAAGAAAAATATTGTCAATTTTCTATTTTTATTTTTGAATAATAATAAACCTCTATTTACTTTGACACAATTAACAACAATGGCGACAGATTTTTCTTACTATCACCATGTTACCAATGTATCAATGCAGGAACGAAATAAAAGATTAGTATTACTTTTTGTTTACAACCCTCAACATTTAATTTGTTTTAGAAAGAAAAACAAAAAAAACAATGATCAAATATAAACAAGAAAAAAATATTAATTTTTTGTTGAAACTTAGTTTCTTAAAAAGGTAGTAAAAAAAATTATATTGATAAAATTATAGATTTTACTGTTCAAATATAACTTAAAAGAGACATACTCCCTTTTTAGAACCTTGTTTCTTTTGATGTACAATAGTGAAAAAAAATATTTACATATGTTGTAATAGTTTTGTCGAGAATCGAGGTTAGAAAAAAAAATAACATAAAAACAAAACAATATTAACCCAGGAAATGTTAGATTCAGTATACGTGAAGTAATCTTTAAAATACAACTATGGTTTCAATCATTTTCCATGGATAAAAACAAAACACTTTATTTTCTGATCAGGTCCGTCAAAACACCCTATATAAATATTTCAAAGTTTTATCAAAATTTGTACATATTGTACAGTAATTCTGTAGAATTACCAAACAAAACTTTAGTCTATTAACACAAAATGATTTGTCTTTTCTGGACACAAATCATCACCTAAGTTTATAACATAAACAAAAATGTTTTTTTTATAAGCTCTTCCTAGCCGAGGTAAATTTGAGGTATATTAAAACAACATCAATAATATAAAAAAAGTTATATTATATGAAAAAAACAATATAACAAAGTGGCGCCACTCTGTTATATTATTTTTTTCATATAGTATAACTTTTTGTATATTATTGATGTTTTAATATACCTCAAATTTACCTCGGCTAGGAAGAGCTATTTAGGGTCGTGAGGTTCTTTTAAGAAAAATATTGTCAATTTTCTATTTTTGAAATGATAATAAACCTCTATTTACTTTGACACAATTAACAACAATGGTGACAGATTTTTCTTACTATCACCATGTTACCAATGTATCAATGCAGGAACGAAATAAAAGATCAGGATTTTTTTCATATAATATAACTTTTTGTATAATATTGATGTTGTTTTAATATACCTCAAATTTACCTTGGCTAGGAAGAGCTATTTAGGCTCGTGAGGTTCTTTTAAGAAAAATATTGGCAATTTTCTATTTTTGAAATAATAATAAACCTCTATTTACTTTGACACCATTAACAAAAATGGTGGCAGATTTTTCTTACTATCACCAGTTTACCAATGTATCAATGCAGGAACGAAATAAAAGATTGGTATTACTTTTTGTTTACAATATTCAACATTTATTTTGTTTCAGAAAGAAAAACAAAAAAAACAAATGATCAAATATAAACAAGAAAAAAATATTAATTTTTTGTTGAAACTCAGTTTCTTAAAAAGGTAGTAAAAAAAATGATATTGATAAACATATAGATATTACTGTTCAAATATAACTTAAAAGAGACATACTCCCTTTTTAGAACCTTGTTTCTTTTGATGTACAATAGTGAAAAAAAATATTTACATATGTTGTAATAGTTTTGTCGAGAATTGAGGTTAGAAAAAAAATAACATAAAAACAAAACAATCTTAACTCAGGAAATGTTAGATTCAGTATACTTGAAGTAATCTTTAAAATACAACTATGGTTTCAATCATTTTCCATGGATAAAAACAAAAAAACTTTATTTTCTGATCAGGTCCGTCAAAACACCCTATATAAATATTCCAAAGTTTTATCAAAATTTGTACATATTGTACAGTAATTCTGTAGAATTACCAAACAAAACTTAAGTCTATTCACACAAAACTATTAGTCTTTTCTGGACACAAATCATCACCTAAGTTTATAAAAAAAAACAAAAATGTTTTTTTTATAAGCTCTTCCTAGCCGAGGTAAATTTGAGGTATATTAAAACAACATCAATAATATACAAAAAGTTATATTATGGATGTTGTTTTAATAAACCTCAAATTTACCTCGGCTAGGAAGAGCTATTTAGGGTCGTGAGGTTCTTTTAAGAAAAATATTGTCAATTTTCTATTTTTGAAATGATAATAAACCTCTATTTACTTTGACACAATTAACAACAATGGTGGCAGATTTTTCTTACTATCACCATGTTACCAATGTATCAATGCAGGAACGAAATAAAAGATCAGGATTTTTTTCATATAATATAACTTTTTGTATATTATTGATGTTGTTTTAATATACCTCAAATTTACCTCGGCTAGGAAGAGCTATTTAGGGTCGTGACGTTCTTTTAGGAAAAATATTGTCAAATTTCTATTTTTGAAATGATAATAAACCTCTATTTACTTTGACACAATTAACAACAATGGTGGCAGATTTTTCTTACTTTATGTATGTATCAATGCAGGAACGAAATAAAAGATCAAGATTACGTTTTGTTTACAACCCTCAACATTTATTTTGTTTCAGAAAGAAAAACAAAAAAAACAAATGATCAAATATAAACAAGAAAAAAATATTAATTTTTTGTTGAAACTCAGTTTCTTAAAAAGGTAGTAAAAAAATTATATTCTATTCAGATTTTGCAAATATAGATTTTTTTCTTGTCTAGTTGAAGGCTAAGGGACCATATTTTAATATGACCTTTAGAAGGCAATTTTTTTTTCTCCTTTCTTTGTTTCAATTTTTTTAAAGAAAAAAATTCTCGTCCTGCTGTAATCATTAAGGAGTGCATGTTTATTTAAATGAGGTGTGATCTACAGAAAACAATTTGTTTTGCTGTGGACAATATAGGAGTGCATACTTTTATTTAAATAAATATGATTTACAGAGAACAATATTTAAAAAATTTCATTTTTCTTTTAAATTTTTTATATTTTAGGAAAAAAGAAGTATTTTAAGATTATTTTTCTTGCATTCAACTTTTTTTATTAAAAAAACATAACAATGGAACATTTTTTTTTTCAATTGATTTAAGTCTTCCATTTAAAGTTTTCATATATTTCTGGTAACACATTAGATTTCTTTTTCAACTTCTATATTTTTGACATCAGATTAATTTTTCTTACAGAAACTAAGTTTCTAATTTTTGTTTACTTACCCGGATGTGTCGCTTTAAATTGAGTAATAACTCAATAATTTAAGCTTGGTGATGGGGGGTTGAGATAGCCTCGAAGGTAGCTTAGGCGAGCCTTCACTATAGGAGTTTAAGCTACTGTCATGCGAGTCGCTGCCCAAGAGTGTGTTTATAATGTCAATTCAACAGTACTCTACTAATTTGATCCTGTCAAAATTTTTCTTGTGATTATAACATTAGTCGTGAATTCAAAATTTTGTAATTTGAATCCCACTAGGTAATATTATTGTAAATGGAAGTACAATGTACTTACAAAATATTGCTGTATTACTTAGTTTTAAGATTTTTTTATTTTATTTAGTCGGTTTAGAACGTTTTTCTACGTTGTCCGACGCCTATTCTCCACCTCCTTCGATCCTGACAACCATCCTCTGTCAGATTCTTTTGACTCATTGATCTTTGGATTGACTGTTGCCATTCTAGTTTAGGTCGCCCTCTTTTTCTGTGCCCTATTGGTTGCCATTCTAGGACCTGCTTTGGTAATCTTTCGTCGTTCATCCGTTGTACATTGCTGTACCATATCAGTTGTCTTTTAGTGATGTCATCCGTTATTCTCCCTTCGATTCCCATTCTTTCTTTTATGATCTCATTTCTTATGTGATCTGTTCTAGATATTCTCATTGTTCTTCTTATTGCATCCATTTCGACACTTTCCATTTTTGTTTTGTATTTTTCTGTTACGCGACAAGTCTCTATTCCATACAACAGCGTGCTTTTCACCATTGTTTCATATATGTTAAATTTTACATTCTCTTTTATCTCTCTGCTCCATAAAATACTGTTAAGACATCCAATAACCTTTTTTGCTTTTACTATTCTTTTTTCCAGTTCTTTACAGTCTGTTCCTGTCTTATCAAATATGACACCCAAGTATACATACTCATTTTATGGAGATATTACTTGTCCATTGTCTAGTTCTAACTTACTGGATTCGTTTCCAATACATAAGTACTGTGTCTTGTCCACGTTCACTGTTAATCCCCACTTTTGGTATTCTTCCATTAACTTTCTCATCATATACTCCATGTCCTCTTTATCATTAGCTACTACTTGGTCGTCAGCAAACTGTAGTGTGTATATGGTAAATCGGTCGTTAAGTTGTATTCCCATGCCGTGCACTTTCCGTTTCCAGTTTTTTAGAGCTACTGCGATATATATGTTAAAAAGAGTTGGAGAAATACAACATCCCTGTCTTAAGCCTTTTGTTACCAGGAATTCTTTTGAAAGTCGATTTCAAATTTTAATTTTAGATTTTGACCCTTTGTATAGTTCTTTTATCGCTTTTATGTATGTATGATTGATAGTAGTCTGCTCTTGCACTGTCCATAGTTTTTCTACTGGAACGGTATCATATGCTTTTTGTAGGTCCACAAAGGTAACATGAGTCTCTATATTTCTGGCGCTCCTTTTCTCAATTACTTGTTTAAGACAAAAAACATTATCACTACAAAATCTGCCTGCACGAAACCCACTTTGCTCTTCTTCTTCTTGTTCATGAAAATCCTTCTCTATTAGATCTCTAAGAATCCTACCGTACAATCTACTGAGAGTACTAGTTACTGAAATTCCTCTGTAATTGTTGCAATCCAGCTTGTTTCCTTTTTTATTTATTTAGGATATGAATGCAATTTTCCAATCATCAGGTGCTGGATGTCCGTTTATGCATTGATTGATAATATATGTGAGATTTTCGATTAGTTTCTCTGATCTATATTTAAGCATTTCAGCATATATTCCTCCAGGTCCGCTAGCTTTTCCGGATTTAAGCTGTTTAATACTATTTTTTATCATTTCTTTTTCAATTATTACTTCTTCTCCGTGTACTTCTATGTCTCTCCTCGAAGAGGCTGCCAGATATTCGGGTCTCGTTTCCTGCAGCAGTCCCTTGTAGTGTTCTGTCCATTGTTCTGGTTTGATGATCTGGATGTTTACTTTTTCTTTTGTTGGGTTTTTTCACTGTAGAAATGAATTTCCATACTTCAGAACTCTGCCTACCTCCTACGTGTGTATTGATATCGTGGCATTTGCGCTCGAACAGTTCATTTTTTTCTGTGCGTATCAAATTTCTCAGCTGTCTTTTGGTTTCTCTGTAGATTTCTAGGTCTCTTTGTTCTTTTGTACTGAGCCATTTCAAGTATGTGCGTTTTTTCTCTTTGACCATTTCCTGTATTTTTTCCGTCCACAACATCTTCCTGCTATTTCTATTATCTTGGTATCCAACAGCTTCGATGCTTGCTTCCTTCAAGCTTTTTATTATGTTTGTATATATCTCTTCAAATGAGTGTTCTGTGTTTATTAATTTTTTATCTAATCGGTTCTGATACAATCTTTGAGTACTTTCGATTTCTAGACTTCTAAAGTTGTATTTTTGATTGTCTTCGATGCATTCTAGGTTTTCATTTTCTTCAATACTTTCGTCCTTATGTGTTTTTCTGATGTTTACCAGATGGTGGTCAGACCCACAGGTAATACCACGAAGTGCTCGCACATCATACCACTTTAATTGCGAGTGTTGTCCACCTATATCATAGTCAATGATTGATTTAAGATTTCTTGTTGGCTGAATCCAGGTATATCGATGAATATCCTTATGCCTAAAAAAACCATTATTTATTTTTAGGTTGTGGGTTTCACACAATTGCATCAGTCTCAAGCCATTATTATTTGTTACTTCTTCTCCGAATGGTCACTTTGCTCTGGGTTTGTCTACCAGTTCGGCTATTAAAATCGCCAAGCATAATTATTTCTCTGGTATTACCGATTTTGGTGATTATTATTATTAATAAGGATACCCCTCTGGCTGCTCTTCTTTCTTTTGGGACTCCAGTGAATATATGGACGAAATTGCCGACACTATTCGTACCTGTTCCTTTCTTTTTTGTCTCTGTAAGTGCAATGATATCGATCTTACAAGTCTGCACTTCGGTTGCAATAAGGTCCAACTTTTGAGTCACTCCCTGTACGTTCCATGTAGCTATATTCATAGTCCCTTGTCTTTGCTTTTTTCGTCTTTGAGAATTTCCATCTATTGCTCCGAGGCTTTGTTTAGGCTTTTTGGTAATTGCTTTGTTTTACAAGTATTAGAGAACCAGTCTAATGCCTCAACCCCCTACTTGGAGGGCCAGGATTTTTAATCAAGGTTTTTCTCCTCTAGCTTTTGACGAGCCAACGCCATACTGTAAGGCAACAGCTGTCTTTTATACTATCCCTAAAATAAAGGGTTGCCACCTACGCTATGATCACCGTACCGAGGTCCATTCTCTCCGCCTTTCATATCGATGTGGTCTTCTCCCGTAACCCTGGGAAAGGGACCCTAGACAGGTGCTAACTCTCCGGGTCGGAGAGTACCTGGAATCTACGGAGGGCAGGGGTCGATTCATTTTCCCTGATAGACATCTGACGAGGTCTGCCCGTACCCAGGTTTTAAGTTTTTTTTTATATATAAAAGTGAGTTTCATATTGTAAAACTTGCACATAAGTTTAAGTATGTGCTGACGCCCATAAAATTTTTTATTATTTAAGTAAAATTGTATATCACTTAATATTTTTGAGATAGTTCCTTACCAAGCATATTTCTTTTATAATGTTTGGAATTTGATAGTTTTTTCTTGAAAATACTGACAGAAAAAAAGAAAACTAAATAAATTTAATTTTTTTAATCGACTATAGGGAGTTTGTTACGAATAAAATTACATTTTTTTCGTAACGCGTTTTTGCTAAGTGAATTTAAATATTTGCTTTAAAAAATAACCTCTAGCGACATCTTACGTGAGAGAGTTTAATTAGAATATTTTGAAAATTTGACATGCACACTACCTATCTGTAGTCAGGTAAAGCTCGAGATTATTGATTTTATGCAGGAAACTAACTGCTGGGCGAGTTTTATTTTGAATTCGTTTCAGTTTTGGAATAGGATCGAGTGAGATGTCTATCCCTTTTTTGTCATTGGGGTGAAACAGGGATAGAAAGAATTTTCTGGTTATTCAATTTGTACGACAGATGTTGCGTAATTGGCCGTGTTGTATTTTAACCTAAAAAGCTTTGTTTTGCAAAGATTCTAAGATTGAAGACAAATTTATTTAACTATAAAACAATAAACATAAGTTTTTTGTAATTTAAATAAAGTGCCTCAAAATTATTCAGTCAGTTTTAGTCTTATTAATGAATACGGATTTGTGTTATTGATTTTCTGGAGAATGAAGATTTTGGGGGTTTTAGGGAATCTGATTGGTCAGGGATCGCTATGCAGTTTGGGGAATTGAGAGGAACCTGAGAAAAATCGCTCTCTTTTTGTTCGAGATTTTGTCGAGAAACAAGGTATTTTAATTATATTATAACATAACCTTAAAAAAAGTTTTTGTTCATCAAGCATAGCTTGAAATTTTTTTTATAGGATAAATTAGAACTTTGCTCTAATTTTAATCAATGGTAATATGAAATTCAATTGCATATACCAGATTTTTATTTTTAATTAGGTAAATATGTTATAACATAAATATATATATATATATATATATATATATATATATATATATATATATATATATATATATATTTATGTTATGAATATATATATATATATATACATATATATATATATATATATATATATATATATATATACATGTATATATATATATATTTTTATAAAAATTTTTCTTTGCGGAGGAAATGTGACAATTATCTCTTTATTTAGACTACTTAATTTTTTTTATAAAATTTTTGATTAGTTTCATACTTTTTTTGTTTTATGGTTCAAACTATGTTCGACAAAATATTTATATATTAGCTATATGGTATTTTGGTTATAGTTTATTTATAATGGGTTCACAATTATGATTTTAAGCTAGGAATTAATCCTGCATCTCACTCATTTCTTTTTTGGATAGCTTGGTACCAATTAACAATAGTCACTACGACATGACCATATGGTTAAATTTAAGGTTATTGTTATCATAAGCACCTTTGGTTGAAATAGAGTTAGACAAGTTAATTCAGCTAAAATTTTATATAGCTTTTGCCGATAGCTGTTTTTTACATACAGTTTTTTTTATAACCAAAATACACATTTTTGTTTTTTTTTATAAACTTGGGTGATGATTTGCGTCCAAAAGGGATAAATGGCTTGGTGTGAATAGACTAAAGTTTTTTTTGGTAATTCTACAGAATTACTGTACAGTGTGTACAAATTTTGATGAAACTTTGGAATATTTATATAAGGTGTTTTGATGGACCTGATCAGAAAATAAAGTTTTTTTTTAATTTTATCTATGGAAAATGATTGAAACCATAGTTGTATTTTAAAGATTACTTCAAGTATACTGAATCTAACATTTCCTGTCTTAAGATTGTTTTGTTTTTATGTTATTTTTTTTTCTAACCTCAATTCTCGACAAAACTATTACAACATATGTAAATAATTTTTTTCACTATTGTACATCAAAAGAAACAAGGTTCTAAAAAGGAAGTATGTCTCTTTTAAGTTATATTTGAACAGTAAAATCTATAATTTTATTAATATCATTTTTTTACTACGTTTTTAAAAAACTGAGTTTCAACAAAAAATTAATATTTTTTCTTGTTTATATTTGATCATTTGTTTTTAGCTCACACATATACTATACTATAGTAGTGTGAGCTATGGTGATCCTAATTTTTTCGAGAAAAAAAAAGTTGCTCCGATTTCAAAATTTTTTATATATCTTTGCGTTTCAGATGATTTTGAAACTTTTTTATTGCGCCGTCTGTCTGTCTGTCTGTCTGTCTGTCTGTCTGTCTGTCTGTCTGTCTGTCTGTCTGTCTGTCTGTCTGTCTGTCTGTCTGTCTGTCTGTCTGTCTGTCTGTCTGTCTGTCTGTCTGTCTGTCTGTCTGTCTGTCTGTCTGTCTGTCTGTCTGTCTGTCTGTCTGTCTGTCTGTCTGTCTGTCTGTCTGTCTGTCTGTCTGTCTGTCTGTCTGTCTGTCTGTCTGTCTGTCTGTCTGTCTGTCTGTCTGTCTGTCTGTCTGTCTGTCTGTCTGTCTGTCTGTCTGTCTGTCTGTCTGTCTGTCTGTCTGTCTGTCTGTGTGTCTGTATGTCTGTCTGTAACGACCAACGCGCATAACTCAAAAACCGCTTAGCCGATTTTAATGAAATTTGGTACCTAGGCTGGGTCTTGGCTCGAGATAGTCCCATTTAAAAATGAACAAAATCTACCGAACAGAAACCAAATAAAAGGGTGGGGATAGATTTCAAAAATTAGAGTTTAAGTGAAAATATGGCGTGTGTGATATCAAACGAAAGGTAATTGAGTCCGGACTTTAACAAAATACATTTTATTTTTTGTTTTTTTTAAGGGTGGGCGTAGATTTCAAAAATTTGAGTTTAAGTCAAAACATGGCTTGTGTGGTATCAAACAATAGGTAATTTAGTCTGGAGTTAAATAAAATATATTTTAGTTTTTAGTTATATTAGCTCACACATACACTATAACTATAGTACCTAGTGTGAGCTAGGGCCCATATATTGGCAGAGTATATATAGAGGAACCTCGGCTAGGAAGAGCTATTTAGGGTCGTGAGGTTCTTTTAAGAAAAATATTGTCAATTTTCTATTTTTGAAATGATAATAAACCTCTATTTAATTTGACACAATTAACAACAATGGTGACAGATTTTTCTTACTATCACCATGTTACCAATGTATCAATGCAGGAACGAAATAAAAGATCAGGATTACTTTTTGTTTACAACCCTCAACATTTATTTTGTTTCAGAAAGAAAAACAAAAAAACAAATGATCAAATATAAACAAGAAAAAAATATTAATTTTTTGTTGAAACTCAGTTTCTTAAAAAGATAGTAATAAAAAATGATATTGATAAAACTATAGATTTTGCTGTTTAAATATAACTTAAAAGAGACATAATTCCTTTTTAGAACCTTGTTTCTTTTGATGTACAATAGTGAAAAAAAATATTTACATATGTTGTAATAGTTTTGTCGAGAATTGAGGTTAGAAAAAAAAATAACATAAAAACAAAACAATCTTAACCCAGGAAATGTTAGATTCAGTATACTTGAAGTAATCTTTAAAATACAACTATGGTTTCAATCATTTTCCATGGATAAAAACAAAAAAACTTTATTTTCTGATCAGGTCCGTCAAAACACCCTATATAAATATTCCAAAGTTTCATCCAAATTTGTACATACTGTACAGTAATTCTGTAGAATTACCAAACAAAACTTTAGTCTATTCACACCAAGCCATTTATCCCTTCTGGACGCAAATCATCACCCAAGTTTATAAAAAAACAAAAATGTGAATTTTGGTTATAAAAAAACTATATGTAAAAAACAGCTATCGGCAATAGCTATATAAAATATAGCTGTTTTAACCTGTCTAACTCTATTTCAACCAAAGGTGCTTATGAATACCATAACCTTAAATTTAACCATATGGTCATGTCGTAGTGACTATTGTTAATTGGTACCAAGCTATCCAAAAAAGAAATGAGCAAGAGGCAGGATTAAATACTAGCCTAAAATCATAATCTGGATTCTAGGAATCCCATGTAGGCACAACATTGTGAACCCATTATAAATAAACTATAACCAAAATACCATATAGCCAATATATAAATATTTTGTCGAACATATTTTGAACCATAAAACAAAAAAAATATGAAACTAATCAAAATTTTTATAAAAAAATTAAGTAGTCTAAATAGAGAGATAATTGTCTGTTAAAGACATAAAGAAAAATTGTAACATTTCCTCGGCAAAGAAAAATTTATATTATATTTATGTTATAACATATTTACCTATTTAAAAATAAAAATCTGGTATATGCAATTGAATTTCATATTACCATTAATTAAAATTAGAGCAAAGTTCTAATTTATACTATAAAAAAAAATTACAAGCCATGCTTGATGAACAAAAAAAAAACTTTTTAAGTTTATGTTATAACATAATTAAAATACCTTGTTTTTCGACAAAATCTCGAACAAAAAGGGACGATTTTTGTAAAATTCCTCTCATTTTCCCAAACTGCATAGCAATCACTGACCAATCAGATTCCCTAAAACCCCAAAATCTTAATTCTCCAGAAAATCAATAACACAAATCCGTATTCATTAATAAGACTAAAACTGACTGAATAATTTTGAGTCACTTTATTTAAATTACAAAAAACTTATGTTTAATGTTTTATAGGTAAATAAATTTGTCTTCAATCTTAGAATCTTTGCAAAACAAAGCTTTTTAGGTTAAAATACAACACGGCCAATTACGCAACTTCTGTCGTACAAGTTGAACAACCAGAAAATTATTTCTATCCCTGTTTCACCCTAATGACAAAAAAGGAACAGACAACTCACTCGATCCTATTCCAAAACTGAAACATATTCAAAATGACCCTCTCCCATCATTTAGTTCACTGCATAAAATCAATAATCTCGAACTTAACCTGACTACAGATAGGTAGTGTGCAAGTCACCGGATAAATTTTCAAAATATTCTAATTAAACTCTCTCACGTAAGATGTCGCTAGAGGTTATTTTTTAAAGCAAATAGTTAAATTCACTTAGCAAAAACGCGTTACGAAAAAAATGTAATTTTATTCGTAACAAATCTTTGCGTTATTTGTACAACTCATGAACTTTACAGAGACAAAAGAGAGATGAGTTTATATTTTTTTAGCAGTTTTCTTACATTGTTTTACCTCATGGGGTAGATCTCGGACTGGGTTGCTGTCTGTATCATTCTACCCAACGTAGAATGATGACAGCAGATATTTGGTGCAGATCTCCCCTATGGGAATGATTTTGGAAGTGTATTTTTTTAACAATCATTTATAGAATTGAGTGCCACACTACTGACTCAAATGTAGGTACACTATGACATGTTGGAGATTCTACCTGTAAGTCCGTCTACCTGTAAATTGGTATCTATTTGTGTATTTTTGACTCCTTTTGAAACCATTCAAACTTTTATCTTATTAATTCGGTCAGAATCTTTTATTATTCAATTTGTTTGTTTTTATTTTAATTACACAAATACTCTGGAAGCCTCGGAAGTGGATAGAGTTTCATTGTTTGGCTACAACGTTTGAGTTGAACTGTATTTTAATTAAGACTCTTTTTGTAAAACATTGGTATTAAAACACGGTGGCGCTAAAATTTTTCTTATTTCTGAACCCCCCTTCTTCACTGTATAAAGGTTACCGGGCATATCAATGATTTACCTAGCTGGAAAATACAGTTCTGCTTCCATATATTTGTTGAATTACTTCAGTAATTGATAGAATGATTACAACGTTTTTTTTTATAGTGTCACAAATTGGCAACGTCTTTTAGATGGCCACAATTGTCACCCAACGTTATTGTTTTTTTATAGTGTCACAAATTGGCGCCCTACGTGTGTTTTTGGCTAGGTTTTTTAACATCTGTTGTAATTTTTTTTGTTTTTTTTTAATTTGAAAAAAAAAAGAAAAAACTTTTTTTGAATTATTTTAAAGAATTTTTTTTTGTGTTACAGCCAAAGCTAGGTTAAAGACTTTCAGTGGCTGTCGGTGTTTTTGACACCCAATCATTTTTTTAATAAAAAACAAGATTTTCCATCATCGTTGGTTTTGATAACATTATTGTTAGCTCCCGCTAAATTTCGCGGTGTTTGTAAATTTTAAAACCACACAATTGAATGACGGACAGAGTGCATTTGCGCATTTTGGACATGTGCACCAAGAATCAGTGAGATCCTTTTTCGACCGCCTCGAGAAATGGCGTGTTAATTTACTTTCTCCACCTATTTAAAATTTCTACACCTGAAAGTGCTCGATTTTGGTGTACCGAAGCATAGAACTAGAAACTTCAGCCCTTCAGCTACGTGGTGACATCATTAGATCCAGATAGGGGCCCCTTGGAAGGGGAGAAATTGGCTGCAAACTGGTTTTTCTTACTGCGGGCATAACATAAGTGTTCCTTCGACCGAATTATTTAAAATTTACTCCATACGACGGTATTAATAAGTCGACCATTTATTTTCACGCCGAGATCAAGGCGACCTTGAATTTTGTCAATCGTATTGAAACGAGAGAGATTTTTGCTCGACCTTCGGTAGCGGCGCAGTGCACCTGTTTTTCGGTCCGCTGCTATGGTAACGTACCGTGGTCATTCAGTAAACAATTCGAAGCCATCAAAACAAACAAGCACATGTTCAGTGTGTTAGGTGTGTTCCATATCATTTCGATATTTAAAACAATTTTCATCAATTGTGATAAATTAGTGCATATTTTCGACAATTCGTCATTTTTCTATTTCAGAAGCATTAATTTAGCGTTAATTGTATATTTACCGACATTTCTGTGATTAGATGTGTTCCATATCATTTCGATATTTAAAACAATTTTCATCAATTGCGATAAATTAGTGCATATTTTCGACAATTCGTCATTTTTCTATTTCAGAAGCATTAATTTAGCGTTAATTGTATATTTACCGACAATTTCGTCATTTCAAAGGTAAAATCATGTCTGTCAAAAAAGCTGTGCAAAAACGCAAGGGTTTTTTATCTGCGATCACCGAGTGTTATGTGTTTTCACAGACCGCGGCATCGGACGAAAAAGCGAGAAACGAGTTTCAAGTGAGGTATTCCGATTTGGATGAAACCTTCGATAAATGCATGCTGGCACATAATGATGTCATTATGTTGATAGACGACTCGGACGACGAGGAGTTTAAAACGCAGGATGCGATCCTTTCAGAAGCTCGTAAATATTTTTATGCGTGTAAGGGGGTTTACTCTAAAATATTTCCGGTTGAGGCCCCATCCTTTTTGGGATCATATGTTCGACAAAACGAAACTCCAAAACTCAAAGAGTTAGGTATTCCCATCTTTCGAGGCCAAGCTTTTTCGTTCTTTTTAATAACATTATAGATCAAAATCAAAGTCTAAGTAACGTTCGAAAACCTCAATATTTATTTTCATATCTCGAAGATGAGCCTTTAAAATTGATATCAGGGATTAGCTTATCTGATCAAAATTATAAAATTGCTTACGACAAATTAGTCAATAGATATCAAAACAAGCGAGACCTCGCAAATGATGCTTTAAGCACAATTATGAACTCCACATTAAAAAACGAGTCAGCTAAAGAATTGCGTAATTTAATTGACACCTTTTCTGAATCCCTAGAAATTTTAAAATCACTTAGCTTTGACGTGGACAGTTGGGACTTTATTATTTTTTTCATTTTGTTAGAAAAATTGGATATTCCGACGCGTTCAAATTTCGAAATGAGTCACACCAATACTAATACCGAAATTCCCACTTTTCAGTCACTTTTTCAATTTCTAGAAAAAAGATGTAATGTTTTGGAATCACTTCCTCAATCAACAGCACCCAAAAAGGTGCCTACCTATCAAAAATCAAATTCTATGCAAAATCAGTTTGGGCAAAAGCCTACCTATAAAAATTCAAATTCTATGCAAAAACAGTTTGGGCAAAAGCCTACCTATAAATCATCCAATTCGCCTTTTATAGGACTGGCTGGCACCTCAACTAATTCAAGTACGGGAATAAAATGTTTCCGGTGTAATCAAGGTCACGTGCTTTCGAAATGTCAAACATTTCTTGATCTCTCACCTATCGATCGCCTAACTTTCGTCAAGCAGAAAAAATTATGTCTAGCGTGTTTTCATCCCTTGCATGGGGTAGATACGTGCAAATCAAAATATTCATGCAGGACTTGCAATAGTAAAAGGCACCACACTTTAACTCATATCTTAGAAACTAATCAAGAGTCTGGAAGCCAAGATACTAGTCCTGTCATTCACACACCACCTGTCAATAATCTTCATGTGTCATTAAAGGCCTCAGGACCTTCAGGTACCTTTCTTTTATGCACCGCCATAATAGATGTTATGGACGGTTGCGGAAATTTTCAACCTGTAAGGGCACTGCTTGATTCTGGATCACAGACAGGATTCATCAGTGAAAAGTGTATTCAGCGTCTTAATCTTCCTAGGCGAAGTTACACCACTGAAATATTCGGATTAAATCAGATGTCTTCTTTTAATTCCAAAGGGCTCGTTCAATGTCACATTAAGCCACAAGGACAGGTCACTCCTTTACTTAATTTCGAAGCAATTGTCGTTCCACAATTATGTTCCAATATGCCTACATTCACTTTGAACGATAATCAGTGAAAACACTTGGAAAACCTTAAACTTGCCGACCCATCTTATTTCAAATCTAGACCTGTGGACCTAGTTATTGGTTGCGAGCTATTCGCACAGAGATTCAAGGAGGGCAGGGTTCTTGGACAAATAGGACAACCTTCAGCCCTTGAAACTATCTTTGGCTGGGTCGTCATTGGAAAAGTAGACGAAGTAGGTAGTCTTACGGAACGAACCAGTTGTTTTTTAATGAGTCATTCACCTCCTTTAGAGGTCATTCTCCCTAGGTTTTGGGAAATCGAACATTTGCCTAAAAAACAAATCTTATCAAAGGAAGAAAAACAAGCAGAATCAATTTTTACTGCGAGTGTAGTACGGCAACCGAGATCTTCCGTTTAAAGATAAAATAAACCCTGACCTAGGAAATACTTATCCGCAAGCTTATCGTAGATTTTTACTTCTAGAAAAGAGATTACTCAAAAATCCTGATCTGTACACTGCCTATTCAAGTTTCATGCAAGACTATATCGATTCTAATCATATGAGTTTAGTTTTATCTAGTCAACCAAAAGTCGACGTATCATGTTTTTTAGCACATCATTGCGTACTAAAGCCGGAAAGCTTAAGTACAAAATTAAGGGTAGTCTGGGATTGTTCGGCAGTCACTCCAAAAAATATTAATCTCAATAACACGTTGTTATCTGGACCGAAACTTCAAAAGGATATTGCTTCTTTACTCCTTACGTTTTGTCTTAATCCTATTGCCTACATTGCTGATATCAAACAGATGTTCCGCTAAGTCCTTATCAATCCTTATCACCGTCCTTATCAAAGGATATTGTGGAGGTTCTCTCCACAGGACCCACTTTCAGTGTGGGAACTTTCTACTGTCACTTTCGGCATGACATGCTCACCTTTTCTAGCCATGCGTACATTAAATGAGCTGGCAGAGATAGAAAAGGAACGTTTTCCTATGGCTAGTACTGTTCTAAAAACGTCAATCTACATCGACGATATCTTGGGAACTAGCCCTTCGCTTTCTGAAGCTCTTTCCCTTCAAACGGAACTCTATGATTTGTTGAAGTCGGGAGGATTTGAACTTAAAAAATGGGCAAGCAATTGTCCTGATTTATTGGCAACATTGCCAGAATCCGATCGTCAAATGCCTCTCTCTTTTGACAAGGAGGAACCCCACTTTATCAAAGTTTTAGGACTTCAATGGCATCCAAAAAACGACATTTTTTCTTATCAATGCCGAATGAAGGACAAACCCCCAACCAAACGTGCTATTTGATCTATCATAGGAACAATCTTCGATCCCTTAGGTTTTCTTTGTCCCTTGTTGCTACAAGCAAAATTTATTTTGCAACAGTTGTGGATATCAAAAATAGGCTGGGACGAAGAACCAGATTCTTCTATCACCGACCCTTGGAACAAACTTCATTCTGAATTCCCGCTTCTTTCCAATTTTCAATTACCCCGACAAATCAAACTGTCAAAAATCAATTCCTGTCAAATCATCGGCTTCTGTGACGCTTCAATTCGAGGATACGCAGGCGTCGTACATTTTCGTGTAGAAGAGGAAAACAATATCTCTGTTTCTCTCATATCTGCAAAATCTAGGGTCGCGCCTATAAAGTCACAAACTTTGGCTAGGCTAGAACTCCTAGGCGCATTTCTTTTAAGCGAATTAATTGACTTCGTTTTATCTAGCTATGAAGGAAAAATAACTTTTACAAATATCGTTACTTTCTGCGATTCGCAAGTCGTATTGCACTGGCTTTCGTCCCCTCCTAATCGCTGGCAAACCTTTGTTGGAAATCGAGTCAGTAGAATCCAAGAAATCATTCCCTCAAACTCGTGGCGCTACATTCCTTCTGCTTTAAATGCAGCCGATATTGCGTCACGAGGGGCCACCCCTTCACAGCTCATGTCACATGACATGTGGTGGAACGCACCGTCGTTTTTGTGGTCTCCCGAAAACGAATGGCCCGATTTTCATAAATCAAAAATGCCGATTGATTTCGGAGATATTAATCTGGAGGAAAAGCCAAAGGTCTGTTGCAATGCGATAATTGATGTCAACTTATTAGATCAGCTTCTTATCAAATATTCATCTATATCAAAAATTCAACGTATCATTTGTTATGTCTTTCGAATAGTTAACCTTTTTCAAAACCATTCCTATCAAAAACCCACTAAGCCGCCGGATCAAAAAGTTATTTTTGAGAATATTGTTTTTCCTACCACCGGTGAGAAGCAAAGTGCGTTATACCTTCTTATCAAACGCGTTCAAGGTTCTTGTTTTTCTGAGCTTTTTTCCGCGTTATCTAAGGATAAACCAATACCGAAACCTTTCCGAAAACTTTCACCTTTTCTTGATGAAAATAATATCATTAGAGTCGGTGGCAGATTACAAAAATCTGACCTTTTGTCTTATTCTGCAAAATACCCCGTTTTACTTTCGAGTAACCATCGTTTAACTACTCTTCTTATCGAGTCCACTCATCGACAATACCTTCATCCTGGGTTTAAAACATTACATAATCTGATTTTACAGCAATTTTGGATATTATCTGCCAGACGGGCAATTCAAAGAACCATATCCAAGTGCTTGCAATGTTTTGGAATCAACCCTAAACCCTATAGACCGCCCATAATGAGTTCACTTCCCGCTCATCGAATCAATCAACTAAAACCTTTTTCGAGTGTAGCTATCGACTTTTGTGGACCTTTCTTTGTGATTCCTCATCGTTACCGTGGTTGTAAAGCTTTCAAATCGTATGTCTGTGTATTTATCTGTACGGCCACACATTGCGTGCATTTGAAATTAACCATGGAACTGTCCACCGAAGGGTTCGTAGGTGCATTCCATCGATTCATTTCCAGACGTGGAAGCGTGACGCAATGCTGGTCAGATCAAGGCAGTAATTTTATAGGGTTTCGTAACCAATTACTTGATTACGCAAGAAGTGCGGCCACCAGACTTTCTATTCGTTGGCATCTGGGACCTCCTCTCAGTCCACATTTCAATGGCCTGGCAGAAGCTGGCGTCAAAATTTTAAAACTCACTTTGTACGAGTTGTCGGCGACCAGAAGTTGTCTATCATGGAGATGTCCACCCTTACCTGTCGCATAGAAGCCGTACTTAATAGTCGCCCTTTATCTCCTGCCTCTTCAGACCCACACGATCTTCAACCTTTTACCCCTGGGCATTTTTTGACACTTGAACCCCTGAATTCAGAAATTCCGGAGTCAGATTTGTCCGAGGTTCCCCTAAATCGGCTCTCGAGATGGCAACTAATCCAAAAACTACATAATGATTTTTGGAAACGGTATTCTATAGAGTATTTGCATACGCTACAACAGCGACACAAGTGGGCTGATTCGTCCCCAAATATCAAATTAAATGATTTGGTTATCATAACAAGTGATCACAGCTAATCACCTTTGAAATGGCCGGTCGGTCGGGTCATCTAACTGCATCCCGGCGGAGACGGTCAGGTGCGTGTTGCGACGGTACAAACTGTTACCGGTGTTTACAAGCGGCCAGTTGTAAAACTGTGCCTCTTGCCGAATTAAAAGTAATTTAAATTTTTTCTACCTATTGAAGTCAATTATTACAATAAGTAATTCTTTATTATTTTTTTTTTAATTTTGTTTGTTTGTTTTGACTTTTTCGGGTTTTTGCTATCTCTAAATAAACTTACGCTACTTATCTGTTTTTCATTCATTTATATTTATCGGTCGATCATTTTTTCTTTTATTCTAAAATTGTGTGTTTTGGAGGGCAGTTATGTTAGCTCCCGCTAAATTTCGCGGTGTTTGTAAATTTTAAAACCACACAATTGAATGACCGACAGAGTGCATTCGCGCATTTTGGACATGCGCACCAAGAATCAGTGAGATCCTTTTTCGACTGCCTCGACAAATGGCGTGTTAATTTACTTTCTCCAACTATTTCAAATTTCTACACCTGAAAGTGCTCGATTTTGGTGTACTGAAGCATAGAACTAGAAACTTCAGCCCTTCAGCTACGTGGTGACATCATTAGATCCAGATAGGGGCCCCTTGGAAGTGGAGAAATTGGCTGCAAACTGGTGAGTGCTTTGTCTCTGATTTCCCTTGTGTGGTACCCACAATTAACCTATGGACCTTTTAATTATTTCGTAATTTTCATATCAATGTATTTATGTTTGTTCGCGCTTTCATTAATTAAATTATATACAGTCCATTGCATTAATCGTTTTTCTTACTGCGGGCATAACAATTATTTAATTTTTTTTTTGGGAATATTTAAGCGTTGATTTGAAATTCGTTGTTGCTCTATTCATTCTCATAGTTTTTTATTAGCTTATCTTCACAAGTTTTTTCTTGGAAAATAAAAGATTCAATTTTATTTATTAGGGAAGAATAAGTAAATAACGAGCATGGAAGTTTTTACTCAACTGCGTCCAAATCATGTTCTTAGTAATTTAAAGTTTTTTTGTAGGAAGAACATGTTTTAATTTTTTTTAAAGAAAAATAAACACAGTAATGTAAATTTACTTCAATTTTTTGTTGATTTATAGGTGGATGGGCCTCCAGACATGGTCTTTTTATGTTTTAAATATATGACATAGGTAGTGTGTTTTTCTAACAATTTTTTTCAACAGGTTGCCAACTATTATTATTTTATTCTTTCCTGCTCGTGATAATATAGAAATTGTTTCACCGATTGTTTTTTAGTGCAGTCAATTTATTTAGGTCAACAAGTTATTTTTTTGGTGATTTTAATTTTTGTCGGATATCACCACTTGGAAGTTGGAATATTTTTACAGGGTTTTACACACATTTTTCTTGGCGGGGTTGTTTCAAAGTAAATATAACCTAACAGCTGGTAATTTTATTTAGTTGAAAGTGTAAATTATTGAAAATGAAAGAAAAGGAAAATGAGTTTATTTTGCTTTGTAACTGTTGATATGACGCTTAACACCTTATGTCACTCAGTTACATCGGGTCAGAGGAGGGTACTACTACTTAGTGTTGGCTCGGGAGGTTAGGAAACACAAGGCTAAAATCCCTAGAGCAACACATTGGCTGAACATCAACGCCAAAACTCCGGTTAACATTTTTTTGGGGTATTTTTTTGGGGCAGTTTTTTAGATCTTTGGTTGCCGAGTCTAGTTGTGTTTTCGTGACTGGTCAAATTATTTTGGTAGAAAATACAGCGTTGGGCTTTGGAGTGCATTTAAAAAAAAAATGACCAACGGGTATTTCTATCAATTAAAGTTTTTCTGGTTCACAATTATTTTTTCTATATTTTTTTTCTGCATTCAGGTCATAGCTTGATCATGGCCACTGGAGGACAAACATTTATGTTTGAGCCTTGAGAAGTTTTGCCTGCTCAAGATTGAATACAGAGAAAATGAATTTGAAGCTCAACTAGATATAATACCACAAAAGAAATGTTTAACTGAGACAGTTATAGAGTTTTTTGATTTTTTTTTAGTTCATTTGTAAAGTTCAGTAATTTTTTTCAAGTAATGTCATTTTGAGGCCGTGAAATTGGTCAGTAAATTTAAGAGAAACTTTCAACTAGATATAAATGCTAGGCGGTGGTAATTGGTAAAAATATTTCAAAATTTTACTTCTTTTTTCAAATAATGTAATTTTTCTTAAAAAGATTATTTTTTTTTCTGCAAACATAATATCTCGAATTCTTGTTTTGCTCAAAACGGTTTGTATAGTGGTCGTAGTTTTGAAGGGTGACCAGACGGGTCATATTATTTTAGGGGGCCAAATAGGAATTTCTGGGGTTACACAAAAGGTGAACTTTTTTGTCTTTGTTGATCAGGCAGGAATAAATAAATCTTTTACTTCCAAATCATAATTTTAAAAAACAAGATTTATTGGTTAGGTGTTTGGGTCTTAAAAGAAAAAACGTTTTGTTTTTGAGGATACTGGTATAATATGAATTATTTTTATTACATGCTAAATTTTGTTTGACGGCAGCTATGCTAGTCTTCAGATTTTTTTTGATAGTTTGCATTTCAGGACAGTGGCGTGTACTTAAAGGAGCCTTACATCTGCGTCCATTGTAACTCAACTTCCAACTTACTTGCTTAGTTTTTTTACTTAATCTTCATTTTGTTGCTTTTAAAATTAAAGCGGTATGTTGGTTAACGATAGATGGTGTTAGACTGAGAAAGTACCTATTTAGGGATGAAAACTTGGAAGTTGTGGACAATTGGGAAATAATTTTTTTATTATTTCATTTGTTTTAATTTTAAAATAGTCTCATACTAGTGGCCTCAAATAATGAATCTAATTTTTATAGTACAGTAAATTTTGTGGAATAAATGGGAAAGTGTTCAGGTTAAACAATAAATTTAAGATCATTGATTTAAAAAAAAAAGATTTCAATCTATGAATAAATTTAAAAACAATAGGTTTTCTTTGATGCGACTAAACAATGATGAGGGTATATATTTTTTTTAAATCTGATAGTTGTAGAGGGTATAAAAGAACTACCTACCTTTTATATTGCAATAACTAGGGGTTTTCTCCCGCGAGCTGGGTGGAAATGGAAGGAATGTTTGGTTCGGAGTGTAGAAATCGTTGAATGAGGACTTTCTACAAATCTTTTTAGGATTTCGCAACTTCGATTTTCGCTAGATTAAAATACATCCAAATTTGGCCTACAGGCTGAACCTGACATTTTCCAGGACCTTGTAGACTTGCGGAGAAAGACAAGTTTTGTGATCTGTTTAGTTAAGATAGGAATAAAATAGTAACATGCACATGAGGGAACTAGATATATTTAGGTAAAAATTAGTAAGTTAACACTGATCTGAACAATTTTCCATAATAGTGTCCTATTTTTACAGGGTGCTTCAAAATATCTTCACCCTTTCTTTGAAATAAGATATTGTTTCGCCTGTGGGCGTTTAACCGTTTAAAAAATATATATAGAGTCCAGATGGGATTGGAATGGAAATCACAAGTTTTTGGGTTTATTGACATTATACTTAGGAAATAGGGAAAATGTCTAATAAAAAGTTTTTTTGGTTTTTGGTCGAGTTTTGTTGATATAACAAAAGTTTATTTGGGGCCTGAAGTTTATTATGCTCTTCTAAAATTAATATAATAGTTTTTGACTTCTTAATTTTTGTTTTCTGGTTGTTACGCAGGATTATTCCCAGCTGTAGCATTTTCAAATGTCATTTGTAGAGATAGGGTCTCATTAGCCCTTGGACATTTGGTAATTTTGCTATGGCTAATAAATGTGAGAAGGGTCCAACTTAATTTTATATCTCGAGAACACCAGGAATAAGGATCTGAGAATGCATTAAGCAGTAAATTTTTTTTGATTAGATGTTGTGTGTAAATACACTCGAGTAGAACGAGTTAGTTTATAACGGTGTTATAGCTGGACCTTGGAATTGTTTTCATATCGGTTTTTCTCAAAGTGCACACAAGATGATTCTTTACGGGGTTGAGTGCAAAGTTTGGAACTTAGGTTCTTCACATTATAGTGGTAAAGTAAATAAGTACCAACGTTGCTTATTCCCTTCAGTAATAATTTTAAACAAATATACTAACATCGTTTGTTTTTTAAACATATCTATTTTCTAACTTTTCCTAAACTGAGTGTTTTTGCAATGAAGATTTTTTTTTATTCCTCATGAGTTTTAAGTAAATTTAATTTTCAATAATTTTTTTTTTCTTTCCGGATAATAATTCTTTTTTCTGGCTCATTCACTTTGCCACAATTTTGGGAGAGGAAAGGGAATTGGCAACTGTTTTTAAAGGGAAAGAACTGAGACTGTTGCATAACATAACTCTATTAAGATTTTTCTAGTGCTAATTTTATTTTAATTTTTTTAATTAAGGTTCGCTTATGGGAGCTGCAACCCTACTTAATCATTTTTTAATTTTTTTGAATTTTTTTTTAAATATTTTTTTTAGAAACGTAAACTTGATTTTCTTGTTGCAATTTTTTTTTCTTGGTGCATAGTAGTACCTTGCCCTACAATGGTTTTACCAGTGTATTTAAATATTTTTTTTTCTGAAATAAAATACAATTTCATTTCGAACCCTCGCGTTTTAACAACCTCACTTGTTTGATTTTTTTTTCTCCCTACTTCAAACCAACTATCAGGGTAGAGTAATATTTTGAAATTTTAACGAGCCACTAATGATTTTTTTTTATTATTGGGCTACTGTGGTCGACATCAATTTTATTTTTTTAATTTTATTTTGGACACCTTTCGGTACGATCCTAGGATCTTTTTGACCATGGTTTGCATCAATTTAGTTTAAATTTTGGGAATTTCATTTTAATGATTATTAGAGAGTTGCAGTCCTACCAAGACGTTATTTGAAATTTTTTTTTAATACCATCGGTAATTTTTTTGTTTATATATTTTTAATTAAACACAACATCCTTACTAGTCTAATTCGACGCAATTTAAGCGCACTGATTTTTTTTTAATTGAGCATATTTTACGATTTCTATGACATGAACATCTGTTCCGATGTTTATTGCGTTCACTTATATATTAAGGGATGATGTTGCCTTAAGCAATGCTAGATTCGTATAATCTCAGGATAGGTAAGCAGGCTAAAGTGGGTTTTGATTTATTCTTTTAAGAAAAATCATTGTGTTAGCTCCCGCTAAATTTCGCGGTGTTTGTAAATTTTAAAACCACACAATTGAATGACGGACAGAGTGCATCTTCGCGCATTTTTGGAAATGCGCACCAAGAATCAGTGAGATCCTTTTTCGACTGCCTCGAGAAATGGCGTGTTAATTTACTTTCTCCAACTATTTCAAATTTCTACACTTGAAAGTGCTCGATTTTGGTGTACTGAAACATAGAACTAGAAACTTCAGCCCTTCAGCTACGTGGTGACATCATTAGATCCAAACAGGGGCCCCTTGGAAGTGGAGAAATTGGCTGCAAACTGGTGAGTGCTTTGTCTCTGATTTCCCTTGTGTGGTACCCACAATTAACCTATGGACCTTTTAATTATTTCGTAATTTCATATCAATATATTTATGTTTGTTCGCGCTTTCATTAATTAAAATATATACAGTCCATTGCATTTATCGTTTTTCTTACTGCGGGCATAACACATAGTATACGGCGATTTGGGTTTTTTTTGACGAGTTTATTTGTGGAGCCGTTCTGCAATAGCAGGAGTATACCCTAGCGTTAACTGTGTACAGCAACTTTGGGATTTTTATATAGGTAGTTTGTTGTATGTTCCATTTAGAGATAAATTTACCTATTCGGTTGCTGAGGTAAACAAACATAACTTAACTTTAATATTTTAATCCAGTTCAGCTAGGATAAGCGCAATTATTTTTTTTTGGTTTTACTCACGTAGGAGTGGAACATAAGACCTAAACACTGCCAAAGCTCTTGTCTCTCTTTTATTTTTTTTAAACTTTTGTTATTGCTACTTGTTAATTCTAATTTAAGATTTAAATAGTTATTTCTCTCTGCAAGGTTGGACGTCATAGTTGGTTGTGCAAATACTTAATATAAACTATGATTACATTTTTAAATGCAGATAAGTTTTATTTTCTTACTGCTCCGGTGTTTTTCGGTTTTGTTCGCGTCTGCCCGTATTTAAGGTTTATATTTTCTACAGGTGTGAGAAAATTTATAGTGATTTTCACTAGTGAATTGAAAGTGAACTTTGTGTTTGTTATTGCGTGGTTTAGTTTTTATAATTGGGAGGTATAATTAAGAGTTTTAATTAAAGATTAAAGTTTTAATATAGAAGGCACCATGGCTATTTCTTTGAGTCGGTTATCTGACATAATGTACTTAGTCAAGGACGAGTTAATCTACGAATTAACATGGAGAGGCATAGTCATTGGATCGGTGGATGAAATGAAGCACCAGCTCATACTGATTAGGCAGAGAGAAAGGACTGATGGAAGTATGAGATACCCTCCGTATCTCTTTAAATTTGGCCAGAATGCTTTTAGCTGCATGAAGAAGCTAGATAGTCTGGTACCGCTGGTAGAGAAGTTCTCTGATACGAGCAAAGGGGGAGAGTTTAGAAAGATCGCTGTAAGGTTGGAACATGTGTTAGCCAGGATAAATAACATGAATCCGTCTAACTTTGAAGAAAGTCAAACGAAAGGCATACTGGTTGCGGAAACCTTAAGTTTGATTGGGAGATTGCAGAGCCAAGCAACAGATCTGCTAAGAGTTGGCGTTGCCTTAGATGATGATGAAGCATCTGAAAGCCAATCAACGAGTCGAAGTTCAGATCACTCGACAAATGTTGGCAATACACCCAACCAGTCTCAACTCCCGCAAACACAGCACTCGAGCACACAGAGAACAGCTCAACAGCCTACAAACCAACCGTCGGTCTTTACTCCAGTGCAAATGCAAGTGCTAACGAACCCAACTCAAGCACCAATACAGGCACCACCCCCAATGCTGATTCAGAATGACGGTACAGCGTGTCCCATTTTCCATGGGATTAAATGGGAAACTCGGTTATTAATAAAGATATTGATTTTCTGATTGCACCTTACCGTGCTCTTTTTTTGAGTCCTTAAAAATGGCGTAATCAGATTTTTGCTATACCCCGTAGTTTCGCTAATACAGGGAGTTTTTGAAAAAATTGTATTTTGCGAGATATTTTTATTCCGTAAAAACCTTTTCATGGCAACTTTTTGACAAGAAAATAATGACGTTGTCAACTTTTTAAAATATTGTTTAGTTTTTGAGATATGGTATTTATCATAAAAAAATTAAATACGGACCTGGATTTTTTTATTATTATTTTGATTGGTTTCATGCTACTATTATCATAAAATAATAAAAATTTAAAAAATTTTTGTTTTAAGGTAAAAAAAAAATAGTTATATTTAAAAAAAAAATAGTCCTAACCTGGATATTTCCAACATAAATATAAATTAAAAATTGCTAGTTAAACAATTTTTAGTTTAACTGTTTTGATACTTAGCATATTAAAATGGTTTTACGTTAATTTACAGATTTATTTGAAACAAAGTCTACGAAAAACACAAAAAATAACTAATTTTTCTGATTACCATTATGTGTAAGACATTGTTGGCATTTTTGAGTATTTTTCCTTAACGCATTTTGCATAAAAATATTTCTGCCATTTAAATATTGGGGTTTTGTTGCTTGAATGAAGCAGTCAAACATATCACATTTTTCAAAATCTGGATATGGTCGATTTCTAGCCAGTTTAAAATAATTGTAAGCCATTCACAAAAATGACAAGTAAAATGACAATGCCAATTTTACGCTTTTGTTTTGTAAATTTCACGACCTGCTGTGCTACCATCAAATAATTAGTATGATAATATTTTCGTAACTTTTTAACGTTTATTACTTTATTTATAAATCTTTTAATTATCATTTCAAACAAAACAGATAAACTAAAAATCGTTCAACTAGTGTGTCTTGCAATTTTTAATTGTATTGGAAATTTCCAGGATCGGACTATAATTTTTTTTTCAAAAATAAAATAGTTTTTTTTAACCTTAAATCAAAATAGTAATAAAAAAATCCAGGTCCGTATTTAATTTTTTAATGATAAATACCATATCTCAAAAACTAAACAATATTTTAAAAAATTGACAACGTCATTATTTTGCTCTAAAAATGTTGTCATAGAAAGGTTTTTACGGAATAAAAATATCTTGCAAAATAAGCGAGATACAAGGAATTAATTAAAATGCAATTTTTTCAAAAATTCCCTGTATTAGCGAAACCACGGGGTATAGCAAAAATCTGATTACACCATTTTTAAGGGCTCCAAAAAAGAGCACGGTAAGGTGCAATCAGAAAATCGATATCTTTAATAATAACCGAGTTTCCCATTTAATCCCATCGAAAATGGGACACGCTGTACATCAGCATTTCATTATCAACAACTAGTTCAATGAATAGAGGCCAAAATAGGGGGGTTACCCTACAAAAGGTTCGGTAGTTCTGAATTTTGGATTTGTTGTTAAGCTCAGGAGGGTAGTTAAAAATCTAAGTTTTCGTCACCCCCACCCCTGTGCTCCCTCCACCATCTTTAAAAAACCATCAAAAATTGGCACTTTTTTTAGTATTTTGCCTTTAATTTCGTTCCAGTACACTAAATCGCAAAAAGAGTTATATGAAATTTTTTATAGGATATAATTATCTACAATCAAGTGGTACTATGGTTGTTCTGCGAGCAGTAGTAACGGAGCTAGGTAATTTCCAAAAATGACTAAAATCACGTGCTTGGGAAAATTTTCAGATTTTTTCTACTTTAGACGGCATAAGCTCCGAAATACTTTGTTCCAGGGTAAAAGTTCTAAGGACATATCTTGTAGAGAATTTTATCAGCCACCAAATCCATTCTTTAAATGTATTTTTAAATATGTAATGGAGTGGGAGTAACTTTAACTTAAAGTAAGTAAGTTAGAAAATAATCATTTTTTAAAATTTAGTGCTTTAAACGGCACGTTTTTTATTTATTTTGATTTTTTTATGTAAATTTAGTAACGTACAAAAAGGTTAGAGAGCTTAGGGGTCAAACACCTCCTTAACCTAACCACCTCTTCAAAAACCCCCCAGACCCCCCAAAATCTAACATATTTAGGTTTTCTCAAATTTTCTCAAAAAATACGCTTCTAAGAGAAAAATATATAATATACTTTATTGTAGACAATGAAATGTCTTTTTGAAAAAGGTACAACTTGATGGAAGTCAACTATTTATAAACTCTTCAGCGGCGTCCGTTAATTGAAGTAATTTAAAAAAATAAAAAATATCCATGTTTTTTCCATTATTTATTCGATTTCTTTTTAAATGAAGGTTTATATAACAAAATGTGTTATATATTATTGTAGCAAATAAAATTTCCTTTAAAATGCTGTACAAAAAAGTAGGATTGGTTTTATGGTTATAAATTCAGAGGCGCCCGTAAATTTAACCAATTTTAAAAAATCTCAAATTAAAATATTTTTGTTACAAGTTTTATCTAATTCTTTCAAAAACTAAGCCTAATTTAAAAAAATGCTATGATGCACTTTATTGACAGTGAAATTATCTTTTCAACGGTGTATAACTTGATGGGGTTTGACTTACAACGAACCCGCTAGCGACGTCCGTAAATGGGGGCCATTTAATTAATTTTTTAAAAAATTATGTTTTGCACAGGTTTTATTTGAGTTTCTGAAAACCATACCCTTTATCAAAAAAATTGTTTTTTACTTTATTGTAGATAATAAAATTTCCTTCTAAACGTTGTGTAACATGGTAAAAAATATTTCATATTTACCAATTTAAAACAGTTTTTTTTAAATCACAAATTTTTTAAAATTGGTTTGTTTTACGGGCGCCTGTGAAGTTATTACCATGAAACCAATGCGACTTTGTTATACACCATTTAAAAGTAAATTTTATTATCTACAATAAAGTATAAAACACATTTTTTGATAAAGGGCTTGGTTTCTAAGAAAATCGAATAAAATTTGTAACAGAATTAATTTTTTTGGTGATTTAAAAAAAATTGTTTTAAATTAAGCACACCACTGGAGCGGTAAATATGAAATATCTTTTACCATGTTACACAACATTTAAAAGGAAATTTTATTATCTACAATGAAGTAAAAAACAATTTTTTTGATAAATAAAAAATGGTTTTCAGAAAATCAAATAAAACCTGTGCAAAACATAATTTTAAAGAAAATTAATTAAACGGCCCCCATTTACGGACGTCGCTGGCGGGTTCGTTGTAAGTCAAACCGCATCGAGTTATACACAGTTGAAAAGAGAATTTTACTGTCAATAAAGTGTATAATAGCATTTTTTTTTAATTAGGCTTAGTTTTTGAAAAAATTAGATAAAACTTGTAACAAAAATATTTTAATTTGTGATTTTTTAAAATTGGTTAAATTTACGGGCGCCTCTGAATTTCTAACCATAAAACCAATCCGACTTTCTTGTACAGTATTTTAAAGGAAATTTTATTGCTACAATAATGTATAACACATTTTGTTCTATAAACCTTGGTTTGAAAAAAAATCGGATAAATCATGGAAAAAACATGGATATTTTTTTACTTTTTTAAATTACTTCAATTAACGGACGCCGCTGAAGAGTTTATAAATAGTTGACCCTCATCGAATTGTACCTTTCTCAAAAGGAAATTTCATCGTCTACAATAAAGTATATTGCACATTTTTCTCTATATTTTTTGAGAAAATTTGAGAAAACCTAAATATGATAGATTTTGGGGGGTCTGGGTGGTTTTTGAAGAGGTGGTTAGTTTAAGGAGGTGTTTGACCCCTAAGCTCTCTTACCTTTTTGTGCGTCACTAAATTTACACAAAAAATAAAAATAAATAAAAAACGTGCCGTTTAAAGCACTAAATTTAAAAAAATTATTATTTTCTAACTTACTTACTTTAAGTTAAAAGTTACTCCCACTACAACGAAGTTACAGGCAAAAAACTACAAAAAGTGCCAATTTTTGATGGTTTTTTTAAGATGGCGGAGGAAGCACGGGAGTGGGGCTGATAAAAACTCATATTTTTAACTACCCTTTCGACCTTAATAACATATCCAAAATTCAGAACTACCGGACCTTTTGTAGGGTAAAACTCCTCTATTCATTGTACTAAACCGTCTACCGTTCCTTTGAGTTTAGCTGCCCTCCAAAGTAGCATAGCACCGATTGCTCAGTCACGACCATTTTCATGTTCGTCGCGAGTACCAATGTCAAGTGATCCTGGTACCTCATATCACGTTGCACCTGTACCTCCGCATAAATGGAACTTAAAGTTTACAGGCGAGAGGGGTACGATCGCCGTCACTGCATTTTTTGAGAGAGTAGACGAGTTGAGTCAGGCTAGAAGAGTGAGCAAAAAGGTTTTACTGAACTCAGGCATTGATCTTTTTCAAAAGTCAGCTTATACTTTTTACAAAGACGTACGTAGAAAAGTCCATACATGGGAACAACTGGAACAAAGGTTCATGGAAGAATATCTTCCTTCTTCATATGGCGAGAAGCTATTGAAGGAGATTCAAAAACGTAAACAAGGCCCTGGAGAGTCTATAGGGACCTATATTGCTGTCATGAACACATATTTCCAAAGACTTGGCTGTCCTGTTTCTGAAGAGGCTATCGTCTTCAGAAATATCGCGGATATCTATAAAAATGGGTTAATTGCTACTGAGGTCAATAGCCTATCACATTTAAAAGATCTGTGTCGTAGAATAGACCAGAGATATGGTTTAGAGGAAAAGAATTTTACACCTAGGAAAAACCAATCAATCGAACCTGACTTGGCCTACGTTGACGTAGAGAGCGATAATGACGATTTTCCAACAGGGGTCAATGCAATTCAGATATCAAGTACCGAGACATCTAATCAACAGAATTTGAATATTGAATAATAGATTTAACAGAGATATGCAGCAGCCAGCAAGCAGTTTCGCTGCTAGAGCTGATAGGGATAGACAGCAACCAGCTAGTGGTCAGTCTAGTGTAAATGACTGGGATGGACAACCACCACAAGGTGCTAGGTCTGGTAGGGCGAACAGGAACGTTGTTTGCTACAGATGCAATCAAACAGGGCACATGGCGGTCGGGTGTGCAGTACCTAGAGGCAAGCGGTGTTATTCGTGTGGACAAGCAGGGGTAACAGTAAGAGAATGTCGTAATTGTAATCGTCAAGAAAACGGACCCAGACGCTCCACAGTGCGGACAAAAATAGGGTTTTTGCACAATATTCAATATCTTTGTTGTTTTTCAAAAAAGTTAATTTTTTATAGGGTATGTGATAAAGCGTAGTCTAAAGGTTAAAATAAGTGAAACTTTTTAAAATATATATATATATATATATATATATATATATATATATATATATATATATATATATATATATATATATGTCATTTTATTTAAAATATTAACAAAATAAATTAAAGTACAGTCATTTTAACCTAAGTTATGTTAAAAATAAAAATCAAATAACTTTTTTGTTAGAAATTAAACTAAAATAATTTTTTTTATTAGGATTCATGGGCGTAGTTAGGAAGGCTTGGGGGGCTAAGTCCCTTCCAGAAAAATTAAATTATCAACCCCAAAATAATTATTTTTACCATACACACATTGCACCCTCCGTTTCTTTGTATTTAAAGATGATTCTAAGAAAGCCGTTTTAGGCCGTCCACGACTCGGTTACATGAACCGTACCCGGCCTCTGTTTCCGAATCTGTATTTTTTGATTTTTTTGAATCCGTTTTATAACAAAAATTCTCAGATATAATATCTTTATTTAACCATTCGAAATACCGGTTTTGAAAATAAATTTTGTTTCTTCCCGATAGCTTCCATCTGAGACTGAGACTTTTGCAAAAATTTAATGATGCCTTATTTAGAATTTGGTTATTTTTGTCAGGACATTCTTCTAAACCCAACAAGGGTTGAATTTTTTTGAAAATATTTACCCATTCAAATTTTCGTGAGAGGCCACTCATTTAACAAGTCTGAATGTTTATGCTGATGCGTTCTAACAGTAAAAAAAGTGATAAAATAGTATATTATATTCTTAGGGACGTAAGTGGCACTTTTATCCCGAGAAGAAAAAATTGTATGTAGCTACAGTTCGCCGAGTGCTCAAAAGATACTTTAGTCACTTTTGGGCCCCGTTTTTATTAAAATTATTTTGCAAGAAAAACAGACTTTTTACGTTTCATCTTTGAACGTCATAAAAAGTGATACTTTATCCCTAAGATTTGTGATAAAAAGCGCACTCTAAAGTGCAAAAAAACTATTTTTTTTTTAATATTCGCGCACACAAACACCAGAATAATTTTTGGCATATTTTTATAATTTTATTGACTAGCTCAAATTATTGTTTTTGTGCGTTCTCATTGACAAAAAACGGCCAATACGATATACGATTCTTTTTTTTAAATTTTTTTAGTCGGTTTAGAACGTTTTTCTACGTTGTCCGACGCCTACTCTCCACCTCCTTCGATCCTGACAATCATCTTCTGTCAGATTTTTTTGACTCATTGATCTTTGGATTGACTGTTGCCATTCTAGTTTAGGACGCCCTCTTTTTCTGCGCCCTATTGGTTGCCATTCTAGGACCTGCTTTGGTAATCTTTCGTCGTTCATCCGTTGTACATGGCCGTACCATATCAGTTGACTTTTAGTGATGTCATCCGTTATGCTTCCTTCGATTCCCATTCTTTCTTTTATGATCTCATTTCTTATGTGATCTGTTCTAGATATTCTCATTGATCTTCTTATTGCATCCATTTCGACACTTTCCATTTTTGTTTTGTATTTTTCTGTTACGCAACAAGTCTCTATTCCATACAACAGCGTGCTTTTCACCATTGTTTCATATATGTTAAATTTTACATTCTTTTATATCTCTCTGCTCCATAAAATACTGTTAAGACATCCAATAACCTTTTTTGCTTTTACTATTCTTTTTTCCAGTTCTTTACAGTCTGTTCCTGTCTTATCAAATGTGACACCCAAGTATACATACTCATTGCATGGAGATATTACTTGTCCATTGTCTAGTTCTAACTCACTGGATTCGTTTCCAATACATAAGTACTGTGTCTTGTCCACGTTCACTGTTAATCCCCACTTTTGGTATTCTTCCATTAACTTCCTCATCATATACTCCATATCCTCTTTATCATTAGCTACAATTACTTGGTCGTCAGCAAACTGTAGTGTGTATATGGTAAATCGGTCGTTAAGTTGTATTCCCATGCCGTGCACTTTCCGTTTCCAGTTTTTTAGAGCTACTGCGATATATATTTTAAAAAGAGTTGGAGAAATACAACATCCCTGTCTTAAGCCTTTTGTTACCAGGAATTCTTTTGAAAGTCGATTTCCAATTTTAATTTTAGATTTTGACCCTTTGTATAGTTCTTTTATCGCTTTTATGTATGTATGATTGATATTAGTCTGCTCTAGCACTGTCCATAGTTTTTCAAATGGAACGGTATCATATGCTTTTTGTAGGTCCACAAAGATAACATGAGTATCTATATTTCTGGCGCTCCTTGTCTCAATTACTTGTTTAAGACAAAAAACATTATCACTACAAGATCTGCCTGCACGAAACCCACTTTGCTCTTCTTCTTCTTGTTCATGAAAATCCTTCTCTATTAGATCTCTAAGAATCCTACCGTACAATCTACTGAGAGTACTGGTTACTGAAATTCCTCTGTAATTGTTGCAATCCAGTTTGTTTCCTTTTTTGTGTATTGAGGATATGAATGCAATTTTCCAATCATCAGGTACTGGATGTCCGTTTATGCATTGATTGATAATATATGTGAGATTTTCGATTAGTTTCTCTGATCCATATTTGAGCATTTCAGCATATATTCCTCCAGGTCCGCTAGCTTTTAAGCTTTTTAATACTATTTTTTATCATTTCTTTTTCGATGATTACTTCCTCTCCGTGTACTTCTATGTCTCTCCTCGGAGAGGCTGCCAGATATTCGGGTCTCGTTTCCTGCAGCAGTCCCTTGTAGTGCTCTGTCCATTGTTCTGGTTTGATGATCTGGATGTTTACTTTTTCTTTTGTTGGGTTTTTTACTGTAGAATTGAATTTCCATACTTCAGAACTCTGCCTACCTCCTACGTGTGTATTGATCTCGTGGCATTTGCGCTCGAACAGTTCATTTTTTTCTGTGCGTATCAAATTTCTTAGCTGTCTTCTGGTTTCCCTATAGATTTCTGGGTCTCTTTGTTCTTTAGTACTGAGCTATTTCAAGTATGTGCGTTTTTTCTCTTTGACCATTTCCTGTATTTTCTCCTTTCACCACATTCTTCGTTGCTTGCTTCCTTCAAGCTTTTTATTATGTTTGTATATATCTCTTCAAATGGATGATTTGTGTTTATTAATTTTTGATCTAATCGGTTCTGATACAATCTTTGAGTACTTTCGATTTCTAGACTTCTAAAGTTGTATTTTTCGTTGTCGTCGATGCACTCTAGGTTTTCATTTTCTCTAATACTTTCGTCCTTATTTGTTTTTCTTAAAGGGAATAATATTTTTGCTTTTACCAGATGGTGGTGAGATCCACAGGTAACACCACGAAGTGCTCTCACATCATACCACTTTAATTGCGAGTGTTGTCCACCTATAGCATAATCAATGATTGATTTAAGATTTCTTGTTGGCTGAATCCAGGTATATCGATGAATATCCTTATGTTTAAAAAAACCATTATTTATTTTTAGGTTGTGGGTTTCACACAATTGCATCAGTCTTAAGCCATTATCATTTGTTACTTCCTCTCCAAATGGTCCTATTACTTTGCTCTGGGTTTGTCTACCAGTTCGGCTATTAAAATCGCCAAGCATAATTATTTCTCTGGAATTACCGATTTTGGTGATAGTCTCATCAAGTTGGTCAAAGAACAGTTGTTTTGTAGCTACTTTTTCGTCATCTGATGGTGCGTAGACTGCTTATATTATGACCAAGCATCTTCATGTTCACTCGAAGTATGTTTTCACTAATGCAATCGTAGTCCGTAATCTTATTTTTTAGGTTTTTCTTTATTAATAAGGATACCCCTCTGGCTGCTCTTCTTTCTTTTGGGACTCCAGTGAATATATGGACGAAATTGCCGACACTATTCGTACCTGTTCCTTTCTTTTTTGTCTCTGTAAGTGCAATGATATCGATCTTACAATTCTGCACTTCGGTTGCAATACGATTCTAAAATATTTAATTTTCCATTTTGCTCACAGTATATCACCTATATAACCACTCGCCATCACCGAATAATAAGCCTCATATCTTCTCCAGATTTAGTGCCATTTTTAACACGTTGCTGCCGCCATTTTTGACGTTGATGAGAGCTGTCACAATTTTATATTTGTCCGAATAGTGGCAAGACTGGTTTTAAGGGTATACCTAACCAGGCGAAGATGTGAGGCCTCTCAACCGGGGTGGCAACCAATGTGTTATAAATATTAGGATTGAAATATATTATTTAAAAAAATACAGCACCCTTAGTAGCAGCCAGTAGCAAAAAATATTTATGCTACCTTTTTGCTAATTCATTGGACTAATATTTAGGATATATGCCAGACCTTGCAAATCTTTGCAATTTTTTATACCCTTAATAAAATTTAAAAAATATTTTTTTTTGTAAGCATCAGAGTTTTAATTAATTTTTTTTAAAAGCGAGACGTCAATTTGACAAAATTTTATTTAAGCGAATAGCGTAAATGTATATCACTGTAATACTTAAAGAAAAAAGAAATTATATTGAAATGCAGATCCAGTAAAATTAATTTTCTGACAGGTATTTTATACGATTTTTTTGTACCTGTTTTAAAATAACGACTTTAACTATTTATTTTGTTCACTTTCGCAAGTGTGACTAAAAAATAGGTTATGGTTACAGATAAACTGGACATTTATCTATACTTTTGCAATATTAAAACTTTTAAAATTTAACCTCAGTTCTTCGAATATTGCCCACAGGAGTCCGCACTGTGCGCTCATAGGCGGTCGACCGTCGAGTCAGCCTGAACAAGCATCGACCGATTGGCTAACGAATGTCTTAGATTATGTGATAAGATATATATTTAGAAGTGTATGTGCTCGGAAATAAATTACTAGGTTTGTTGGATTCCGGGGCTTCACGTAACTTTTTAGGGAATCAAGGTTTGGTTTTTCACTTGATACGACGAAGAAGACGAGTTGTATTGTGGCAAATGGTCAAAGTGCGATTAGTATTGGGACAGTGCAGCTTCTTATGCGAGTTCACGATAAATTTAGGTTAATAGAAGTCGTCGTCGTTCCTGAGTTGCCGCATAATTTGATTTTGGGATTAGATTTTTGGATTTCGATGGGTATAGTACCGAACTTAAGTACTAATTGCCGATAATAAAGATGTGATTTGTTCTTTAGAAACATCAGACCAACAAACTACTCTTACGCCTTATGAATCAGAACGACTAGAGGAATTGGTCGATAAATATAAGACTATTATGGGTGACTCACTGGTATGTACAGACAGAGTAGAACATAAGATTACAACAGATGCAGCACCGATAAGACAACGTTCATATAAGGTCTCACCGGTGATTCAAAAACTTATTGACGACGAAATCGACGAAATGTTGAAACTTGATGTTATAGAACGGAGTAGTAGTTCATGGGCTTCACCAGTGGTAATGGTACAAAAGAAAAACACAAAGAAATATCGTTTCTGCGTAGACTACCGCAAATTGAACTCAGTGACGGCGCGTGATAGTTATCCTTTACCACTCGTATCCGAGACTCTTGACAAGTTGAAAGATGCTAAGTACTTGTCAACTTTAGAAATTAAAAGCGCTTATTGGCAAGTACTAATGGAAGAATCATCGAAGCCACTAACAGCATTCATCTGTCGACGAGGTCTATTCCAATTTAGGCGTTTACATTTCGGACTTCATAATGCACCTGCAACTTGGCAGAGACTCATAGATAGCATCATAGAAAACGATTTAGACCCCTACGTGTACGTATATCTCGATGACCTCGTAATTGTCACACAGAGCTTTTCTGAACATCTTAGTATTCTCGACGAAGTCCTATGAAGATTGCAGAATGCAAAGATAACGATAAGTTGGGAGAAATGCCAACTGTGTAGGCCAGAAATGACTTATTTAGGATTCGTAGTGGACCGTCGAGGCATCCGAGTCGACCCTAATAAAATTAAAGCCATGTTAGAGCTCCAGAGGACAAGAACTGTCAGAGAAGTCCGTAGAGTTGTAGGTACAATTTCCTGGTATAAACGTTTCATAGAGAATTTTTCAGCGATAATAGCTCCAATTACAGCTCTAACTAAGAAGAATCAAAAGTTCGATTGGACTCCAGACTGCGAAAAAGCATTTATTAACATTAAGGAACTTTTAGTGACTGCACCGATTCTTACATATCCAGATTATACCAAAGAATTTGTCATTCAAACAGACGCATCAGGATATGGAATAGGAGCATGTTTAACGCAACCTTATCCTGAAGGAGACAAAGTCATATGCTATTTGAGTCGCTCTTTGACTAAGCAAGAACGTGTTTACACGACCACCGAGCGAGAATGTTTGGCATTGGTTTGGGTGATAGAGAAACTCCGGCCACATATTGAGGGGCTCTCATTTAAGGTCACAACAGATCATTTTAGCTTAAAATGGCTTCATAACTTGAAAGAGCCCAGTGGAAGGCTTGCTCGTTGGTGTGTAAAACTGCAGCAATATGACTTTGAAGTAATCCATCGGAAAGGGAAATATTTAGTTGTCCCGGACATGTTGTATCGCGCAGTACCTATGATTGATACAATTTCGCAGCCCAGAGGCGCTTCAACAGCAATTAAAGATCGATGGTAGCAAAAGATGGTAAAGAGGGTCGTAGAATCACCGTTAAAATTTATGAATTGGAGATACACTGATAATAAGTTGTATAAATATGTCAAACAAGAATACCCTCAACTTTCACCATCTAACGAATATTGGAAAGAGGTAGTCCCCAAAGATCATAGGCGTAGAATTATTGGAGAAGCTCACGATCCTCCCAACGCAGGACATATGGGTGTGTATAAAACCTTCCACAGACTGGCAGAAAAATATTACTGGCCAAAAATGCGCCAGGACGTGTCAACTTTTGTAAAGAAATGCATTGTCTGTGCAGCCCATAAAGGTGATACACAAGGTGCAACTCGTCCTTGGAAAATTATTTCGACGGATTTATGTGGACCTTTACCTCGTTCGACAAAGGGTAATTGCTGGATTCTCGTCGTTACGGACTATTTGAGTAAGTTTTCCTTAATTTTTCCAATGCGAACAGCCCCTACTCAAGCTGTTGTCAAGCATCTTGAGGAGCAAGTATTTATGGTCTTCGGAGTACCCCGTTTGCTACTTTGTGATAATGGTCTTCAGTACAAAAGTAATGAGTTTAAACGTTTCGCAGAGAGTTATCAGGTTAAAATTCAGTAGAATCCGTATCCAACAGAAAGGACGAATCGTACGTTAAAAACCATGTTATGTTGTTATGTGAAAGACAACCACAGGAAGTGGGACGAACAAATACATAAACTTGCCTGCGCGATTCGTACTGCAACCCAGGAGACAACCAGGATGTCTCCTTTCTTTGTTAATTTTGGTAGGAATATGTGTTTGTCAGGAAAAGATTACTCCAACCCAGTTTTGTTATCTGAAGAGAATGGTTTACCAACTGCAGCTGAAAGTAAGAACGAAGGTTTCCGGAAGCTCTATGCGGATGTTAAGAGAAGGTTAGAGGTGGCAGGAGAGAAAAACGTAGTTCAGTATAATTTGCGTACAAGGGTACCCAACTTTGTTGTGTGTCAGCGTGTTTGGAAGAATAATTATGTGTTGTCAGATGCTGCGAAATTTTTCTCGAAAAAGTTGGCACCGAAATTCGTTGGTCCTTATGTAATTAGGAATAAAATTTCTCCATGGATATTTGAGCTTCAGGAACCATCTGGTAAAGTACTACCAGGGAGCTGGCATGCCAAAGACCTTAAGTCGGCAGCGGATCTCTCCGATTAACCTTTTTAGGTCTATCGTCTTGAAGTTGGGGGGGGGATTATGTAGCGTGTCATTTTTACGCTTAAGACACACGTTACATATTTGTTTTATTTCTGTAAATAACCAAAATTATCCGACTCGTTTTTCTATACACACATTATGTGTAATTTATAGAGCTAGGTTTTGAGGTTATATATTGTCCAGAAGTTACCTTATAGAGGAAGCATTCCATCGTGTTATTGTATCCACTGCGCACGTCGCATTATTTAGGCATCGTTATTGGAATCTGAGATCGCATTATTTAGGCATCGTAATTGGAATCTGAGATCACAGGTTCGGGAGAAATCACATAAAAACTTTTTATTGTTTTGTTTATCTTTGGAATTTCGTAGTTCGTTTGAATTTGAAACTGGGTAATCAGCTGTTTTAGCGACCGCGTACGTTCAATAAATGGACGAAATGAGAAAAGTATTCTAATCCAATCTACCCGGTATAATTCTGGGGAATGTAACAGGAAGGAACATTTGGATAGACATTTCATCTATGTTGAACAGTCGCTTATGTTTATTTTCGAGGATATTAGGACAATGATTTCTCTTCCGAACCTCTTCTTATTCACGGATTAGCTAGTTTTAGCACGAAAACATGGTTGTAACATCTTAATTTTGCCATTACGTTATTTTTATTTTTGGGCAGAAAAATGCATTAATAATTGTTTATTTAATTATTGATTTGATGTTTTAGTTATATAAAGTTCTCATTATAACGAGGGATTAGAAGGTCCGTTTCTTCCTGGCGTCCAAATTATATTTAGCTTTGATTTAATTACTAATTCATGTTTTCGTAGACCCCGACAACACTCTCGAAACTCTGAGCTAGGGCAAAAACCCATTGTTGCACACTACAGCTTTATGTAGCTAAAAGCATCACTGTGAATCTTTGTAAATATTTTGATTTTGATTTTTATTTTTAATGGACTTTTCAATAGCAATTTGGTACTTAAAATATCTAAGATTAAATTAAAAACAAATACAGACCTTTACTTAATTAAGTTTTAACTTTATTTTAATTTTAAGACCAAGTTACAACTCTCCAATCCTATATTTAGCTTAACTTATCTAGTAGAACCATTTGTGTGTTTCAGTAAATTTTCAATCTATCTCTGCATTGCCATTTTTGCTCCTTTTTGTCTAATTTTTGAGTATGTTGCTCTGCTTCCTTCTAAAAGTAAGAACAAATTAGAATATTGTTAAAGTTGTATAGAAAATTAGATATAACTTGCCTTTCACATTATAGTTTTCATATGGTGATCACGTGGTGGTACATCATTTCATAACTTCATTATTTCTGAATAACTCCTTTATCAAAATTAACCTCTCTTGCTAAAATCCATTGGAGGAATCTCTAGTGATTGTTTTGGTACTATTGGTATCCTTCTAGCACTTGTCTATGATTTTTTATTAGACCTAGAATATATGCTTTGTTGTATGATATTGCGAATGGCTATATCAGTATAAAGTCACTATTATTTTTAAACCTACCTCATTTTGGTAATCCTCAGTAGTTTCCGTGGCTGAAGTACATCATCCTGGTTATGTCTATGATTTTTCTATGATCTAGTTTGGTCTAGGATTCCTAAAATAATAGATGTTGTTGATCATTATTAATATATTAATTTATTATCTTGTATATTGTATTGTTTTGTACTTACTTGATATTATTACATTGATTCCATCCTGTTTGTTGTTCTTCTTGGTTCATCTAGTCTCCTAGTTAATTATCTGGCCTATTTTCCTATTTTTCTAGCTCACGTTGTACATCAGTGCAGTGCCTACTATTTAATTCTTTTCTAACGATTCCTTAGTAATCTATGGAAATTCTTTGCTACCCTAGGAACTATTGGTCTATGAGTAGTCTATTCCTAGTTTAATACCTACGAAATAGAAAAAGATATATGATTTTTGGCCTATTTTATTTTACTATTATTTTTGTGATGTTGTCCAAAACATTACTTACCTTGGAGGCGTAATTTTTCCTATTTACTCTGTTCATAGAAAATTTTCCTTTGGCAAATATCTTCCTTGAATAAAGCAGTAATGATTTGCTACTTTTATTATATTTTTATTTATCACTACACTTGATAAAATATTGTTTTTCGTTTGAATGTTCTCTTGCTTACTGCTTTCCAGTAATTCCATTTATTTTTAGACGAAAATTTTGACGTCTATGCCAGCGTTGCCGTACTTACTTTATTTTCTTGTTCTCTTGGGTGTGAGTAAATAAAGTTAACTTTTGTAAATTAGTAGTGTATATTATTTTTCTTATTTTTAGTTCTAATTACGGTAATTAATTAATTAATTAATATTAGTGGTACTCAAGTCCAGAAAATATTGATTATTATTATTTTTGGATTTATGATTGTGATAAAAACTTCTTAAATTTTCTATTAAGATTTTTGATTTAGACATGTGACAGCATCGCTTCGGATGTTGACATTACTGACGTAATTATCTGCAATGCAGTTGATTCGCTTTCCCGATTTGTGGACTTCTCCCAAAAGGACTCCACCGAATGATCTTTCCGTGTGGGTTAAATAAAGCCAGAAGTATTATTTTATGATTTATTTCTGATCTGATATATTTGATTAGGTTGGTCATTTTTGAGTGTGTGCGCATCCGCGCAGTCGCAATAGCTCCTTCTCGGCCAAGAGTTGCTGGAAAACGAAGCGGCCACTTTCACCTTGTGTCCGGCGTTCGTAAAAGTCACAGCGTTTGATTGGTTTTAATTTTGTTATGGTGATTTTTGATTAATTATTTTTACCCGTTTTGATGGAGATTCTTGCCAATTCATTCCTTCATTGTGAAGATTTTGCAGTTACCCGTAGATGGTATGTTTTCTTCACAATATCTCTGTATAGAGGATTTTAGACTTAAAACGAACGTCGTAGTGCCGACAGCCATTTTGCGGCAAAGACGAAGCTTGTGACCCTTGAACATCACAAAAGGTAAATTAATATTTTATTATTTTATTAAATAATGCATCTTATTTTGCCTTTTTATTATTGATTTTTGCTAAATATAATTTTATTTACGGTAATTTATAATAATTTTCCGGTACAAAGAAGAAAATTATTGCGGAATTTCTTAATAACCACGTGTTTGATAGACAATTTTTTTCGTCAAATTAATAATTTTCTGCACGATTTTACAAAGATTGGTAATTTTTAAGACCGAAATTATTGCCGTTTATTCTTAGATTTAAATAAAATTGGTAGTTTTCTTAATTTAAATTTAATTACATAAAATATTAAATTAAAATAGAACTTCTTAATATAATTAAACATAAAATTGGTACTTTCTTTTTGAATGAGAAAAAAATATACATTATTCTTGAAATAAGTAAAAGAACTAAATAAATCTTTATTTTCAATTCTCTATTATAAATAAATTTAAAAAAAACTAATTAAAACTTTTATTCTTAAAAATAAAACTAAATAAATAACTAACAGAAGATGCTTTATTTATTGAAATTCGTTTTCAACAAAAGTTGAACTTTTGTAGGGTTCCAAACACCGGTCCAAATCCCAAATTCTGGTCAAAGTCAGATTTCAAATTCTCGTTTCAAATTCTGGTCCAAATTCCGGTCCAAATTCAAATTCTGGTCCAAATCCAACGCTGGATCCAAAGTCCAAATCTGAGCCCAATTTTATGGTCCGAATTCACGTTTCACTTACGCTTCGGTTCCACATTCTGGTACCAAATCTACAGTCCGAAACTGTTCAAATTGAAATGCTGCTGATCTGGTTTAGGAGCTGTGGTTGGCTCAAGTGACTTCAAAGAAAATAAAACAAGGTGAAAACTTATTGCGTCCGATAATGACTGAACTCCTTTTTTTAATACGACTGAACTTCTTTTTTTTAATATGACTGTATTTAATTTTTAATATTACCTACCTTGCTCATTATTTTTTTTTGTAAACTAAAGAGTGTTCACTCCGCAGATACTCCACTATACAAATACAAATTATAGGTACCTTAAATTTTTATATTTAGATTTATAACATCTATTTAAATCAAAAAATGTGTGTGCTTATCTTAGTTTTTTTATATTTTGATATCAAAAATACGACGTCCTTGAGTTGTAAATATACTCGACTAATTTTTTTATTATATGCTATTGGAAAAACCGATCTTCATGTCTTTTAATTATATTCTACTCCAAGTGTTTGGTTTAATTTTAAATTAAATCAATTTTTTTTTTAATAATGGCCAATAAATTAATTAATATTAATTTTTAAATACTAAGTTGCGCAAGCAAAAAAGTGTGTAACAAGTTAGGTCCACGGTTTGATCAGGAACAACCGAGGCTCCGCCCACTTTGATATCTTTATGACTTTGATAAGGAGAAGTTAAAATAAATACCAGTTATGCACTTTTGTAAATTGGAGATAAACGAGGGATAAAAACCAAGACTAAAAGAATAAACAAAATCGTATTTTTATATTATATAAATTAATATATAATCATAGTTAAATAAAGTTAATATCTAGCTCAGTTAGTCCGATTGAAGGGTTATGTAGGGCTAGCTAGTGGTGAGCAAACTTAACATCTGAACACTCTTGTTCCGGGTTTAAGCAGTAGTTCAATGTGTATTTTTAGGTTCAAGTTCAGAAACAACTTTATTAATGTAAAAATGTTTTACTAAAATGGCGTCAAACCATAGGAATCTTAGAGAAAGCATATATAAAGAGCGAAGGAAACTTTTGACTAAAACTATAACTAAAATACAACTAAATTGTACACTTAGTATGGCTTTACTCATATGGGAATTGGTTGAGTGTTCGAATATTCCTGGGTTTGATGCATGCTCTGATCTCCAGTAATTGATTTTACAGTTGATGGTTTTAATGCTAAGCTTCTTATAGTCTAACAGGTTATTTTCCTCCTACTTGCTATGTTGGCAGGGGTCCGGTTGACATTTGTTCGGTCTATGTATGGTGTCTCGAAGTCCTTGTTTATAAAAATGCCAATCCGTAGAAATAAATCTGACAACACCTCAATGCGCGTTGGACGTATTTTCGATATTCCCTTGGTTGATGCTGCCCCCTACAGACCTGTACAGAAGTACTAGTGTACTTCGTCATTGGCTGGTTTTAGAACGACGGATTTTTTTTCAGGCTGGCAAACTTAAATCGGCAGAATTTTTGGTTTGCATCCTTATTTCAATTTAACCGGGAAAATTAGGTTGGTACGGTGCCCCACCCAAGTTGAGAAATGGTTTCCAGCATCTTAAATTTTTTCCGGACGTGTCATCTCTCTTTCCTAAAAAATTGGCTGGGTCGACAACAGCTTTATGACCTGTTGGAGATTCTACCTGTAAGTCCGTCTACCTGTAAATTGGTATCTATTTGTGTCATTTTGATTCCTTTTGAAACCATTCAAACTTTTATCTTATTAATTCGGTCAGAATCTTTTATTAGTCAATTTTTTTGTTTTTTTTAATTACACAAATACTCTGGAAGCCTCGGAAGTGGGTAGAGTTTCATTGTTTGGCTACAACGTTTGAGTTGAACTGTATTTTAATTAAGACCCTTTTTGTAAAACATTGGTATTAAAACACTGTGACGCTAAAATTTTTCTTATTTCTGAACCCCTCTTCTCCACTGTATAAAGGTTACCGGGCATATCAATGTTTTACCTAGCTGGAAAATACAGTTCTGCTTCCAGATATTTGTTTAATTACTTCAGTAATTGATAGAATGATTACAACGTTTTTTTTATAGTGTCACAAATTGGCAACGTCTTTTAGATGGCCACAATTGTCACCCAACGTTATTGTTTTTTTTATAGTGTCACAAGCCTTTTAACTTTACTTGCGCTTTCAGAGGCTGATGAAGTATTAACCGAGGAAGAATCAGTATGCAGACAGTTTCAATTTAATGCTTCTTATATACGCGCTATTTTCGAAAATTTGGATGAAAGCCAAACGGGGTCAAAACCTCAAGGGGCGTCTTCTGCATCTCAGAGAAAATCATGCAATGTCAGACTTTCTAAGATTGAGATTCCGACCTTTTCAGGTGATCCAAAAACTTTCAGGTATTTTCGAGACGTTTTTAAATCTCTTGTACACGAAAATACTGATCTCGAAAATATTGAAAAATTTAACAACCTGCTTTCAGCCCTCTCAGGGCCACCTAAAGACCTGGTTCAGTGTACTCCTTTGGAAGCTGACCTATACTCAAACTCATTAATGGATCGCTATGACGTACCCAGACTGATAGTATTCGCGCATCTTAAAGCCATTGAAAACGGTCCTTACGTAACCAAATGTAAAGACGTAAAGTCACTTCGCATCCTAATTGATACTTTTTCTGAAAAAGCATGAAGTTTCCTGTAAATCAGTGGGACTTCCTTCTATTTTATATGTTATCTAAGCACTTAGATGATGATACTATAACTCGTTTTGAATTCGAAGAAAATAAAAACAGCAAAATTATCCCCAAATTTAATTCTCGAAAGACATTTATTATTCTAACCCGCAATATAGAAAATCTAAACCGCCTGCGCAAGCAGTTCATAATTTCAGTCCAAAACCGCGATCAAATTCTTTCTTTACCGCACCAAGTGCCTCTCGCTCGACTCAAAATAACAATTTTTTTCAGAATCCATGCCCTTGCTGTGGTCATTCTGATCACACGATCTATAGATACCAAGAATTTCATAATAAGTCTCCTCAAGATTTAATTTTGTAAGGCTTAAGGGTTGGTGTACCAACTGTTTGAGTCAAGGTCATCGCTATAAGTGGGGCAACTCTACCCATTTATGTCGTTTCTGCAACGATAAACACCATATATACCAAGAGCCCGTGACACAAAACTCTACGTTATCAGTACCAAAATAATTCACCGTCAAATATTGTCTACTTTAGTTAATAACGAGACGTGGGCTGAAGTCGCTAATTAAGCGAATTGTATGAAAAGATTTACAGGTGCGTTAACATCGTATAGTATCAGTTTAGACTCTATTACAATTATGTCATATAAACATATTTATGAAAATATGATGAAGCTGCCGCAACTCACTCCAGCTGGAGGACACGCACACGCTCTTAATGTAATAGACAGGTAAAAGTAAACTTACATAAACAAAAAACAAAATAATTTTTACAGTAAATGTGTCATTTAGACCTCTCCTTTATAAATCCTTTATGCTGCCTTAAGTTGCCTTATCCCCAGTCAGGTAACACCTGCCTCACACTGCACTTTTTTTTAGATAAACTACCTTACTATATATCAAAACAGCTTTTATCTAATTAGTGTCAGATGAAGCTATTACTAATATAATAGTTGAAAAGAGGAAAGTCACGCCTCCTTAAAGCAATTACATATGAACAGCATACCTATATCTTTAACTAGAATGACTGCCTAGAATTATCGGTACTGTTCCAGGAATAGGTTGTACTTAAACCCTCATAAATGTTACACTATAAGCTTTTCAAGATTACAGTCTAGGTGCATCGGTTTTGGGTATAGTATCGATGGAACTGGTCTTAATAAAGTAGAAAAAATAAGAGACCTAGGTGTTTGGTTGGATCAGAAACTTTCATTCGAATATCATATAGAGTCAATCGCCCAAAAAGCTTATAAGAATTTAGGATTTATTATTCGTATAATTAAAGCATTTAAAAACCCTAATTCTATTATCTTATTGTATAATGCTAATATAATGACCCAATATATGAAAAGTACATTATAAGAATTGAAAAAATTCAAATTAAATTTGTCAACCACTTAAACTACAGATTTAATAGAGGTCTACATGCTTTAGGGTACGAAGCTAGTTTGACGCAATATAATTTGCAAACATTAAGCTCAAGAAGATTGAACTCTGGTTTAACATTGTTGTATAAAACTTTTAATAATATTATAAAATGTTCATTAATATTAGGAAACCTAGATATTAATGTTCGATTTAATTTTTTAAGAACTGATTTATCTTTTTTACTATAAAACGACTCAGACGAATGCCACCGCCAACTCTCCTTTGATCAGATTGCAGCGAAATTACAATTTGTATTTTAATCATATTGACATTTTTAATATTTCAATTTACTCCCTCAAAAGAAGAGCTAGATCTGTTTTTTCAAGTTCCTGAATTTACCATTATTATTACTATAATTTTTTTTTGAACTTCGTTTCTTTCTTAGTGAATTTTTCTATAAACAATTTGCTTAGAATAGTTATATAACCTTTTATTTTGTAACTTTTTTTTTCTTTGCTTAACGATTTGTTATTGTATTTTGTGCTGTATCGTAATTGTGTTAGTTTTGCTAACTGTGATACAGCCTTATTGTAAAATAAATAAAATAAATTAAAAAAAAATAAAACTAGCAAATTAAATTTTGTTACATAGGTGTCACGAAAATGTCCTTGTTGTTAAATGAGTATGCTGTCTAAATTTTACTTGACTAGATATGAGGCACACCGCCTGAAAGCAATTATTTAATTAGACTACATTTACATTAGAACGTATCATGGTATTTATTATGATAAACTTGCTATATGAACCTCTTTTATATAAAAATACTATGCTGTCAAATCATCTTTGGATCAAAAACCTCACACACCTCCCCTGAAGATTGGTTATGTATTTATAGGTCATGAGATACCAACCAGATTTTTTTTTATTCGGTTCAAATGTCATAAAGTATTATAAGGTAATGATGCTGCAACTACTTCTTTTGACGTATCGAAAGGCACATCTATTTTAAACTTTCTAAGTTTCATCTACATCAAGTATCAAATGTTTTGACTTTGATATCATGTTAATACCCTGATTATTAAATTACTGCGCTAACAATTTTTTTCTTAACAATAGGTGAGGCACACATTCTGAAATAAATGATTAGTTACTTTACTTACTTCATCTACCTTAGAATATACCAAGTTAATTATTTTGATAAATATGTTATATAAAAATACTAGTAATTAATTTATAAGAAAGAAGTTTTTTAAAAATGGGTTTTAAATACCAGTTTGACTACCTGTAATACGGAATACCCATTTTCTTACCCTTTATTGTTATTGCTTGTGTATACAATGCAGTGTAGATCTCTCTTATATCTAGACACACTGGTGTAGGTATCTTACAGTATGGTCACTCCTATCATAAGGCCTTTTCACTCGCAACACGCCTTCCAGCACATGGAACAACAGGACTTTGCCCTCTGGATGCAAACAGGTATGTTTTTATTTAACACACATAGAATTACTTGCTCATAGTTTTGTTTAAAGCTTGCTATTACACTTCGAATTTTTTCAATAACAATTTTATTAGTGTTCTAGTTTAAATTTTATAAAAGAAAATACATGTTTTTTAAAAACATGGGCTTGAAGACTGTCAAACATTTTGTAAAATATATCTTATTAAACATATTTGTCAAAGATCTTTAATAGCGTAATTCTAGCTCAAATAGTTCATAAGTTTTTCTAATAGGTTTTTCTTCAATTGTAAATATATATTTTTTCGTAGAGTTAAAAATAATGAAGATATTTTGCAAATTTGCTTACATAGGGCAGACTATAAGTCAATTAAGCATTTCTTATTGTAAATTACAAAAAAATTTACCCCTACCTAGGGGGCCTGTTTAACGGCTTCCATTTTTTTGTATAGCAGACCTGGGGGCATTTCTATGAGCTTCCAATTTGGTAAGACATAGTTGTGTAGGTGCAATAGTTTAGAAGATATAAGACATAATCTAAAAACACATTTTGCAAACTTCCGGCCCCTAGGGGTAAAATATGTAATTTTTTTTGACAGCAAACGAATAAGTACGTGGAGGCCGATGTGCGCGCAAAGTTAATTTAATTACTCCAGCTTAAAGTGTTGAATAAATATTTTAACACCCTAACCTTACTTTTTAAGTGAAACAATTTTGGGTCTGGCAGTGTTGGTGGGATCATTAGTAATCGATTAAAACAGGTGTAAAATCTTCATCAAAAAGCCCACGAGAGACGCTATGGCCGCACACTATTTATAGTATTTCCAATAAGGCTAGTCCTTTTGTTTAATCACCCCGTAAATCTGGAAACAAAACGCACGTGTATTCTTAATTCAGTTTAAAATCACAGATTACCTAAGGTAATAATGGGTGCTGTGAAACTATCAGTTACATTTCAGAAAAGTTTCTGTCCCAAAATTATTTTATGTGGTGAAAGACTTATGTAGAGCCTATGCGCTTTACAGGTATGCATTCATCAATCAACTGTGGTGCTTTGCCGACTTTACCTCGATGTTTAAAAATGCGTTACTGTTTTTAATGACAAGTTTAGGTCGTTTTCTACTGTTTTCTCTAGTAATACCACTAGAGGTAAAATTTACGGATTTAATTTAACCTCGCGTGGTATTCGGTAAGAACATTCCACACCAAATTGAATAAATTTAAATTCTATTTTTTGACTCAAAACAATGCCAATTTTTTCTTCGACGAGACACCAGCTGAACATATACAGTTTTGATTGACTTGATTATTTAGTTACTATGGCAACTAATATTTTGTCATTCTGCCTACCTAAATTAAAAACTAAAAGCTGAATTATTATTTTTATGACTAGAATAAGAATAGTTGAAAATTTTCTTTATTTCATTTTCATATATTTACGTTCATGAATAAATTTAGTTTCGTCGCAGTTTCAGCACCAATAGGATTAATTTCTACTTATTGTAGTTTCATAAAAATAGCAGTCCAGAATGTAAAATATTATATTCTCTTATTTTATATCAATTTTGTGTTACATCAAGTGGTAGAAAATTATAATTTTCACAATCAACAACAACACATTCAGTTCGCTCGCAGTTTCTTTACCAATGGAATGTTAACTTACATTTTACAAACTTTTTTTTTAATTTCCCGTTTCGACTAAAATCGACTAATAATAGTCTAAAGAATCATTTTCATGCAAAAAAGCGTTATATAGTGCGTTTGACAAGCGAGGTAAAACGTAGTAGAACCCCGATTTATTTTGAAAAAAATCTGGGGGCACGGCAGTGCCTCGCCAAGTCCGCCGAAAGTTTTTTTAAAACATTTCAGCCCATATTTAACCTATGTAAACTTTACTTCGGCATGAGCTACGAAACTCAAACTTCCAAACTTACTTTTATCTTAATTCTTTTTTCGGAATACCATTTTCGTTTACTTGTTTTTTTACATGAAATGTTTTTGTTATGATAAATTTGATTTTGATAAGTTTGTCGCGTCTCTAATTCTTTGGAATATGTCATAAATACAGGGTCTCTAGTTTATATGTGCTTAATTGCTTTGAAGTAAAACAAAGTTTTATAAAGGATTTACACTACTGATTTGCGCCGCTGTGAAGCCTCTCAAATTATAATTTTGGTTTTTCGGACCATTGCACGTTGCATTAAAAGTTTGTGTAAGTGCTGATGATCCATAAAAACATCGAAAAAAGTTTTGTCGAAACGTAAACTGGCCGAAAAAAATTTTTTGGGCCGTAATTAAGTCGAAAATAACAAACAATCGAAAGTAAAATAGACTAAAATAATTTAGAGGAAACGTAGTTTTGACGATCCGTAAAATTATTGAAGATATATAGTTAAAACGTAAAAGCATCGAAACAGAGTTCAGTTGAAAACGAAAAAATAATTGAACCGTAAAAAAGTCAAATCGCAAAAAGGCCAAACCGTACAAAAATAAAAGAGCAGAAAGCAACTCAAGGAAGATGTATTGCTGTCGATCCGTAATGTCGAAAATAATTTAAACGAATAGTAGTTTTGTCAATCCGTTAAAATGTCGAAAATTAAAGGCTCGATACGCAATGGAGAAAAGACGCAAAATCATCGAAACGTAGTTTTGTCGAAATGCAAAAAGATCAAACCGTAGAAAAGTTGAAAATAAGGGTGCGATGTTGTCAAATTTAGCAAAATTTCTTGGTTAAATTCGTTGAACTGGCGCTGACCGGTTAGGTTTTGACACGCTCTTAAGTTAGACAAGTATGATGTAACACTACATTTGGTAACATCGGTAGTTTTTTGCAGCTGAATTATATAATCGATGAGTTTTCGATTCGACTTTTTTTACAGTTTGACCTGTTTTAACATAATTACGTTTCGATCAATTTTGCGCCTCTTCTTCAATGCGTATTGTGCGTTTAATTTTCGACCATATTATTTTCGACATTTTTACGGATTGACAAAAGTACGTTAAATTGCTTTTACTACGTTTTGTTTAAATTGTTTTCGTCTATTCTACTTTCTACTCTTTGTGTGCGCGCGCATTAGGATTTTTCGTACTTGTCGTACTGGCCGAGAAAAGCTTGCTATTCTCGGGTACTGTTTTACAATCATTTCGTTGGCCCCTAATATATTCAAAAATAAAGAATTGCTCAACATCTCATATTGTTTGTCATTTTTAAAATTCTAATCTGAAACCTGCGTTTCATTCGCTCTTAAGAAAAATGTTTAACCCAATAGTCCGGAGCCTAAGCCACTTTTGTCTGCATTTTTGCTTACCGTAATGAAACTTGGCACGGTTATAGTACAACACTATAGTATTATTCCACGAAGTAGTGCTCATCCGCGCACTTGCCGCTTCTCGATACGTGATAGGGATATCCTAGCGAGTGCGCATACCCGTAAAAAAAAATCCCGAACCCAGTGTAGAGCAAAGATACAGGGTGCTTTATTTTTAATTACATCTATCTCAGTAAAATTCTTTATAAAATTTAAATGTAAAGCTAGAGCAATGAAACTTGGCATCGATTATAAGGACATATACACTTTTATTTTAAGTAATAAAGAGGTTTTATTGATTTATTTTCTTTTAAAAAATAAAAAATAATTAATTTTTCTTTGATAAATTTATGGTGTGGGTATTGAGTAGAAAAAAAATTCAGGAGCTTAGTTATGCAAGATAAGGTGTTAAAATTTAACGCGGACATAAGCACATTGTTTTTCTTTAAAATAAAAATTGCTGGACATTTGTGACATATACAGGGTCGGTGTACAGGGGGGTTTTATTTAATACTTCTAAATTAAAAAAATATAAATAGGATATTTTAAAAAGATATATACGAAGTATAAGATACTTAGATTAGATTTTATTTATATTTTATGAAAATAAAATAAAAATAAACTGTTAAATATGCAGGCTGTTTTTAAAAATAAGTAAAATTTTTATGATCATTAAGTAGTTTTTTTTTATGACGACTTTACAAATCACTATGGAAAACCCAAAGTCAGCACTTTACAACAGCTTTTATTTCTTTAAATAAAAATTTTTATACAGAGTGTTAAAAAGTAACTAGACAATAAAGTATTTTCTTAATTTTTTATTATAGATAGATATCTCAAATTAGCATCTCATTGCAATCACTATTTTCTCGTTTATAAACCTTTTATCGGACTCTATTTTTGTGATAAGTGCTACATCATTACCATTTCCTGAACGTATATACTGGGCCACAACAACTTTGATGTCATTTTTACTGTTTTTCTACATTATTTATTGTAGCTACTACGTTAATAAGACTTTTGCAACGAAACTGGGTACAGTTTGTTCCCCATTACAGTAAGTTAGTGTAATTTTGTAATATGCTGAAAGAAACAAGGTGATATTAAAAAAATCATGTAAAATATAGTAGTCTCATACTTTTCGTTATATCGGTTATGCAGTTTAAGATACCCCCATAATTTTTCTACTTGTTATAGCTAAAATAAGGCGTTTTTTACATGGTGTAGATTGTTTTACTTAGCTTTGTAATTTTGAGAAAATACATGGTTGTGCGTGCAAGTACTGAAAAATAATGGAATTTCCTTCGACAGGTCGCCGGTTTGGCTTACAAGCACATAATTGTCGGTATTGACGATTGTAAATGGAAAGTTACGATACATATGGAATTTTATATGAAAAGGCACCTACCTCGGACTCTCTTGCGGCTCCAGTCAACGTTTAAACGTCCAGTTTTTCACCTCAAAATTCACTTTTTCGGGAACGTGATTTTTCTAGTGTCTTGTTGTGACGGTGGTTGTTTGCGCACTCATCGCGGCGCTGCTTGTCCTCGCACGTGTGCGGTGCTGTGAAAACCCATAAGCATATTTAAGAGCGCGAAAATTTAAATTATTTTAAACGCGCAGAAAAGGAAAAGAAAATGAAAATAGGAAATTCATTGCTTGCACCAACATTTTCCGGCCGCCAAAACACGTGTGATTTTACTTAGTTAGGAAAAGGAAAGGAAAAAAAATTAAATAATATTCGCCTATTAGCAATTTAACGATACAATTTAACATTAACCCAAATATGCATTAAATTATGCATGTAAATTAAAATTAAAAGAAAATAAAAAAATACTTAGAAAAAATTAAGACAGAAAAAGAAAATTTTGCCTTATGCGTCCGGCATAGTCAAAGGACATTTTCACTACTGGTCGACGATATGCTCCTGTAGCTGTTTTAACGGTCACAACACGAATATGACCGTCTGAGCCAGGGTGTACGTCGACAATTCGCCCAACAGCCCATTGCAATGGCGGATTTTGTTCATTCTTTACCACGACTAAAGTATTTAGTTTAATATTGTTAGAAGCCTCTGTCCATTTAGAACGCTGTTGCAAGGTGTTTAGGTACTCCAAGTTCCAGCGTTTCCAAAAATCGGACTGGAGCCTTTGCACCAGCTGCCAGCGGGACAGGGTGTTCAACTTGGAATCAGAAAAATCGGGTTCTGGTACGGAATTCAACGGTTCCAGGGTAAGAAAATGACCAGGGGTCAGTGGAAAAAAGTCATTCGGATCCATACTTTGGGCATACAGAGGCCGGCTGTTTAGTATGGATTCGACCTGACTCAAAAAAGTTAAAAACTCTTCATAGGTTAACCGTTGCTCACCTATTACACGTTTTAAATTTGCCTTGGTGGATTTAACTCCTGCCTCGGCTAGTCCGTTTAGGTGCGGACTACCAGGACTTGAAAAATGCCAGGTAATTTTTAGACTGTGACATGCTTCCCGGGAGTACTGTTTGAGTAAACGATCAGCTCCCAAGAACGCGCTACCACAATCTGAGTAAATGTCAGAAATTCTTCCTCTTCTTGCCACAAATCTCTTAAAAGCCGCAAGAAAGGTAGGGGTGGAAATATCGGAGGTAAGTTCTAGGTGAACTGCCTTTGTTGCGGAGCAGACTAAGACAAGAATATAACCTTTGGATACCTTTGCACTTCGGTACTTTCCCATTGTAATTGGAAAGGGACCACAATAATCTATGGCAACATGTGAAAATGCTTTTACTTGAGAGATGCGTTGAGCAGGCAAGTTGCCCATGATTTGTACGGAAGGTTTAGGATTTAATCGATAGCATAAAATGCAATGAGAAGTTATACTCTCGATTGCATAGCGAGGGGAAAGGATCCAAAATTGTTGTCTCAAGAGGTAATGCAACGTTTTTTGACCGGGATGACAGTACCTTTTGTGAGTGTACTCAATGACAAGTTGAGTAAGACGGTGAGAACGTGGTAAAAGTAAAGGGTGTTTTGCTGAATAAGAGAGTTCGGAAGAATGTGATAATCGACCCCCCACTCTTAAGCAGCCTTGTGTATCTAGAAAAAGTGAAAGTTTACGAAATTGTTTAGGAAGTAGCTTTGCGTCATTCAAACGTGAAATGAGATCAGCAAAGATGGAACGTTGAACATGCCGAACGAGAACAATAAGAGAATGTTGAAGTTCTACTTCGGTAATATTTTCGTTAGGATATTTAGATTTCTTTTCGGTAAGGCGAAAAATATAGGAAATTATGCGTTGAATTTTTTCTAGGGAAGAGTAACGAGAAAGAAAAGTATCAAGCATGTGTGGTTCACTGTGCATGTTTGAAATACTGATTTTCGTTCTTCCAGAATAACCTCGTTTTCCGGAGGGTCTGGACAGCGAAAATCATCAGGCCAGCTCTCTTTTGGTAGCCTAAGAAAACAAGGACCTTCCCAATACAAGTCATGTTTGACAAGTTGATTAGGCATAAGACCGCGCGAAGCACAGTCGGCTGGATTTAGCGCTGATGGAATATATTTCCAGGCCGTAGGAGAAATGGTTTCTTGAATGTGACAGATACGGTTTGCCACAAACGTTTTAAACCTGTGAGGTCAAGCCGCCAACCAGCATAGAACCACTTGGGAATCACACCATGCACAGATTTGGTTGAAGTTAAGAATATCTGAATAAGTGTTTTGAATAAAGGAAATTAGGTCGCAAAGTAAAGTGGCACCAAGTAGCTCCAGTCGCGGAAGACTGACTGTTTTCACTGGTGCGACCTTAGATTTGGCCATTACAAGAAAGGTATGGATTTCTCCGGAAACTGACTCCATTCTGAAATAGACCGTAGCCGCGTAACCTATCATAGAGGCGTCTGAAAAGCCGTGAAGTTCAATGCTACGTGGTTGATCAATGGAAAGGCGTCTAGGTAAATGAATATTTGAAAGATTTGGAAGTTCGGTTCGAAATTGATTCCAAACATTTACGATATGCGGAGGACGCTGAGAATCCCAGTCCAGCTTCTCCTTCCACAGATCTTGCATGAGATGCTTAGCAAGTAAAGAAACGGGAGAACAGAAACCTAAGGGATCAAACATTTTCATGATTTGAGATAAGATACCTCGCTTAATGCATGGTTTATCTTCTGGTACGACCAAGTAGGTAAACGAATCTGAGATAGGATTCAATTGGAGACCTAATATTTTTACAAAATTAGGTTCGGATTTGTCGAAACGAATGGACATTTGTGTTTCTGATTCTGAGAATGAGGAGAGAAGTTCCGGACTGTTGCTCGCCCATTTTTTAAGTTCAAACCCTCCTAGGCGCAACAAGGAGATTAACTCCGACTGAAGTTCTTTGGCAGAGGCCACAGAATCCTGCCCAGTGAGCACGTCGTCGACGTAAATGTCTTTAAGAAGCACCTTGGAAGCATTAGGATACCTTTCAGACTCAAGTTTAGCTAGTTCTTGTATAGTATGAATAGCTAAGTAAGGTGATGACTTAAGTCCATAAACAACTATTCTTAAGGAGTAGGTTTGGACAGGATCATCCTCAGAAAATCTCCATAGAATATTTTGATAACGCGTGGGCTCAGGAATAATTAAAATCTGTCGGAACATTATTACTATGTCAGTAACAAAGGCTACAGCATGAATTCGAAAATGAATTAGAATTTCACGGACATCAATTTGCAGTTTAGGACCTGCGCACAACGTCTCGTTGAGTGAGACACCTCTGGGACTACGTTGAGACCCATCAAAGACCACTCTTATCTTCCCAGTGTTCCAGACACTGTGATGAGGGATAAAGTAGGAATTATCCAAGACATCTTTAGATATAGGCGTAGGAATAGGTATCATGTGACCAGTGTCTAAATAATCTTGCATAAAATCTTTGTAAGCTTGATAATTAGCTGAGTCTTTGAGAAGTCTAGCTTCCTGAAGCTTGAAACGTTTTAAAGCGATTGGATAGGTGTCACCCAACTGGGGTTCTTAGTTTATGAAATGTAATGGAACGACGAATCTACCTGATTCGTTGCGTGAAACTGATTGTGAAAATACTTTTTCGCACATAATATCCTCAGGACTGTGATGAACCTTATGTGGAACCTGCTCTATCTCCCAGAAGCGCTCTAGGCAGATATCCAGAGATGGTTCGATGGAAGTGTGATTTTGTTGCTTTGAAGTTTCAACTTTACCAATCAGCACATAGCCAAAGATGCTATTAAAAGCACTAGGTTGTCCACGCTCTCCGTGGATAACTCCCTCTTGTAAGAGATGCGGAAAAAGTTCACAACCTACTAGGACATCAATGGTACTTGGTATATGGAAGTTTTGATCAGAAAGTTTGATATTGCGAATGTGATTCCACTTGCTCGAGTCGACAGCGCAAGAAGGAATCTCTGTACAAAGTTTTGGAAGTACTAAAGCCTCAAAATCAAAGGTAGGTCCCGCTTGACCTTGAGGTTTGATAAGACATTTCGTCTTACCTTTGGTATTGGAAGATGTCATTTGATTTAAGCCTTGAATAGAAGTAGAAAAGATGCTTTTCGAAAGACCTAAACGATTTAGACATTTTTCTGAAATAAAGTTTGCCTCTGAGGCAGAATCGAGTAAGATACGAACTGGTTGGTAATGTCCCCTTGAGTCTAACATGTCAGCTACAACGGTAGAAAGTAGAAAAGTGGAATTTTTGGAAATCATTGTCGCATGACAGTTTGTGGAATGGCTTCCTGACATAGGGGTGCTATTGGAATTGGAAAGTGGAATATTAGCGTTCTCTGGAGGATATGAATTAACACTCACAGAGGGCGCTACTGGTTGTGGAACATGGAGAAGACTATGATGTCTGGCTCCACACGTGATGCAGTTGTAGGAGGAGGGGCAGTTCACGGTCTGGTGAGCAAAATGTAAGCAATTTTGACATAGATTCACCTGCCGAACATAACCCATCCTTTCCTGTGGACTTTTGTTTTGAAATTCGATACATTTCGATAATGTGTGATTCGAAGAACATAGGTAACATTTTATTTTTGGATTAAAAGTTCTGTTCTGATTATTTTATATTTGAGGGTTGCTGCGTTGATTGCTATTTTGTAAAGTATTTTGTTGATTTCTTGAATTTGAACTTTGATTTGAAATAGTTGTATTGAAAGCAGAAGGTGAATTAAAATTATTAAAACTGTTTCTCTGAAAACTGTTCTGTTGAGAATTACGCGTAGTTTGAGGTTGTCTAGGGGTTTGATTTTGCCTACTAAAACTGGGCATTTGCACTACAGATTCGAGCGCAACGCAATGATTTTCTATAAACGTGTAAAGATCAGTGTAGGACGGAATTTCTGAATTGTTTTTCTCTCTACTATAGTAAAGTTCGAAATCAGTCCTCATCTTGACTTCAAGTTTTAAGAGCATCATGTTAAAAGTAAGAAAGTCCCATTCTTTTGTAGGAAAACCAAGCTCATTTAAGATGGCTAGATTCTCAGAAAATGTATCCAACATGGAACGTAATTCTTTCCCAGAACTGGACTTAGTTGAAAGAAAGTTAATAGCATTCAAAGCGGTAGTAGCAATAATTCGTTTATTTTGATACCTCTTTACTAAGGTTTCATACGCAATGTGATAATTGCTATCTGCGAGGGGAATGGTTTTTACTAGAGAAAGGGCTTCATTCAGAACAGAACTCCGCAATTGTTGAAATTTCTCTATATCACTTAAATCAGAATTTTGACCACCAGTACCATGACTTTAAATAAGTCAATCCAGTGTTGCCAGCTTTTATAATTACCATCGAAAATTGGCAACCTTGGTTGTGGAAATGATCTTGTATTTGACCTCTGAACAATATTTTGTTGGCTAGGGTTGCCTACGTAATTGACAGGGTTGGTCCTAAAAAGGTCGTAGTAAATACCCTTACATTCATAATAAAGGTTGTCAAAGTCTTTTCTAGTTTTATCCTGCTCGTCAAATGAAAGTTTAAACTCTTCGAGAGAGCCAATAATTTGGTTATGAAAATTATAGAATTGAGCATGACATTCTTCGACGTCTTCATATCTGGATTTAAACAAAAAGTGAAACGCTGTATCCGAGTTCGCTTTTAAAGCTACCTCGTAAGCTTCCGCCATTTGGTTGAAGCTCAAAAGCCTTTTGTCGGAAAGTTTTTTCTGTTTTATGCGTAGACATTTTTGTTTTTGAAAGTTAATTTGTTTTTAAAATTACCCAAGAAAATGCTTAAAATATAGCTTAAAATATAACCCGAATTTTAGCAAAAATTAAACAATTTTATTATTTTAATTTTATTAACTTTTTTCGAAAATTTTGAAATGAAATATTTGTAAGTTTGTCTGTATGTTATTATTTGAACATATCCTTTAAAAAAAACTTTTATGTCTCACCAAGGATTGAACCCCGGGCCTCTCGATTCCAAGTCGCACACTCTGTGCATACGACTAGCGGTCCTGTTTGAAAGTTTTTAAGAAAATCGGTATTCGAAGAAACGAGCGCGCTACGTGAGACCCACGTCACTATTCAAGCGGGATGACCCTGGTGACGGCGACACTTGCACCTGCGCGTTAACGCGACACCTGTAAAATCGATAATTAAAGGAAAGTAGATGGAAGAACCGCCTTAAAATTTCACTTTCGGCGTATTGACGCCACTTTTACTGAAAATGTAATGAACAAAGCGATCAACTTTGATGAACTAGTAAACTATACGAAATATGTGCATTGGCTATAGCTATTTTTGAACGGTAATAAACACTTCGATCAACTTTGAAGGAACATATCACCAACAGGTCGTAAATCAATATGGTCTGTTTGATTTATTACTGATTGTAGAAATAATTGAAATTGAAATTGGAAATAAATTTTGAAAATATATAGAAATTTGGAATTTCTGTAGGAAATTGCTGAACCACAGGAGTCTAGGTAGTTTGGAAAACTATTAATTTGGACAGAAGGACCATTAAATGTGCGTGCAAGTACTGAAAAATAATGGAATTTCCTTCGACAGGTCGCCGGTTTGGCTTTACAAGCTCATTTAAAAATAATTGTCGGTATTGACGATTGTAAATGGAAAGTTACGATACATATGGAATTTTATATGAAAAGGCACCTACCTCGGACTCTCTTGCGGCTCCAGTCAACGTTTAAACGTCCAGTTTTTTCACCTCAAAATTCACTTTTTTGGGAACGTGATTTTTCTAGTGTCTTGTTGTGACGGTGGTTGTTTGCGCACTCATCGCGGCGCTGCTTGTCCTCCCACGTGTGCGGTGCCGTGAAAACCCATATGCATATTTAAGAGCGCGAAAATTTAAATTATTTTAAACGCGCAGAAAAGGAAAAGAAAATGAAAATAGGAAATTCATTGCTTGCACCAACAATGGTGTTTCTTTTGTCAATATAATTTTTTTTTAAATACGTAAAACGGTATTTCCAGTACTTATAAAATTAGAAAATATACAATAGAGTTAAACTATTAATCACCTATGTAGCTGTTAGAGACTTTAAAACATACAGGGTATTCAAATTAAAATCGGTAATATTTTGAACTTTGTTATTATGAAAACTACAAGGTCGGCTAATTAGGCAAAATGTTAATATTTTGCCGCTAACTAAATTGGTGGAACAAGAACAAAATTAAACCACACGTCGGTGAGTTATAGTAAAAAATAATTTTTAAAAGATACACATAGTATACAGTACCAGCAATCCATAAAAAAATTATATGTAAATAAAAGCTGTCATGACTTTTTCTTCTTAAGTAAAAAGTTATTAATGAAATACAGTAATTTGAATTTTTTAAAAAATATTTTTATGTAATATGTATTATCCTTATTTCTCAAAAATCTATTTAAGTTTTCACTTCTGACAACCAATCTCAAATTGAATGCAATTATGTAATTTTATTAAAAGTGTATGCTTTGGTACATAAGAATTGGCAGATTATGTTAAAAATTCTAGAAAGGATCCTGCACACTTGTAATGGGTTTCTAGTGCACGGCTTATATCGATAAAATTTTAGTATGTTGTTTGTCTTACCTTACTGACCAATAATGGTTATGGGCCCAATTCCATCCTATGACCAGTTTCGGAGATACAAGGGCAATTTAAAAGATATTGCACTAAAACGGCAAAAAAGTTTTTTTGTACGAATCTCATAAGCGTCTACGTTTAAGCATGTTTTTAGCAAAAATTGTTATTTTCCTGTACGGGGGATATCCAAAAAGTCTGCAAACCTGTAATGAGTTTCTAGTGCACGGCTAATATCGATAAAATTTTAATATGTTGTTCGTCTCACTTTACTGATCAATAGTTGTAATGAACGCAATTCCATCCTAGGACTAGTTTCGGAGACACGGGGGCAATTCAAACGATATTGCACCAAAACGGTAAAAATGATGTGGCTTGATTTTTAAAAGCTCTTTTTGTACTAGTCACAAAAATATCTCTTATGTACATATATTTGCATGTTTTTAGCAAAAAATATAGATTTTCTATATGGGGGTATCCAAAAAGTTAACTAAAATACGTTGGTAAAATAATCGAACAGGTTCTAGTCAACCTTTTCGATTAGACCAAAATAAATGTCTTCTTACCTTTAAAACCAAACTTTAATTAAACTTTTTTACGAGGTACACTGGATGGAAAAGTAGTGCAGTTAGAAATTGAAACCAAACAACTTTCTTAAAACAGAATTCTATCAAGCAATATTTAAAAATAACAATTAAAGTTAGTTTCTTAATACACTAAATAGTAGATGTCTCAAAAATTACAAAGTCGTTATTTGGATCAGACTTTTTATTGTTCTTTCGCATTTCTGTACCAATAGTCAATCAATTATTTCGGGTAAATCTTCGACATTATTTCGATAACCTGCATCCAGGACTGGCCCTAAATTATTGGTAAATGGGTAACTGATATGTTCCTCATGGCGAGCATATCCCATTATTTTGTTTAAGGAATTTTTTGGTTATAATTTATAACTGCATAAAAGTTTCATCAAAATTTGGTTTTAGAGGTAAAGAAACATTTATTTTGTTCTATATAGACAATCTTTTCGATTATTTTACGTACGTATTTTAATTTACTTTTTGATATCTCCATATAGAAAATCTATATTTCTTACTAAAAACATGCTAATCTATGTACACAAGAGGTATTTTTGTGATTGGTACAAAAAAAACCTTTTAAAAATCAACCCACAGCATTTTTACCGTTTTAGTGCAATATCGTTTGGATATCTCCGGTACTAGTGATAGGATGGAATTGGACCCATGACAACTATTGATCAGTAAGGTGACGAACAACATATTAAAATTTTATCGATATTAGCCGTGCACTAGAAACTCATTACAGGTTTGCAGATTTTTTGGATATCCCCCGTATAGAACAAAATAATTCTTGCTAAAAACATGCTAAAATGTAAGAGGCTTTTGAGATTCGTAGAAAAAAATCTTTTAAAAATCAAACCACAATATCTTTACCGTTTTAGTGCAATATCTTTTGAATTGCCCCCGTATCTCCGAAACTAGTCATAGGATGGAATCGGGCCGATGACACCTATTGATCAGTAAGGTGAGACGAACAACATACTAAAATTTTATCGATATTAGCCGTGCACTAGAAACCCATTACAAGTGTCCACTTTTACGTTTACTACACTACACTAAGTTATCAAATTTTATTAAGTTAGGCTTGGTCAGGTATTTTAATAAATCCCCGGCAGATTAAGTTTTTGACATATCATGTGAACAGTTTGAAGTATTGACTCAATTGATATTTATTTTGGTTTAGAATACTAAATTACCTAGAAATCGATACGTCACACGACCAGTTTAGACGAAATAAGATTTTAACAATTTATCCTCCTAAGTTTTGCTCCCTCTCCCCCTCAAAAGAAAACCTTTAATTTTAATAGATTTTTTGAATTTATAAGCTACATACCTATAAAGTTAAAAAAACAAAAATTGTATGCGAAACTAGTTTTATATTTAATTTATCAATTTTTCCTGTCCCACCTCAAGTACACCCTTGTATCTTGGCCCTGCACTGGTTTCCATCGGAGCACTACTTCTAAAATGGCATCTCTAGGTGGCTGGTAACCTTGTGCCAAATTTCGTCACGGTACGTGAAAATGCAGACAAGCCCCTAAATTTCCGTCTTAGGCCCCGAACTACAAAAGTTAGAACACTTGTATACTTAACCCTTATATTTTGAGTAAATTCCAAAATCTATCTATTAGTTTCTGAGATAATTGCCTTCAAACTTTCAAATTTAACATGAACTGATAAAATAAAAATTTTATTAAAATTTTATATTTTTCATATTTAATTTTTATTTTATCATTCAATGTTAAATTTTAAAATTTGAAAGCAATTATCTCGAAAACTAATCAATGGATTTTCAAAACTTTTACACGATTGTAAAGATATTTAAGAGAACTTCAAACAAGGTATCACTAGACCGACTTTCTCTATTTAAAATAAAGGCGTAAAGTATACCCCTCGAAGATAGTGCGTGTTACAAAAATTTCAAGATAGCCAAAAAGCATCCCCTTCGCAAACAAAATCGACGTGTCTGAGCGTTTCTTCAAATTTGTACGAAAAATACCCAAACACGAAAAACGAAGTTAAAAAAAATAAATGCGTGAGTAGGAGCGTTGCGGGTTAGGTTTGGAGGGGGATAAAAAGAGTCGGGGAATCGTATTATTGCAATTTTCGGCGAAAGTTGTCGTAGAAAAAAGTGACATAAAGAAAAGTCATTTGCCATAAAAATGTCTAAAAAATTTGTAGATGTCATTTTTTGCACAACCTCAAAATGTTCGAGAAAAATAAAAAAAAAACGTAATTTTTTTATTTTTCTTAGCCATAATAATAGCCATTTTTATTACAAGCTTTTATTTAGCTTCAGATGTTCTGTCTAACTATCTAACTATCTAACTATCTAACTATCTAACTATCTAACTATCTAACTATCTAACTATCTAACTATCTAACTATCTAACTATCTAACTATCTAACTATCTAACTATCTAACTATCTAACTATCTAACTATCTAACTATCTAACTATCTAACTATCTATCTATCTAACTATCTAACTATCTAACTATCTAACTATCTAACTATCTAACTATCTAACTATCTAACTATCTATCTATCTAACTATCTAACTATCTAACTATCTAACTATCTAACTATCTAACTATCTAACTATCTAACTATCTAACTATCTAACTATCTAACTATCTAACTATCTAACTATCTAACTATCTAACTATCTAACTATCTAACTATCTAACTATCTAACTATCTAACTATCTAACTATCTAACTATCTAACTATCTAACTATCTAACTATCTAACTATCTAACTATCTAACTATCTAACTATCTAACTATCTAACTATCTAACTATCTAACTATCTAACTATCTAACTATCTAACTATCTAACTATCTAACTATCTAACTATCTAACTATCTAACTATCTAACTATCTAACTATCCAACTATCTAACTATCTAACTATCTAACTATCTAACTATCTAACTATCTAACTATCTAACTATCTAACTATCTAACTATCTAACCATCTAACTATCTAACTATCTAACTATCTAACTATCTAACTATCTAACTATCTAACTATCTAACTATCTAACTATCTAACTATCTAACTATCTAACTATCTAACTATCTAACTATCTAACTATCTAACTATCTAACTATCTAACTATCTAACTATCTAACTATCTAACTTGACACACTTCCCATTATCCGATTTGGATGAAATTTGGTACACACATAGTGGTCCCATGACAATACAACATTAAGAAAAAAATATCCTCCCACCCCTTCCCATACCCCTTCTATAGAAAAATGTGTTTTTGACACACTTCCCGTTATCCGATTTGGATAAAATTTGGTATACACATAGTGGTCCGATGATAATACAACAATATGAAAAAATATCCGTAATAATGAAAAAATGTCCTCCCACCCCTACTCCCACCCCCTTCCATAAAAAATGCGTTTTTGACACACTTCACTTCAAATGACTTTTATAAAATTTGGTATATGCATAAAGGTCCGATGGCAATACAGCCCAATCAAAAAATATATTTCTACCTCTACCCCCACCCTCTCCTTCCCCCAATAGAAAAATGAGTTTCCAAACAACTCACGATCAGCGATTTCATTATAATCTAGAATAAACTCTTCTGTTCTGTTATTGAACAAATATAATATAATAATAAAAAAAAATTTAAGTCACAAGCTTTTATAAAATGCACTAAAAATTAAAAAATATTTTTCTGAGATTCTAATATTATCATAATAATAAAAGCGATGGCCGCAAATCAAATCATAAGTTAATCTAAATTTGTGATCTAAACATTTAAAGAATATTCAACATAGCAGGTCGTCAAAGATATGTTTGATGTGCCGCAATGTTATGCAATTGCCATACCTATGTCAGAGAAATGCTGGGGTATCTTGGGTGGCGTTGGGTGGGTTTGGTACCTCTGCATTTTTCTGCTAGATTGATTCTTGCAAAAAGTGAATCGTGCTAACATCGTCAAAATTTCCATCATTCGGCCATCGCTTTTATTATTACGATAATATTAGAATGTCAGAAAATTATTTTTTAATTTTTAGTGCATTTTATAAAAGCTTGTGACATAAAATTATTTTTTTACCAATTTATTTAAAAACTATTTTAAAACTTATAAAATAACTTCAATAACTTAACTATAAAATATTGTGACAATTTTTTAAAAGTTTTTTCCCTTTTCGGACCTGTTTTTAAATTACGACAATTATTTTTTTTATGTCGTTAAAAACTATATCTTAATGTCATAAAGTGATTACAAGCAGAACTGGATACAATGATTTTCTGAAGATGAAATTTCAATGAAAAAAAAATGTTTTTGATCGAAAAAAACAAATATCTTAGAAACTTCTTAATTTTTTTGTTTGTAAAATATTGTAAACATTAAGCACCCAAAGATCTCTAATCTTACGAAGTTTTGTTAAGCTGACATTATTTTTGCAAAAGTAAAAAATAAAAAACAAAAAAAAACAGGTTTTTTTTCATTTTTCCCCAACATTTTGAGGTTATGTAAAAAATTACATTAAAAAAATGTTTAGATACTTTTGTGACCTGTGACTTTTATGTATGTCACTTTTTTCTCCAACATTAACTTTCGCCGGATATCGCAATAATACGATTCCTTGCCCCTTTTTACCCCCACAAACCTAACCCGCAACGCCCCTGCTCACACATTTATTTTTTTTTAACTTCGTTTTTCGCCGCTCTTTCATGAGTATATCTACCGCCGCCCATGTCACTTTCTTTAAAGGATATGCCGATGGTCGGCTTTAACCTTTGTTCAGCTGACTTTGCAAAAACTTTACGACCAATGATAAACTCTTCAGCGGCGTCCATTTATTGATGTGATGTAAGAAAATTAAAAAATAAACATGTTTATTACACGATTTACCCGATTTTCTTGAAAACTAAGCTCTCTATCAAAAATTAGGTTCTATAGTCAATTGTAGACAATGAAGTTTTTTTTTAAATAGTATGTAACAAGGTAAGATTACTTTTATTTACAACAATTTAGGGTCGTCCGTAAATTACCTCAATTTTGAAAAATCACTAATCTTACCAATTTTTTGTCCAAAACTTGAAGTTTTATTTTAAAGCTTAATCTTACTTCGTGATACAGCAGCTAAAACAAAATTTCATTGTCTATAATCGACTAAGGAACATGATTTTTAATAGAAGGCTTCGTTTTTAAGATAATTGGGTAAAACATGTGACAAACAATTTTCACAATAAACGGACGCCGCTGGAAAGTTTGGTATTAGTCTGACCGTACTAGCGTGAACTTTATTAAAAAGACAATTTTATTTTTCACAATAAAGTGTTAAATATTTTTTTCCTAAAAAGCTTAGTTTTTGAGAAAAAGGGATAAAACTAGTAAAAAATTTGGCAAGTTTAGTGATTTTTCAAAATTGAGGTAATTTACGGAGGCCCCTTAATTGTTATAAGCAAAACTAATCCTGCCCTATTATACACCGTATAAAAGGAAATTTTATTGACTACAACCGACTTTAGGGCACAATTTTTGATGGAGAGCTTGGTTTTTAAGAAAATCAGGGAAAATAGGTAATATGCATGTTTCTTTTTTTCATTTTTTTGCATTACCTTAATAAGCGGACGCCGCTGGAGAGTTTGTTTTTGGTCGTACCCCACTGACTTGTATATCGTTAAAAAGGAAATTTTATTGTCTACAATAAAGGCAATGACATATTTTTTACTAAGATGCTTGGTTTTTAAGAAAATTTCAAGAAAACATAAAAATTTTAGCTTTTGGGGTCTGGGGGGTTTAGGGGGGTTTTTTCACCTAAAATTTAAAAAAGTAATATAATTTTATTTTTAGCTTAGGTCTTAGCGAGGGGTGGGACACTCATAAAAATTTGTACATCTATTTAAGTATTTAATTTAAATACTGTATTTATTTGGGATTTAAAGGTATTTAAGTGTTTTTAAATGTATTTAAGTATTTAAAAGTATTTAAAAGTATTTAAAAGTAGTTAAAAGTATTTAAAAGTATTTAAAAGTATTTAAAAGTATTTAAATGTATTTAAATGTATTTAAATGTATTTAAAAGTATTTAAAAGTATTTAAAAGTATTTAAATGTATTTCAAAGTATTTAAATGTATTGAAAAATGTACATCAAAGTACTATTTAACCTAAAAATATATTGCAGGTAACTTAAACTGGATCTCAAAGTATTACAAAATTTCACTTATTATAGACAAACAAGTTTAGAATCCCTTAAATTAAGACTAAACAAAATCAGTTTTTTAACAATTAATTAAATCAAATATTTTTTAAGTCTTACCGCCAAATTCAAATCTTGCCGCGTTTTATTTTAAATATGCACACCCCCTTTAAACAACCAATAGAATGTCTCCTTTCCATACATGACTATTGATTTTTGGTTTAATTCGGACCGAGAATGTTCCAAAATGCTAAACTTCATACACTTACCTTTTCTAGCACACGCCATACTATCATTTTCCATAAAATTATAACGAAAAAGTAATTTAGAACATGCTCTAGGTCGATCTCTCTCTATATAATAAGTTCAGGATAAAGCCCCCTCTCAGAGGTTGTAAACAAGTCTCTTTCCCTTCCCACTTCCAGATAATGTTACTGGACCATAAAAAACTTAATTTTAATCTGTAGCTCTTCTTTTTTTTATATGTTTGTCTCAGGCCATACAAACTGATCTAATGATTTCTTTAGAAATTTCATTTCCAATTTTTTGCTGCAGACCTCTATTGCTCTTCCCAACCACCAATCTTCAGTAAAAAAAACTGCATAATATGATTATGCCAATCTTTATATTTCCTGCGCTCTTATTTTCATCTGAATTTTGATCATTATTATTCCCAAGATCTCTCGCAAGATCTGCTAAGCTCACATTTTCTAAGTCGCTTAAGTCATGCAAAGAGATACTATCATCACTTGCTTCCAATTCACTTCTTGATATTTCGCTTGATATGCTATCCTCTGATTCATGTTTTTTAAGATTTACTTTTTTTCCGCGTTTTATTCTTGTCAAGTCAACTTTTTTTTTGTGGTACTTTTTTTTTAGGTGTTTGCCTTTATTTTCGTCTTTGTTACCTCTTACTCGAAATAGTCTGTCATTGCTTAATTTTTCTTTGCCCTCTCTATACAGCCACAACATTGTACAACATAATACATACTGCCCTGAATATTATATGGTTTAAATGAAAATTTTCTACAAAAAAGTAAACCACACTTTTCTTGAAAAAAAGCTTTTTTTAAAGAAAATTGGTTGCACTTAAAAATTTATTTTAAATTAGGCTTGCTAGAAATCAGCATATTGTGGATGCTTAAGGGTGCGTATTTTTGCAAGCGTAGTACTTACGTATCTCGGATATATCTCGTTTGATAGGTCTTTTAATGGGGTTTAATATTCCTTACCACCATTTTGATACTGTTCCTTAATGGAGAGGGATCGGGAATTTTACTATGTGTAATGGAACCCCAAAAGCTATCGTTTGTGCCAATTTTATGTTTTTGAAAACTTTTTATTTTTTAATTTTTTTATCCGCCTTTCGCCGCCATCTTAAATATTTCAAAATGCTCAAGGGTGCCAGGGTGGCATCAACCGGATTCTTCAACTAGAGTCCTTTGACTACCAAAATCATTAATAAAATTTTCTATATACCTCATGTGTCCAGGTTAGGCCCTATTATACCAATTATCCTCCTGACTAAATACAACGCAACCCGATAATAGAGACTTATTGGAATAAAACCTGACTTTATTCTAGACTCGACTTTATTCTGACACATTTGCAAAGAAAACTAACAGCTGACATCTCAAAATTGACATATCAAAGCCAAATTTAATAATACAGTCGCTAACTTCCATTTAATAAATACCGACACTAATAAATCCGGTTTTTAAATACACAAAAGCCGAATTTTGAAGCAGAGCAGCTGCTTTTTATATGTAAATATGTCACTATAGGGACGATTTTAAAATTAGGTCAGGTTTTATTCCAATAAGTCCCTAATATTTCAAATCACAGGTAGCTAATAAAGAATGCCTTACGCATCGAAATACAATGAGTATTTTTGGTACTTATGAAACTCTATATCAATATAAGAAGTTGCTTAAGCCAAATATTACAAAACAGAATATTATTAAGGCTGGAGAAATATTGTGTTGCCCACCAAAACGTTTTTGGTACCTACCCCTACATTTGCGGCCGGTTAACGTAAAAACCCTTTGTATTCTGCAAACCACCTATAGGACATGTTTTATAGAAAATTTAATTCTAAACATTATTCCATACCTTTGTTTTTGCCTTAGAATATCATATTTTCAAGATATTATAGAAAAACCGAAATTTTTTCTTCTATTTTTGCTAATTTCCGTGTACTTATATTATAACATACGAGTTCTCACCATCTACTTACAATTTACAATGAATGAGAAACCAAAAAGAAAAATGACTCTTGGTATGGGATTCCCAGGGAAAGTCTTATATGGACCTATGCTTTAAATCGTCGCCCGCCGCGTCGCGAAAAGCGGTAGAAGGATTCCTACCCGCGTCGAGTCGCGTGTGACAGAGAAAGTGTATATCTTTTTCGGGACAGGCACGTTGGATCTAATGTTCACTGTACCCACAACTATGCGCCTCCCTAAATCGATGGGATCCTCCTTAAAAATGTGACAAAATGTCCGAATACAGTGTAGCATTTTTATTTTCCTTGTAGTAAAATGCTACAGGTCTTCGTCTTTTTATTTGAAAAAGAATCAATTTCTTTCGAATTAGAATTCGATTAAATTTTATTTTGGTTCAAAGCATAAAATCGCAGTGGTATTTCTTACAGTGACCAATATAACTTGTTCCAGCTCATTCACCAAATATCGAAATTTCGATGCATATTTTTGGCAATTTTCATAAATCCTAATAAGGTGGGAAACTGCGAATACCGCGCGCTAAGGCGCATCGCTTCAGCTGGTTTTCACTTTCTCTCAAGCAGCCACCGAGTAATCACACGACAGTGATAAAAAGGGGTCTCTGCAGAATTTCTTCTGAAAAGTTTTTGTAGTGTTGTCCCCATCTGTGTTTTTCATTATTTTGCTGTGATGAACTCATGTAAGTACTAATTTTTTCTATAAAAATTACTACCTTTTTTGTCCAAGTTGTACACGTGTTTCGATGCAGACATTTTCTATTTTCTTATGGCGGTTTTCATTTTTTCAGCTCCGTCATTTTCTTACTGTTCTGCAGAGAAAGTCAACTGTACAATGGTGCTGTTTTGCTGCTAGTTTCACCCTTTTTCTATTAGGGGTAAGTTACATTTTATTGGACAAAAACTATCTTTTTTTGTACTTAAAGGGTTTTGTCATAACTTCCCATTTTTCTCAGATTGTTAAAAAACAATCTCTCCTTGTTACAGGGCCAATCACCAACCAATCACCAACCAATCACCTACTTGCTATCCACCCACCTGCCAATCCTCTGCTAGAGAAATTCCTCTGCTAGAGAATATCATTCTTTTAATAATGAACATCCTCAAAATGACAGATGTCTGTCAACTCCAAATCCGCATGTAAATATTATGGGCTGATCCAATTTTAACATCCACCTTTTCTACTAGTTAAATTGGAACCGAACCGACTTGATGAACCCAGATTTTTCACATCCCTATTTGATCGCCAGTTTTTTGCGAAATTTGATATAAAATATGATTATTCATGTATACAAAATCAGGTTTGATTAGGTTAAGAACACTGCGATATGATGTTTTTTTTACAGGCTACTTTATACTTTTTATATTTTTCCCATAATTTTTGATTTAGTATTTTAACCCTTCCTTAACTTGGTTATTTACAGTCGATTTATTGTAAAAACCACCAGAAAAAATTCTAGAATTTTCCCCAGGTGTTTTTAGGTTGAATTGGTTTAATTATTATTTATAATTAATAATTAACCATTGCCATTTTTTATAGATATTTTCCTATTACTTTTTGATTTCCCATTGTTGCGCATATTTTCAGATAACCAATCTAAAAATGTTTACCGGTACTTTTTGTACATACGTTTTCTGTATATTTTTTACAACGTGAGAAAGTAATAATATTCCTTTTTTTTTGAAACTCAGTTTTTTATTATTGAAACCTTTCCAAAAATAAAACTAGGTTTATTTTAATTAGGTTTCTGAATTTCCTTAATTAAAAATGTCAACATTTTATGATCTTAAATAATTAACTAATTAATATTTGCAAAATTTAGTGGCGTCCAAAAACAATGTAAAAATCAGTGTTATATTTTTCTCCTTCCCCACCCCCAGTGCCCCGACTAAAAGAGCTGCCGTGCTGTATGTTTGCAATTGTTTATCCCCTCCATGATAAAAAATTGCTGCAACAGTGTAGCCGTTATTTACGGTATTTCCCTAAATTTTTGTCTGAATTTTCGTCGCGCCCTCTTCATTACTCTCTAGCAACTTGATGTTTATTTAAGCGTCATCGACATTGAGTAATCAATATGTTTTTTCCTATATATTGATTACTTTTGATTACCTTAAACGAATGGCCGCTAGGGTATGCTGAAAATAATTTATTATTATTATTATTATTATCCATAAGCAAATAGAGAGACAACTTTGTCTGATTGACTGCACACTAGTCCCTAACTAGCTTTCACTTGCCAGGTGAGGCCAAAACTTGTCTAATTTATTTTTAAAACTATTTAAAATTGGGGCGGTCACGATTTCTTCGGTTAAGCTGTTCCAGTCTTTCACCACCCGGTTATACAGAATGTTGTTTCTGGACATTCGACTCCATCGAAGAGGGTCAAGTTTCAAAGAGTGGCCACGAAGTTGAGGGTTTTCATTTCTTTTAAAGTAGTTGATGTCACAAGAATAGTACCCACTGAGTATTTTATATGTGTCAATCAGGTCGCCACGTTTTTTTCTATTGTATAATGTTGGCAACTTTAGAGTTCTTAGACGTTCTTCATAGGTCTTGTTTCTCAAAGAAAGTGGTATTTTTGTAAGTCTGCGCTGTACCCTCTCTAGAAGGTCAATATCTTTTTGAAAATATGAATTCCAGACTACCATGGCATGTTCTAGAATCGGTCTAATGTAAGTTTTATAAATTTTGGTGCACATCCGTTCTGAGATGTTACCAAATGCGCGTCTTACTAGGTATATCATGGAATTAGCCTTCTTCACAATCTTAGCTATATGCGAGTCCCATTTAAGGTCTATGGAGACTGTTACACCTAAGTCACTCTGGTTTTCAACAGTTTTTAGTTCTTTGTCATGCAAGAAGTAAGCTAAGTTTGGATTGTTGTACAGCACTTATCAATGTTAAGCTGCAATTTCCACTTTTGTATCCATCTTTCAAGTTCTGCTAAATTTTCCATTTCTAGCCCATGGTGTATGCTTGGGTCGCAGTAAGATTTCATATCATCAGCAAAGAATTTTAAAAGATTTAGCATGTTTGATGGTAAATCTGCTATGTAGATAAGGAACAGCATTGGAGCAAGTACTGAGCCTTGAGGCACGCCACTTGTCACTGTATTTGTGGTTGATAGATGGTTGTCAATCCTGACCTGGAATGTTCTATTTGTCAAGTAATCTTCTATCCACCTAAGAAGCTTTCCTCGTATTCCAATGTGCTCTAATTTTTTAATCAATCTCTGGATTGGGACAGTATTAAATGCTTTTTCAAAATCGACATATATGACATCAATTGGATATCCCTCATCTTGTGCTTGTGTCCATGCTTCTAGACAATCCAACAGGTTAGAAATTACTGACCGTTTTGGAAGAAAACCATGTTGTGCAAAGAAACTGTTCTTGTGGTAGTCTAGCAAGAACTTTGTTAGTTCTATTGCAATTATTCGTTCCATACATTTACAGGCTATAGATGTTAGACTTATCGGTCTGTAGTTTTTTGGAGAGAGTTTGTCCCCTTTTTTATGAATTGAGATGACTATGGAGTTTTTCCATTCAGGTGGCAGTTTCCCACTGTCTAGTGATTCTGTAAAAACACATGTGAGAATTGGGCAGATTTCGGGTGTGGATTTTTTTAAAAACACAGCTGGAATATTGTCAGAGCCTGGGCTTGAGTGGATTTTTTGTTTTTTAAGGGCATTTGATACTTTTTCATTTGTAAAGATTACATTCTCTAAGGATTGGATAGACCTTGTCTCAGGTGTACAAGTTGGCATGTTAATGTCTTCAGTTACAAATGTACTCTTGAAGTAATTACCAAACAATTCACTGACTGTCTCAGGGAGTGCTGTGACAGTTCCATCATTGTTGTATAGGGCGAAGGATTGTACCTTTGAGTTAAGAGTATTGCTAATGTACTGAAAAAATTGTTTTGGCCCTTTTTCTAGAATGGATTCTTCGAATAGCCTTTTGGAATGATTTAGTTCATATGTCACTGTGTTTTTAGCTTCTTGGTATTGCTCAAAATCGATCTGATCTTGGGTGGTCTGATATTTATGCCAAAGCCTCCGTTTTTTGTTGATTAATCGTTTATGGCGTTTCATGATCCATGGTTTTCCTCCCTTTTCTTTTGTGGAAGTTAAGGGGACATACCTTGTAAGTTGGTCAAAAATGATTTTCTTCATATTTTCAAATGCCGACAATGTTTCATCAATAGTTGCTTCCCTCAGATGTTGTTTTATGGAAGCATAATCTGCTTTCCAGTAGTTTAGATGTGATCGTGATGGTCTTATTGTGGGGCCAATGTTTATTTGCAGTAATGATGTTACAATAATGTGGTCACTCTTCCCTAGTGGAGCGCTACTTTCAATCTCTGCGACTAGGTTTTTATCAGATGTAAAGAAGACATCTAGCAGAGATGGGGTATTGTTTCTTCGAAATCTGGTTGGAAAGTTAATTAGCTGGTGAAGGTGGGTGCTTTTGTAGCTAGTGAGAAACTGCTCAGCCAATAGATTTGGTTCTGTAAGAAATTTGTTTTCCCAGACAATTTCTTTATAATTCAGGTCTCCAAAAATTAGGATGTTGCTCGTTATTTCTGATAACTTTTCAAAACCTTCACAGAATTTTAAATTCTCAATTGAGGAACAATCTGGTGGTCTATAAACACTTCCAATCAAGAAGCTTGCAGTTTTTATTTTGATTATAAGAAATAAGTAGTCTATTTTATCAGAGTTGGTATGTAAAATCTTAGGGACTTTAATGCATTCAGTTATGAAACCATGTATTTTTTGCTTTATGTATATACACACACCACCTCCCTCTCTGTTTTTTCGGTCCTCGCGAAATAGAGAATACCCATTGATTGAAATAAGAGAGTCTGGAATTGACTCTTTAAACCATGTTTCTGTGATGAATATTATATCTGGTTTAGATGCGTAAACAGAGACTTGTAGTTCATTAATTTTGGTCATTAATAAACCAGTATTTATGTAAAATAATGTGAGGGGTGTGCTACTTGGTTCTGTATTCACTTTATGGTTGGAGGCTCTATTTGACTGTGGGGGGGGAGCACTGCTTTGCAATTGGTGATTCTGTTGACGGTTGTCTAAAAAATTCTTGCCTAAACCAAAGTTAAAACGGCTATAAGAGACCCCACGGAGTCAGAATTTTGGGTCATAAACCACATCTTTGAGTTTTGGGTCAACTCCTACCATAAAGTATTTTCTAGCTTTTCCATCCGATGACAGTTTTCTTGTGTTTTTGTATATTTAGCTATAAAATTCTTCACAGTCTCCTCTCTAAAATCACTGTCATTTTTATCGTGCTTTATGCGTAAAAACAGCCATATTTTCTGATCTTTCTTTGATTGGCCTAAGCCTTTAAAGTCTTCACACTCATCTCGGTTACCTGAAAGCATTTTTTTGTGTCTTATTTTAGGATTCCTCTCCTGATGAATAATTTCTGAGTTGTTACTGTTTTTCTGAGACGAGAGCCTGCGTCGTCCGTGGTAATGAGGGATTTCAAACTAATTTTCGTCTGGGTCCTCCTCTGAATTGTTTACTTTTTTATTTTTGGGAAAAGTTTGGTTAGGTACCCGGATTTCGTTTCTAGTTGGTTGGCCTTGCTTTTTATCCTTCTCCCCTTGTTGCTTTGGTTTTGAGTCAGCTGATTTTCGGACAGCCTCAGAATAAGGAGGGATAGATGTGGTACTCACTGGTAGCACTGGTGTTGGGTTTCATAATTTAACCAATTCTTTGTTAGACTCCTTTAAGTTTGTTACTTCCTGAGAAAGTGTGTTGAAGTGGGCTAGAAATTGCTTTGTCAATGAGTTCTCAAGTTTTTTGCTTACTTCAAGTATGGATTTCTCTATTGTTTGAATTTGTTGGTTTACATGAGTTTTGGCTTCAGTGAAACTTTTCATCTCCTGTAGGATGTCGTCCTCACGGACATTTCTTTTTTTGCAATTTCCACAGTAATATAATAGAGTTCTTTGGTTGAGGCATAATGAATCTATCTCAGTCGGTCTAGGACAACTGGGCGCCGCCAACTCGGCGCCGCCAACTGGGCGCCGCCAACTCGGCGCCGCCAACTGGGTGCCGGGCCATCTGGGCGCCGGGCCAACTCGGCGCCGCCAACTGGGCGCCGGCCAACTCGGCGCCGGACTAAAAATTTGTTTTTGATAAAATGTGTAGATGAAAAATAAAATATTTTATTTATATAAAAACATCTTTAAAAAATCCTTTACTAACTAACTATCTATCAAATCTTGTGAAGCGTTTTTAACACACTTCCCATTATCCGATTTGGATGAAATTTGGTACACACGTAGTGGTCCCATGACAATACAACATTCAGAAAAAAATATCCTACCACCCCTACCCCCACCCCTTCTATAGAAAAATGTGTTTTTGACACACTTCTTGTTATCCGATTTGGATAAAATTTGGTATACACATAGTGGTCCGATAATAATACAACAATAAGAAAAAAATATCCTCCCACCCCTACCCCCACCCCCTTCCATAGAAAAATTTGTTTTTGACACACATCCCGTTATCCGATTTGGATGAAATTTGGTATATATATAGTGATCCGATGACAATACAATATTAAGAAAAAAAATATCGTCCCACCTCTACCCCCACCCCCTTTAATAGAAAAATGAGTTTTTGACACACTTTCCATTATCCGATTTGGATGAAATTTGGTATTCACATAGTGGTCCGATGACAATACAACATTTAAAAAAAAATATCCTCCCACCCCTACCCCCACCCCCTTCCATAGAAAATGCGTTTTTGACACCCTTCCCATTATCCGATTTGGATGAAATTTGGTATACATATAGTGGTCTGATGACAATATAATATTGAAAAAAAAAATCCTACCGCTCCTACCCCCACCCTCATCTATAGAAAAATGCGTTTTTGACACACTTTCCATTATCCGATTTGGATGAAATTTGGTATACATATAGTGAGCCGATGACAATACAATATTAAGAAAAAAATATCCTCCCACCTCTACCCCCACCTCCTTTCATAGAAAAATGAGTTTTTAACACACTTCCCGTTTTCCGATTTGGATAAAATTTGGTATACACATAGTGGTCCGATGATAATACAACATTTAAAAAAAATATCCTCCCACCCCTACCCCCACCCCCTTCCATAGAAAATGCGTTTTAGACACCCTTCCCATTATCCGATTTGGATGAAATTTGGTACACATATAGTGAGCCGATGACACTACAATATTAAGAAAAAAATATCCTCCCACCTCTACCCCCACCTCCTTTCATAGAAAAATGAGTTTTTAACACACTTCCCGTTTTCCGATTTGGATAAAATTTGGTATACACATAGTGGTCCGATGATAATACAACATTAAAAAAAAAAATCCTCCCACCCCTACCCCCACCCCCTTCCATAGAAAATGCGTTTTAGACACCCTTCCCATTATCCGATTTGGATGAAATTTGATATACATATAGTGATCCGATGACAATACAATATTAAGATAAAAAAAAGTATCCTACCACCCCTACCCCCTTCCATAGAAAATGCGTTTTTGACACCCTTCCCATTATCTGATTTGGATGAAATTTGGTATACATATAGTGGTCCGATGACAATATAATATTGAAAAAAAAATCCTACCACTCCTACCCCCACCCTCATCTATAGAAAAATGCGTTTTTGACACACTTCCCATTATCCGATTTGGATGAAATTTGGTATACATATAGTGATCCGATGACAATACAATATTAAGAAAACATATCCTCCCACCTCTAATCCCACCCCCTTTCATAGAAAAATGAGTTTTTGACACACTTCCCATTATCCGATTTAGATGATTTTTTTAAAAAGAGTAAAAAATTATGTTCAGCGACGTTAAACACCACAAAGTTCTAAATTTATTATAAATCGATCCCTAAGCAATGTAATATTTCAAGTTTGAGACAAATCGGTTAGTAAATAAAAAATCTGCCATTTTGGATCCGCCATTTTGATTTTTTTAAGTTTGTGTAAAAAATTTTGTTAAATGACCTCAAGCAATGTAATATTTCAAGTTTGGGACAAATCGGTTAGTAAATAAGAAAATCCGCCATCTTGATTTTTTAAGTTTGAGTAAAAAATTTTCCTAAATGACCTGTAGCATTTTGATTTTTCGATTCGCCATTGTTGTAATAAAAAACGTAAATTGTAGTATTACCAGGTTATCAAACACTAGAACTGCCAAGATTCAACAGTCGACTTAATGGATTTAACTTTACTTAACAAAAACAGATTTCAAATAAATTAGTAAAAAAAATTCTTATAAGTCACAAGCTTTCATAAAATGCACTAAAAATTAAAAAATAATTTTCTAACATTCTAATATTATCATAATAATAAAAGCGATGGCCGACTGATGGAAATTTTGAGGATGTTAGCACGATAAGATATCCGTATCAATTAAATATTACTATTTGCAAGAATCAATCTAGCAGAAAAATGCAGAGGTAAATAAATAAAGAAGAGTTTATTCTGGATTATAATGAAATCGCTGATCGTAAGTTGTTTGGAAACTCATTTTTCTATTGGGGGAAGGAGAGGGTGGGGGTAGAGGTAGAAATATATTTTTTGTTTGGGCTGTATTGCCATCGGACCTTTATGCATATACCAAATTTTATAAAAGTTATTTGAAGTGAAATGTGTCAAAAACGCATTTTTTATGGAAGGGGGTGGGGGGTAGGGGTGGGAGGACATTTTTTCATTATTGGTGTATTGTTATCGGACCACTATATGTATACCAAACTTCATCCAAATCGGATAACGGGAAGTGTGTCAAAAACACATTTTTCTATAGAAGGGGTGGGGGTAGGGGTTGTTTGGATATTTTTTTCTTAATGTTGTATTGTCATGGGACCACTACGTGTGTACCAAATTTCATCCAAATCGGATAATGGGAAGTGTGTCAAAAACGCTTCACATGATTTGATAGATAGTTAGTTAGTTAGACAGAACATCTGAAGCTAAATAAAAGCTTGTAAAAAATTGCGTAGGATTTTTTAAAGATGTTTTTATATAAATAATATATTTTATTTTTCATCTACACATTTTGTCAAAAAAAAATTTTTTAGTCCGGCGCCGAGTTGGCCGGCGCCGGCGCCCAGTTGACGGCGCCGAGTTGGCCCGGCGCCCAGTTGGCGGCGCCGAGTTGGCGGCGCCCAGTTGGCGGCGCCGAGTTGGCGGCGCCCAGTTGTCCCATTCCGATCTCCGGTGTTGTTAAAAATGCACAATCTTTGCATAGAGCTCTCCTGCATCTATCACATTTTGTGCCGAATTTTTCCTCGTTCGTTAGTGAGCGTCGTGCTTTAAACACGCATGACAGTTTTCACATATGAGTGATGTCATTTTACCCTCTAGGGCTTTTTATTCTGTGGTTCACAAAAAAAAACTATATTTGTTTTCTAGACATTGGGATTGAATGCAGAACACCCGGTTTTATTGGATAATCGCACTATTTTCATTAAGATGCACTGGTGCATAAAAATTCACGTTTTTTTTATATAGATTTACTGTTGTTTTTAACGATTTTCCGCAGGAGTCACAAAATACCGCTTCACGTGAATGCGCACTTTTTTTTGAGAGATTTAAAGAGATTTTTTTTTATCTAACGTAAACTATTAAATAATCAGAGAATTGGGAAAATGATTAGGAAAAGTCTGGAAATGCCTGCAAGAAAAGTTTGCTATTTTTCTGGAAAAGGGTAGAAAACATTCAGGAAGTCTGTAAATATTAAGGAAAAATGTTCTGGCAAAGTGTTGAAAACATTGGAAAAGTATGGAAATGTCCTGGAAAATCTAGAAATGTTTTAAAAAGTCTGGAAATGTTCCGGAAAAATCAACATTTTATTCAGCAAATTTAAAGAGGTGTAAAAAATATCTCGAAACATCTGGAAATGTCCTAAACAAATTTGGAAATGTTTACGAAAGATCGGAAATGTATCGGAAAACTGTGAAAAAATTCAGGAAAATTAGAAACTCTGCAGAAGTGTAGAAATGTTCTGGAAATTGAATATATTTTAGAAAAATTTTAAATTTATCAGGAAAAATTTGAATATACTCGTAGATAGGTATTTAGAAAAAACAAAATATGAATATAATAAGTGTGATGTATGGACTTTGACTGTAGATATAGATATTATTTAAGTTATGTCTTTTTGCGTTTATGTAAAGTTGTAGAAACGTTCGAAAATGTTCAGGAAAAGTCTGGAAATGCAGGGGCGACCCCAGACTTTTAAAAGAGGGGAAACAATTTTGATTTTTTGAACATGTACTTATATAATAATATTTTTGTGCTTAGGTGGGTAATACATCAGAATGTGCCTCTTATATTTGGAGGTCTCTGGAAAAAAGGAGGGGGGGGGGGCAATTGCCCCTGTAAAATAAAATTATGGGATCGTCAACTTTAAGACACTTTTAATCTTAAGGGACTCTTAACTTCAAAAGACCTTTAACATTTGTTTATGGACAGATCGACATGCAGACAGGACAAAATTTGGTAGAGAAGCCTTTTTGTGTGTTTCGTAAGTTACTACGGGCCGTGAATTAGGATTTGTTACAAAAATCACATGGGCGCACCCAGGATGATGCCTCGGGGCCCCCCAAACCTAATTATGTTTAAATATTTTCCACTAATTTTATGAATAAAAAGCTAAAATAGCATAAAATACGACATCAAGTCCTCTCCCTCTAGAGTACTCGCCACCCCCCCTGACATTTTCCTTGGTGCCCCACTGAAAATCGACCAAGCGCGGACTCCAGACACTGTCTAGGGGGAGGGGTAATTGATAATAGTCGATAAAAAAAACTATTTGTGTATTTATTTATTTTTCTAGAGGTGAGGGTAGTTATTCCGCTAGCCCTTTATTTATTATTGAAACGTTTATTTTTCTTTCTGGTGGGAGGCGGGTGGTTCGGTTCTTTTTTAAATCTGCGTGAGAAATTCACCCTTGTTATGTTCGCGTTCTACTCCTAATAAAAAGAAAAGCTTCTAGTGTCTGTCTATCAGTCTGTCTGTTTGGAATACGATAGGCTAAAAACCGTAGAATGCATGGACGCACCCAGGGGGGGGGGGGCCGGGCCCCCCAACCCTCAATTTGTTTTACATATTTTCCACATATTTTATGAAAAAACACAAAAAATAACTTAAAATTCGACATCATGAGGCTTCGGCCCCTCCCAACACATATTCCTGGGTGCGCCACTGGTAGAATGTATTCTTAGTTACCAATAATTATTGTTAAAAACAATTTGTGCTTATTATGTACAATATGTCGAGACCGATCTCTATTTTATTTATATAAAGAATAACAAGAAAAAGTGCTGAATCTGAATGATAAAATTAAATTAAATAAGTATAACTTTCTAGTCCACAGTACACCGGTATATTTTTATGGGAAGAGTAACTGGCTGAATTTTCGAAAATAGCTTCAAAAGTCACTCCCAATTTATACCTTGCCGTTCGGTAAAGTTGGGCTACAGTTTGGCTTTGTCTTTTTTATCTTTCTCCGTTAGAGATTCGTAGTCGGCCACGTACGTCATACTTAGTTGGTTTCTTCATTAATTTTCCTTTTTTTTTTCTTTACGGCAAAAGCTAAGTCAAAAAATGTTGGATGCTCTATTTTAAACAAAATAAATAAAAAAACTCTGCCAATACTCTGCTAATATATGGACCCCTAAGCTCACACTAGGTACTATAATAGTGTACGTGTGAGCTAATATAACTAAAAACTGAAATATGTTTTATTTAACTCCAAACCAAATTACTTTTCGTTTGATACCACACAAGCCATGTTTTGACTTAAACTCAAATTTTTGAAATCTATCCCCACCCTTAAAAAAACAAAAACTAAAATATATTTTGTTTAACTGCGGAATCTGAATTACCTTTCGTTTGATATCACACATTCTATATTTTCACATAAACTCTAATTTTTGAACTCTACCTCCACCCTTTTATTTGGCTTGTGTTCGGTGGATTTTGTTTATTTTTAAATGGGACCATCTCGACCCAAGACCCAGCCTAGGTACCAAACTTAATTGAAATAGGGCAAGCGGTTTTTGAGTTATGCGCGTTGGTCGTTACAGAGAGACAGGCATACAGACAGACAGAGTGGCAAAAAAGGTTCAAAATCATCTGAAACGCAAAGATATATAAAAAATTTTGAAATCGGGGCAACTTTTTTTTACTCGAAAAAATTAGGATCACTATATCTCATCATCATGATTCCAAAACCGGGAAAACTACTCCATGACGTGTCATCTTACAGGCCAATATCTTTGCTGCCAATTATATCCAAGCTCTATGAAAAATTATTGCTTAAAAGAATAAAACCCATCATAGAAAGACAAGAAATTATTCCATCTCATCAATTGGTTTTCGAGACAAGTATTCCACGATAGATCAAGTACACAGAATTACTAATATAATAGAAAAAGCACTAGAAGAGGGAAAAGTTTGTTCTGCAGTTTTTCTAGATGTAGCACAAGCATTTGACAAAATGTGGCATGAAGGCCTTAATTTTAAACTAAAACGGTTTCTGCCAAAACAATATTCGGATATTTTGGAATCATACATATCTGATAGACATTTTAGAGTAAAACAGGAAGACTCATACTCAAATTTAAAAGAAATTCAAGCAGGCGTGCCCCAGGATAGCGTACTAGGCCCTTATCTATACTTATTATTCACTTGTGATATCCCAAAGCCAGAAAATTGTCACTTAGCAACATTTGCCGATGATACTGGTTTATTGACGGTAGAAAAATCTATTGAAAAATGCATAGAAAAACTTCAGGATGCAGTCACCCAAGTTCACAGTTGGACCACAAAGTGGCGTATAAAATTAAATGAAACCAAATCAATTCATGTTGATTTTACAAACAAAAATATAAATCACATACAAATAACAATTAACAACATTCCAGTACTATATTCGAATCAGGCAAAATATCTAGGTATGACACTAGATGCCAAATTGCGCTGGAAAGCACATGTTAAGAAAAAAAAAGGAGAACTTTATAAGGTATAGAAAAATGAACTGGCTAATTGGAAGGAAGTCCAATTTAACAATTCATAATAAGTTACTGCTTTATAGACAAATACTGAAACCAGTATGGACATATGGTATTCAACTATGGGGTTGTGCTAAAGAGAGTAACATTCTAGTTGTACAGAGATTTCAAAATAAAGTATTAAGAAACATTGTGAATGCACCTTAGTACGTTCGAAATAGTGACCTTCATCGAGATCTAAAAATCTAAACTATAGCAGAGACTATAAAAAAGCACGCAAAAAGCCACGAAGATAGACTCCATCGGCATGTGAATGTGGAAGCAATTCAGCTTCTAGACAATACTATGCTAGTTCGAAGACTAAAAAGAGTGAAGCCGTGTGAGCTAGTAAACTAAGTGAATTACACATAAAACAAAATAATGCTATAAACACAACACAATTGTGAGTTACAGACTAAACAAAGCGGGGAGAACTGTTGAGTAAACCCTAAGTTTAAATCTGACTTTTCTAGTCAATTAAGTTAAAACAAAATTGCTAATTAGTCTTACTGACTAGATTGTAAAAAAAAAACACAGTGTGTTTGACAAAAAAAAAACTATATCTCACACTATTATAGTAGTAGTTTGAGCTAATAAATGGATCAATGACAAATCTGACACCTTTCTAGCTAGCCCATTATCACACTTCAAGTGAGGCCATGATAATATGTATATTAGCTATGAAAACCTTTTTTTTTTGTAAATATCTCAGAAACTAAAGCTCCTACGAAGTTTTTGGTTATTACACGAATTATTGAGCAAAATATAGTCACTATATTCCGAACACAGTGTATTAATACGATTTTAAAGTTTTTAATTGTCATTAGTATTAATGGATTTTGACCAAAATCTAATCAGCTCGTAAGAGTGTCGACCACAATTTTACTAGAAATTTTATGAAAATCGGTTCAGCGGTTTAGGAGCTATCGTGCTACGGACAGAAATACTATACAAACAAAGACACGCAGACAAAAAAAAATTTTCGTTAAAAATTATACCTTCTCTAGCCATTCCTATGCGCTCTAGGAAGGTAAAAATGTTGTCCTTATTATTAATTATTAACCGTCTACGAACTGTGAACCGTCAACGTAAACGGTGAACGGTACTTTATAAATCAGGGGTTATATTGCTGAGGCGCCTGCCTCTGCATAAATTCTTGAAAGTGATGAAAGTGATTTATAACAGAGTGCGCGGGCGCAGAAAATTTTCGAGCTTCGGACGATTTCAAACACAATTTTTTAACACACAGAAAATACTAGCTAGCTAACAAAACTAAAACTTGAAATATATCTTATTCAACTGCAGACTAAATTACCTTTTGTTTGATGCCACACAAGCCATGTTTCGGCTTAAACTCAAATTTTTGAAATCTACCCTCACCCTTAAAAAACAAAAACTAAACTGTGTTTTGTTTAACTCCGGACTCAATTACCTTTCGTTTGATATCACACACGCCATATTTTCACGTTGTTGTTCGGTGGACTTTGTTCATTTTTAAATGGGACCATCTCGACCCAAGACCCAGCCTAGGTACTAAATTTCATTAAAATCGGCCAAGCGGTTTTTGAGTTATAAGCGTTGGTTCATACAGACAGACAGACAGACAGACAGACAGACAGACAGACAGACAGACAGACAGACAGACAGACAGACAGACAGACAGACAGACAGACAGACAGACAGACAGACAGACAGACAGACAGACAGACAGACAGACAGACAGACAGACAGACAGACAGACAGACAGACAGACAGACAGACAGACAGACAGACAGACAGACAGACAGACAGACAGACAGACAGACAGACAGACAGACAGACAGACAGACAGACAGACAGACAGACAGACAGACAGACAGACAGACAGACAGACAGACAGACAGACAGACAGACAGACAGACAGACAGACAGACAGACAGACAGACAGACAGACAGACAGACAGACAGACAGACAGACAGACAGACAGACAGACAGACAGACAGACAGACAGACAGACAGACAGACAGACAGACAGACAGACAGACAGACAGACAGACAGACAGACAGACAGACAGACAGACAGACAGACAGACAGACAGACAGACAGACAGACAGACAGACAGACAGACAGACAGACAGACAGACAGACAGACAGACAGACAGACAGACAGACAGACAGACAGACAGACAGACAGACAGACAGACAGACAGACAGACAGACAGACAGACAGACAGACAGACAGACAGACAGACAGACAGACAGACAGACAGACAGACAGACAGACAGACAGACAGACAGACAGACAGACAGACAGACAGACAGACAGACAGACAGACAGACAGACAGACAGACAGACAGACAGACAGACAGACAGACAGACAGACAGACAGACAGACAGACAGACAGACAGACAGACAGACAGACAGACAGACAGACAGACAGACAGACAGACAGACAGACAGACAGACAGACAGACAGACAGACAGACAGACAGACAGACAGACAGACAGACAGACAGACAGACAGACAGACAGACAGACAGACAGACAGACAGACAGACAGACAGACAGACAGACAGACAGACAGACAGACAGACAGACAGACAGACAGACAGACAGACAGACAGACAGACAGACAGACAGACAGACAGACAGACAGACAGACAGACAGACAGACAGACAGACAGACAGACAGACAGACAGACAGACAGACAGACAGACAGACAGACAGACAGACAGACAGACAGACAGACAGACAGACAGACAGACAGACAGACAGACAGACAGACAGACAGACAGACAGACAGACAGACAGACAGACAGACAGACAGACAGACAGACAGACAGACAGACAGACAGACAGACAGACAGACAGACAGACAGACAGACAGACAGACAGACAGACAGACAGACAGACAGACAGACAGACAGACAGACAGACAGACAGACAGACAGACAGACAGACAGACAGACAGACAGACAGACAGACAGACAGACAGACAGACAGACAGACAGACAGACAGACAGACAGACAGACAGACAGACAGACAGACAGACAGACAGACAGACAGACAGACAGACAGACAGACAGACAGACAGACAGACAGACAGACAGACAGACAGACAGACAGACAGACAGACAGACAGACAGACAGACAGACAGACAGACAGACAGACAGACAGACAGACAGACAGACAGACAGACAGACAGACAGACAGACAGACAGACAGACAGACAGACAGACAGACAGACAGACAGACAGACAGACAGACAGACAGACAGACAGACAGACAGACAGACAGACAGACAGACAGACAGACAGACAGACAGACAGACAGACAGACAGACAGACAGACAGACAGACAGACAGACAGACAGACAGACAGACAGACAGACAGACAGACAGACAGACAGACAGACAGACAGACAGACAGACAGACAGACAGACAGACAGACAGACAGACAGACAGACAGACAGACAGACAGACAGACAGACAGACAGACAGACAGACAGACAGACAGACAGACAGACAGACAGACAGACAGACAGACAGACAGACAGACAGACAGACAGACAGACAGACAGACAGACAGACAGACAGACAGACAGACAGACAGACAGACAGACAGACAGACAGACAGACAGACAGACAGACAGACAGACAGACAGACAGACAGACAGACAGACAGACAGACAGACAGACAGACAGACAGACAGACAGACAGACAGACAGACAGACAGACAGACAGACAGACAGACAGACAGACAGACAGACAGACAGACAGACAGACAGACAGACAGACAGACAGACAGACAGACAGACAGACAGACAGACAGACAGACAGACAGACAGACAGACAGACAGACAGACAGACAGACAGACAGACAGACAGACAGACAGACAGACAGACAGACAGACAGACAGACAGACAGACAGACAGACAGACAGACAGACAGACAGACAGACAGACAGACAGACAGACAGACAGACAGACAGACAGACAGACAGACAGACAGACAGACAGACAGACAGACAGACAGACAGACAGACAGACAGACAGACAGACAGACAGACAGACAGACAGACAGACAGACAGACAGACAGACAGACAGACAGACAGACAGACAGACAGACAGACAGACAGACAGACAGACAGACAGACAGACAGACAGACAGACAGACAGACAGACAGACAGACAGACAGACAGACAGACAGACAGACAGACAGACAGACAGACAGACAGACAGACAGACAGACAGACAGACAGACAGACAGACAGACAGACAGACAGACAGACAGACAGACAGACAGACAGACAGACAGACAGACAGACAGACAGACAGACAGACAGACAGACAGACAGACAGACAGACAGACAGACAGACAGACAGACAGACAGACAGACAGACAGACAGACAGACAGACAGACAGACAGACAGACAGACAGACAGACAGACAGACAGACAGACAGACAGACAGACAGACAGACAGACAGACAGACAGACAGACAGACAGACAGACAGACAGACAGACAGACAGACAGACAGACAGACAGACAGACAGACAGACAGACAGACAGACAGACAGACAGACAGACAGACAGACAGACAGACAGACAGACAGACAGACAGACAGACAGACAGACAGACAGACAGACAGACAGACAGACAGACAGACAGACAGACAGACAGACAGACAGACAGACAGACAGACAGACAGACAGACAGACAGACAGACAGACAG